>VZRE01011158.1:774006-861417 GCA_013396775.1 Cephalopterus ornatus | reverse complement strand
GGTGGCGGGGGCTGGGGGAGGGGGGGTCGGGGCCCGCCGTCCCCCGCACGTCCAGGGCCGCGGGGACGGTGCGACCTCCGGCCCGGGCGTGCGGGGGGCGGCGGCGCTTGGGCTCCCCAGTAATCGTTAGTTCCCAGACTCTCGTGTGTGAGAGGCATGTTTTATGTAGGATGCATCACTCGTATTTGAAACCCGCCCCAATTCAGCGTTAAAGCCAGGTTGTCAGGTCCCTCCACCTTGAAATGGTTGGCGGTTTCGAAAATCCGGCGTATTGCCCATCTCTTTCTTTGAACTTTTAATTTATTTTAGGGGTGTCTCCTGTGCGTCTCTTTCAGGCTGATTTGGGGGGAGAGGGGGAAACTGCTAACCGGAGCCTACTGATGAAGTTAAACTTCAGGTTCATATTTTACTGTCAATTTCCATTTAACGTTTGCATGTAAACGACTGAAAGATAATGCTTATTTTCTTCCAAATAGCAGTTTTCATCGGTGTTTTGAAAAGCTTGAGGAAGCATTCGTCTGACCATAGTTTTTATAAGCACTTATTTTTACAGCAGTCATGTTTCACATAAGATCATAGTGGACAGACTTCTCCTAAAGGATGAGTGGAGACGTTTGTGCTGGGAAGCTGGGCTCTGGTAATTTGAATGCGGCTCACTGAAATAAATAACAAAGGCTTGTCGAATAAGAAAAGTGTTAAAAGAATCACCCTAAAATTTGTCCAACCAGAGGGCTTTGCGTCTTGGCAGTACATTGATACTACTATAAAAGATGCACTGTTTCTTTTTTTTTTTTCCCCTCCCTGCCCCCAAGTCAGCATTCCTTCTATTATAGGAAATGTAATCAGCAGATATTAATAATGACCTTTAATATATTTGCTTACTTGATCTTATTTTGGTGCTTCCTGACTGATTTCAAACAGGCAACGCTTGTCCTGTAAATATTGCTATAAATAGTTGTCATTGAGTCTAGAGATTAGGGTGTCTGCTTGTTATAAGGAGGTTGTGTTTGTAAAAAGTAAACCAGGGTTATATGTGTCCACGCAACACCTCCCCCTCTGCATCTTAATAACCAGAGTTAAAGTTTGCATGAAGAGAGAAAGTGACAGGCTTGTGACAGTTAAATGCTCTCAGTGAATAAATTTCTAAACATTAATCAATGTATAGTAATACTGTGAGTGGAAAAAACATGGAATTGTAATAATACTTCAGCACTCAAATTTTTACTTTTTTTATGTTTTTCCTTTCAGTAAAACTGTAAAGCACTTTAAACTTAAGGTGCTGAATTGACCTTATGATGCTTGTTTTCACTCCTAATCAGTTACACTGTTACTATAAAATGTAAATTATTTTGTCCAAGAGCTATTTTTGTATTCAAATTTTTTCTATAATAAAATAACCCACTTTTTTAAAATAAAAAGGTATTGAGAAAGGTCCTGCCTTTCTATTTGATCTTACACAGTGTACTGCATGTAACTTCTCTTTTTTTTTTTTTTTTTTAACCAGACAAATCGAATCCACAGTCCCTGCAGTTTATTATTTTTAAATCTGGCAATATTGATTTGAGAGGTGAATCAATCAAAAACTTCACAGTCGGGACAGTGGGGGTGGGACTGCGTCGTAACACCTTAGTACTGCCTGGTAATACATAGCTGCATGTTTGAATGTGTTTGAATTCAGTAATACAGTTCAGGCAGGGATATCTTTCCCACTGCTTAAGGGCAAGGCATAACCTGGCCCTGTATGTGTGGCTGACTTGATCATAGAGGCCCTACAAGAAAAGAAGACGCAAAGTACTGTTGTCCAAATGGAAAACCTATTAGAGAACTCCACTTAAATGGCATATCCTCAGAAAAGACAGAGGTCTGAAATGCATGAGCTATCATTATTTCTGTCAGTTTCATAAACTGAAGTTCATCTAGTCATCATTGATGTGATAGGTCAATATTATAGATCAGATGGTGGTACTTCCTGCTATGTCCAATAGTCCTCTGTGTTGGACCCTTTTTATAAAATCTGTCCGTTTCTTTTTTGTAGTAGTCTTTAGCTGCGCTTGATTCCTATTTAATGTAAATACCTTGGACAAGGTAGACAAGTATAAATCCAGATCACTATAGTATGACCAACACTTTTTCAAATTCTCCCAAGAGTCTGCAGATTTCTGGTGAGATGAATTTTTTCCCGCTAATTAACTCTGCACCTGTGCAAGAAATATTTCAGGACTCTTGAAATAGCCATGAAAACGTAAGACAAGCGGCAGAACCTGCCTGGTCACTTCAAACAGCTGTTCAGAAGTGTTTGAACATTCAAAAAATGCTGTACTATTACAAACTGCACCTGAAATGCCCTCCCTTTGCCAAGTGCAGTAAGAACAAAAGCAGAAAAGAGAACTCTGGTACTGGTGGTACCAACTGAGGGTTGCTTCTTGTGCATAAGTGAAATTGCAGGGAGCACCAGGATGTTCCATATGTTCAGCTGACTGAATTTGTCATTCATCGTGTAAATAAATGCACACCTACCCCTTGCACAGAGGACAAGGCTTCTTTCACAGCCTTTTAGTTTTCTATATAAAACATGTAGGGAAAGTGTTTAAATATAGCATCCCTGACTTCACTTGTTCCTTCCCATCCTTATTGTATTCTTTGGCTTCTTACTCACTAGAGAAAGCCTTGAAAAAAGTGATAAAGTCAGTTAAGAATTTGGAAAAAAATCATAAATGGAGGGAGTTTGCAGAATAAACCCAGTAAAGGCAAATTGTTACTTGAAAGCAGTTTATGTTGCTGCACACATGGGCTGTCACAGGACTGTCACAAGCTGCCTGAAGGAGGGGCAAACAAAGGGCAGTGAAATGGGCTGGTGGTGAGGCTTCAGCAGATTGTAGAAGTGACTGGCAGCAGGTTTCTCTTCTAACGACTTTATTCCTCCCTATGCAACTTAAGCAGTCATGCAGAAGGCCATGCAAGCCATGTGTAAGAGAAAGCAATTAGGTCATTAATAACTGACAACATAAACACTGAGACTATACAACTGTGTGCATTTAAATAATGTCTGTCTTGGAAATGCTCTGTAATTATGACCTTACACACACCTATAGTTGTCTCTTGTCTCAGTGCTGGATGTCATGAATCATTGTGCTGAAGCAGTTCTTTCTGGTTGGCTTTGTTTTGGGGCCATCTATACTAATGTCTTTTATTTCTAACAATAAAAATGAAGTAATTTTTTGCACTCATTCTTCTGGGTGGTGTTTTCTCTACTCTTGGCAGTGTCTGAGTTCTTATCCCATATTGGTCCAATATGGGAATACTGCGCTACGTGAACTGTAAACAGAATGAAGTAATTGAATTTATATTGGTTGATATTGGCTGTGTTGCAAGATATGAAGAGTACAGTGACTTCTTTTTTTGAAGGAAAATAGATAGGGAAGGATAGGAAATGCTGATTTAGGAACTTGGGGCCTGTATTTTTATGTTTGTTATTGGAAAGAGTCTTCTCAGTGCAAGGATGTCCCATGGCACTTTATGCAAACAGACTGTAAGTCTTATTCTGACTGTCCAGCTTTGAGTAGTTTTGCCTTCATCTGAAACACAAACATGGCTGTACATTTCACTTAACATTTGTATGCTAGAAGGATGCTGAAAAAGATCCTTCTCTGTTGTGATAGGGTTGGCAAGATACCCGTTAGAAGGAAGCTAGGATAGCCTTGTCCTGATTGATGGATTTGCAGAGAAGGGGTGAGGAGAAGTTGCATCTTCTGTGATGGCAGTGTATGTTTTAAATCTTTTGATTAAGGTCAGGTGATCATTGCTCTGAGCCACAGGAGTCAAGAGAGTAGGAGAAGAGAACTGCTAGTATTCCACCACTTCTAAAGCCTATAATGTAATTGTCTGCAGGGTGGTTCGTGCAAAGCAGCATCTTCTCCAGAATATGGCTTGTACCAGTTTCATTGTTGGCGCTGAGGATGCGTATATTGCCCTCCACTGCAAGGAATGTCCCCCAAGATGTACTGAATTTGGGTTTCTGCTTGCTGTGTTCTGAAGAGAGTACGCAGTACTTGTAGATAAATGCTGACAGTGACTGTTACTTTGAAAGTGCTTGGTTTAAGGGTTAGTAAAGAAGCAACATGGCTTTCAGGGAAAGTTTTGCATTCATGTTAAATAACTTATAGGAGTCTTACTCGCAAGCAGTATGAGGAGTTAATGCATATATCATTTGATTCATAAGGATATTCTCTGTTAGGTCTGACTCTCATAAGCATTGCTACTGATGACTTGCCAGAGAACCTTAACTGTGCCTTTATTTATGAAAAGTAACAGGCTGTGATGTTGTGCTGGAGTAAGTGGATGTACTGTAAAAGAAAGTTCATTACAGATCTTAACAAATCCATTGAATATGAGGTAGTGCCATGAAAGCATCACAATGGAGCATTGCACAGACATCATAAGATATGTAGTCTCTTACAGTAGAACCCTCCGATGGATAAAACTACCTGGGTCTCTCATACTTTATGGAAAAATGTGAATTTGACTTAAATAGAAAAAGGATAGTTCACAGAGGCTTTAGGGGAAGTGGATTTTTTTTTTTGTCTCATACTTGAATTCAATGTAAAATGCATATTTTATGTTGCTGCTGTTAGAATATGTGGGCTGTGTCCCTGGCGATGCCTGTAGTATCTCATTAATACACACTGAATAAATACATTTCATAATTCATACCAAATGTATGTCTAGAGACCAGTCATAAGATACTCCGTTGCTTCTTATATGAAAATGTGGAAACTTTGTGATGAGTTAAACTCAGATTGATCTCACTAGTAGTCACTTCTGACTCCAGCAGAAAACTGAAGCTTCGTTGTAGTGTTGCTTTCACTGTAGCACTCATAGGTTATTTAAATTGGTGTGATGAATTGCAGCTATTCACCAGGGCGAGGATGCCAAACTTTGGGAACTTTGTTTCTCTTTTAAGAGTTGTTTATGACTTGAAAACAACATCTGCAGGAAAAGGTAATTTGCTGTGGATGATCTTGGAGGCAAAGTGAGGTTGTGCTCCGTCCTGCAATAGAGTGGTTTTTGTATTGGAGTACTTTGAAGAAAATCAAAGGAAATGAAAGGATGATAAGGTAGGTTGAGAAAGATGCCAGAGAAGAAGTATTACATTGAATAAGCCAACTGTTTGGATCTGAAGCCAAGTGGTTGAAGGCTACAGGGTATTCTGGGACAGGGTAGTCACAGCTACTGTCCCCGAGGCTGTCGGCCTCCGGATAGATCAGTAGACTGTCCTGGCACCACTTGTACTAAGTAGTATAAACATGAAATCAGAGAGTCATTCTGTCTGCCTGAGTGTCTCCTTTCTTCTCAGGGAGAATTCCTTTATTTTATACTCCATGGAGCAGCTCCAGACTTGCTTCTGTCATATTCTAGTCTGGCCTCAGGGTTAAGATGCTGCCTTTTGAAATGTGGGAGGTTTCAGTTGAGTTTGGCTTAATGTTATTTTCGGGGCAAGGATTTGAACCAGGGTTTTTTAGCTGTTTTTAAGAAGAGGAGACAAAAAGACTACTACATCTAGGGAAGCTGTAAGAGAAATTGAGTTTGTATGAACTTATACTGAGAAAGTAGATTGGATGCTTTTGGTATCTTTGTCTTACAACACAAAATCATGGGAATGTTCAATGAAGTATTAAAAAAAAAAATTACAACCAGGAAAGTAGGGACTTAAGTTAAAAAAAAAAAAAAACCCAACCAAACAAGGAATCCCCAAAAAACACAAAGTAAAACCCAGCAAACCCACCAAAAACACAAACCAAAACTGTGTTGTATGAAGGTCTCCAAAAAACCTGTATGTGTCAAAAGCAATGATATTATCTTTTTGGGAAGGATATTAGGCTCTGTGTTTCAGGACACAAGCCACTCAGTTGCCAGAGATGACAGTTACAGCTGGCAGATTGGTCACTTTATCTCTTGTGTGCCCAGGACAAAGGTCTTGTTTTCTCCACTGAAGAAAGCAATAGCAGAGAGGAAATCTGTGTCTGTCATGTCTTGTGTTCCAAGCAGGGTGGTAGTTCCGACTTTCTTATGGGACTGCAGCAGTCAGCTGTGCCAAAATCCTGCTTGTGCTTGCTGTAACAAAGGGTGTCAAGGGTCGCTCTAATCCAATATTTGTGGTTTGCAGGCAATGAGTAGGAAAAACCATCTCCTGGCAGAAACTGGATATGCCATGGAGTAGCAGGACTGTATTATTGTTTAGAGCAGTGCTGGCTGTTCATGGATAGAATATCTTTCTTACAAAATCTGTCCTCACTTCTGTGTCATGCAGTTCCATTTGCCTTGCTAAATTTAATCAGTGATGAGGAGCCATCCCAGCAGCTCTCAACAGGTGAAGGACTGCAGCTGCTGCCTCAGTAGTCCTTCTGTGTTAGGCCTAGGGTAATTCTTCCTGTGCTGAAACACAAACACCCACTATCCCTTCCCCCAAAATAAATAAAGTGTAATCACAAAACAAGTCCATTGAACTTAGTCCGATACACAGAGTTTAACTGGGGTCAGGACTGAGTTACTGATGTTCTGCCTTGGGCTTATTAATTGACTGGTTTTTCTGTAAATGTCTACCTTTGCTGTTTCTCTTGTTTTTCCTAATTGAGCTGTGTTAAAATTATTTACTGTTTGTCATAGATGAATTATGTGTTCTCCTGTTGCTCTGTTATTATTTCTAATCATTACTCTGACTTTATTCTGTGGTATTAACATCTTTATTGAATGAGAATCATCTTTCCCCAAACTACCTTCCATTAAATATTTTCTATTTTTGGTCCTTTTGTAATGCTGGAATTTTTGTTACTAGTCTACTGACATCTACAAATCAAACTCCAAGCTAAAAGTCATGTACGTTCTGAGAGCAGGACTTCTAAAACTTAACAATCAATTCCTGACCATTGTTTAGTAGGATTTTCACTTTTATCTGAATGTAATTTAAAATAAGTCTTCTTTTAGATCTGTCATTTCTCCTGTTTTCATTTATTTGTTAGTTGGTTTTGTTCTTTTTTTGTTTCACTTTGGCCCACTGCATCATCATTTAATAATCTCTGGAGGTTTTTTTGGATACAGGAACATCATAATCTATGGAGAAATGTCTACTTTAGCCACTGCTCCAGGTTAATTATAAAGTAGTCTGCAAGCTGCTTTGAAACCATATGAAGACTAAAATATTTCTTGGCATGTGCAGAAGTGGAATTTTAGCAATTTGAGAAAAGTTAGGACTCCTGTGAGAGTTTGGATGACTTTAGGATTAAAGAAAAGCAATAAAAAGTTTCTCAGGAATTAGTTACCTAAATTCCTACTGTCTCTCTGGATCTGACCTCAGCTGCTTGAGAGTTACGATGTTCGTACAAAATTCAACTGAAGACTTAATGTAGTTACGGATGTGACCCAGAAGACCTGGGAGAAATGTGTCAGTTCACTTTTTCACTGAAGAAATTAGCTGAAACAGATTGTGTTTCTTGTGAGGACTAAACAGCAAAGTGGTCCTGGTTAAGAGCAGAGCTGAAATAAATGAATGAAGCAAAGCATTTCAAGTACTGTGCTTCAGGAAAGTATCAGAATGCCTCTTGGAAGAACATATGGATTTTCTTTCCTTTGGAAAGAAAAAGATACATTTGTCTCTGAAAACAGAGTATGCAGGCTTCCTTGAAGGAAAAGCACAAAGTGGTACACCAGCTGTCACCAGACTCCAAACATTTAGTAACTGATGCTTCCTAAGTATTACCATAGTCTGTACTCTAAACTGATTCTGTGCCAGTTGCTTAAGCAGCTTTGGAAGTTATCACATTATCTTTGAGAACTGGGGAAATGCCAGTGGGAAAGCGGGGAGATCACTTAGGCAGCTGAGGGAGGAGGTTGGGCTGGGAAACAGGTTTTGCCAGAGGAACAAGCCAACCCAGTAGTCTTTTAAGTACTGCTCTGTTTGTATGTGAGAAAGTGAGGCTATGCCCTCTGACAAAGTTTCATACTATTTGCTAGTAGAAACTTTATCAGCAGTATTCCATCTTTCTCCTGAGAATTCTGAGTCCAGGCTGTTATTATGATAAGAGGGAATAGAGATTTAGTGCATCTTTTTACTGTCCTCTACTTCAAAGTGTAAACTTCTGGAGTGACCAGAACCTCTACGTAGAATGTTTTCAAACACAATTTAACACCATTGCAAATGCAGCTTTTGAGAACATTTGAGAGCATGGTACTATAAGAATGGGGGTTTGTCGTATCTTTTGCTCTTTTTGCTGTGCACTTTGTGTCCTACACAATGAATGTTTTTTTCTGAATATGTTAAAAATAACTCCAGAAGCTAAAATGAAAAGGTTAAAATGTACCCCTGAATTTCATCCTACTTGTAGTGAGTGCCTCCTTCCGTGCCTTTCAGTTACTTAAAGACTGCTTAAATTTACTCAGCCAAACAACTTTAAATTCTTTAAGAGTAGCTGCTTCACAAAAGGTTTCCAAGAGTAGGTACATTAGTTGGTGTAAGGGGACCAACCAGAATTAGATATTGAAATGATAAGGTTAAGACATATACTTGTTTACATTTTTTTTTCAATAAGCAGAAGCTTGATTCTAATGAGAGATTCAGAACTGTGTCTTTTGCAAAAGAAAATACGTTTTAGGCAGTACTTGGATTTTGTGACTTATTGTCTGTGTTGTACTGGCTGTATGGTATTGCTAATGTGTGTTGTAGTGTGTTGAAATGACTGTAAAAGGAATCCTTTGCTCAACTTTACTGTAAATGTTTTTAGGAGCACCTCGCTTGTGAGGAAAGGCTGAGAGAATTGGGATTGTTCAGCCTCGAGAAGTGAAGGTTCTGGAATGACCTATTCCAGTACCTGAAGGGCACCCATAAGAAAGTTGGAGATGGCCTTTTTATAAGGACATGTAGTGATAGGACAAGGGGGAATGGCTTTAAACTGAAAGAGGGTAGGTTTAGGTTGGATATTAGGAAGAAATTCTTTACCGTGAGAGTGGTGAGGCACTGGCCCAGGTTGCCCAGAGAAGCTGTGGCTGCCCCATCCCTGGAAGTGTTCAAGGCCAGGTTGGATCGGGCTTTGAGCAACTTGGTTTAGTGGAAGGTGTCCCTGCCCATGGCAGGGTGGGTTGGAACGAGGTGATGTTTGAGATCCCTTCTGACCCAAACCATTCTATGATTCTATAAAATACATACTAAAACTACAATTATTTCCAAGTGTGAGAAGATTTCTCAGCATTAAGAGGCAAAAGTGATCTTTCAGAAGACCTCAAACGATGCAGTGCTCACCAGAATGGGACTTGCGTATGATTTTATTTTAAAGTCTGTACTGAATTTTCCCTTATGTGAAACTTGGTCTTTTACTTTCTATGTTATTTTAAAACTACATGGCATACCAAGAACACATATTTTGCTCGGTCAGGCTTTTAAAATGTGATTGGCAGGCTTAGACATTGCAATGTGCAGTACTAGTGCCAAAGTCCAGAGGCAAGCTAGAGTAGGTATCCTCCTTTGTTTACAATATAGTTTGAAAAGGGGGACGTTACTTTAGAGTCACCAAATGCAAACACAACACAAAGATCTGATTTCACCTCCTCCCTGATAGGCTGAGATCGTACTGTATGTGGCTTTAAAGAAAGCTGAAGTGGAAAAATACCCCTTGTGTTCCAGAAGTAGCAACATGTCCAGAGATCTGCTAAAAAATTAAATGGCTTGCATGTTTAACTCCTGGGGACTTCATTATATAAGCTTATACATCTCCCTTCACAAAAGGGGAAAAGAGCCCTAAAAATTGCTTGTTGTATTTAAGATTAATGTGAGAAGGCCTTGGAATCTCTGCTCTGTATATTATTTAAAATAGCTATTTTCCCAACTGTGTGCCATACCAGAATGGCACAGACCTTTCCCTTTGAAGCCTGTAGCCTAAAGGAAATGAGAAAACTCTGAAGAACTTCCATCTCTTGTAGAGTTTTGGAAGCTCTAGGCTGTATGATTTACTAATGGACAATTAAATTTTAAACAGTTCACAGCATATCTTGTTACTTATTTATAGATTACATATATGATGATTGGACTTGATGATCTTAGAGTTTTTTCCCAACCTTAACAATTCTATGATTTTATGATCCTCATGGCTGTATTTTTGGTTAATGTTGGAATGCTGACTCAGCACCATAGCAAAAATTGATAACTCTCAAAGATTTATAATTGCGTTACTATTTGAAAGTCCTAGCTACTGTAAACTGTAAGTGGTGCACAGAAAGTAACACAAAATACTGTAAATAATTTGAATGATTAGTATTTAGCAATGAAATTAGCAATGAAACTCTCTTATGTGAGGATAAGAGATTGTTTAATTTACTTATGTGCATTCGTGCATCTTTTGAAAAATCAAGGACTCCAACCTGGCTTGTGATCCACTGCTGCAACTCTGATTGGGCAACCAAAGAACCATGAACACTACACGATGCTGCATGGTGTGAATCAACAATTCATGCTGATAAGAAAATAGTAAATCTAATGCTAATCTCAGGCCTTAGTTTATTATTGGAGTTGTTTTCATACCTACAGTGCAAAGATAGGTCTTTATCTTTCAGTCATATCTTTCAGTGCAGCTATATGTACCCAATGAAGCCAGCTGAATGTTCAGGTCAGGTTTTCTGGGGCTAATGGCCACCTGACGGGGTTTTGTATGCTGCTTCAAGGAAAATGGCATTTACACTAGGAGTTCTTACTAGTCATGAATCTCAGCCAAAGCAAAAGGTAGAAGCTCTCTCAACATCTCAAACAGAAGTTTGAACTCCAGGTTTTAGCCTTGCATTATGCCATATCCTTAGATGTCACGAGGGAGATGGTGATAATCTTTCACATTTCTGAAACACTTTATCGGAAGATCTTGAAGCATGTGCCTACCAGAAACTGCTTTACTGATTAGTGCACTTCTCTTATGTTCTGCATCTTGTGAGGTGACAGTGACATTTCCGTATGTATTTTGCAAAAGGATGAACTCAGACAAACAGTTGTGAAAGGTCATGTATGAGCCATTAGTATGGTTGAGAACAGGAGCTTGTGAATTTTGTCTTGCAGTTCTCCACTCCTGTTGCTAGGCAGTGTTCCCATACAGTAAGCTGATTTCCCATCCTGTGGGGGCACTTCAGCATGCTTTTATTTTCTTGCATTGGATGTTCTTTTTCTTTTCCTTTGGTAATAGCTTTTCTGCTCAGCAATATTAGAGAAAATTGCAGCTACTTGAATAAGGAATTACTGAAGCCATATCAAACTGTGCAATGCACATTTCTGTACCTTTCCTTTAGTGGAGACTCCGGAAATATTGCCTCTCCCTTCTAGGGAATTGTTCAGTTGTGTACTCTGTGTAGAAACCTAACTACACACCAGTTAATACAGCCCGTGTAACTGACCAAATACATGAGTAGCCTTTGTGAGAAGGCGGTGGTATTTGCTCTGCTTTAGCATGCTGGATGTCTTTCTTTGCTGTTGAATGTTTGCTCAGGGTGTTGTAAAACAAAATGGGTAGAGCCTACCTAACAGCTTTGCCAGCAGTAGGAAAATGTCTTGAATTCCTGATTCTCACCTGTGGTCCAACCCTGTGCTAGGTCTGTTGCCTGCTGAACCACAACAGTAAGCCAAGCCAGTTTGTCAGACTGGAAGAAACATTCATTTCCTGGTGGATTAGTTTGCTCTGAGTTATTGCGTTCAGGTAAACTGCAACCAATGCAAAAGGGGGTAGATCCACACAGCAATTTTTTTCCTAGCAGTAACGCTGGGTTTAGGTTAAGTGTTTCATGTAACAACTTGGGAAAAGCACAGACTCAAAAATGTATGGACGAATTAACAACAGATAGGAGCTGGCAACCTAAGAACATGTTTCCTGTAATGATAATGTATCTGGCAATTGCTGCCTATCTCTTGTAAAGGAGCATTATTTTGAGCAGGATTAAAATGTCAGCTAGCAAAGCTGAAAGAACTTAACAGGACTCCTCCTTGTTAATACAGATGCCACCACTAAAATATTTCTATCCTATGTATCTCAGGTAAATACATCTCAAGGGGAACCTTATTTTTTTCCTGCTGGGTAACTAGTGTTGATTGCATTGTCTTTGAAGTTAGTAAGGAAGTAATGCAGTCATACCACTGTAACTAGTTTACAAATTCTGTTAATTGAAAATTAAAAGAAACTGCATGCATTCATAGGACCAGATACTTGCAAAGAAATCTCTCCCTTGTCAAGGTGTGTTAACTATCAATGTACACATTGCTGCCCAGGTTCTTTGATGCTAGGCCTTTATTTTGGAATTACCACCAATTTTACATTCCTCTTCCCTTTACACTGAGGTCTGAGAGACACCACATACAGCATCCTGCTTTCCTTATAGAGTCACAGGTCATATCAATCCAGCCTTTTTCATGTTGGTTATGGTTTGCAAGTGCAAGCAGGAGGTGCTGAACATGAAACCTTAGTGTGATTCAGTCTTGCTAAGCATCTCTGGTATGTGTGCTGCCTTACTGGAAAGGGATTTCAGACTCAAAATCATTAGTCATTGTTGATGGTCTTTGACATGGTGGGTCCAGAATTGTGACTGGAGAGCTGGAGTATTTTTTGATGAATTGTCATACTGATTTAATGTTGCCTGCTTTTGTTTCATGCAGGGCTATCTTACTCTGTCCTGAGGGATTAGAATGATGTATTTTTACTAGGAAGATCATCCTATAGTTGTAAGAATTTCTGGTATTGTCAGCTGTCTTACCAAGAGACATTTTTCTAACAAATTGAAGAGAGGTTCATTGTTTTAAAACAAATTGCTATAAAAGTAAACAGATACTATGTGGTTTTCAAACACTGTATTATTGAAGTTGCTCTGTCTGTGTCTTTACATTGCTGGCTAAATGTCTTGTATCTGTAGTTTACCTTAAATGCTACAGCCCTATTTATTTCTAGATAATTTCTTGTAGATAAGCAAAATCCTCTACATTTCATCTGCTTGTGAACATAAATAATGTGTGCAACTACAGTGCTGTTCTTTTCCCTTTATTTATTGGTAGGACATACAGTTGTGATTATTCTGGGTATCCTGATTCCAGTGTAACAAATCAAGTTTATGTTTCCTGCAATTAGTATTTGCTGTGTGGGATGCCCTAAACATGTGAATGATTGAATATGACTAGTGTATCTATAAAATTTGTTTATAGTTCAGTTAACTAGTTCTCACAACAGTTGAAGTATTTCCCCATTGAGTTTTGCAAATTCATGTTCTATTTTGAGCTTGAAATTGTGAGTATATTCAGGTGGGCTGTATTCAGATGGCAGAATATCATCAAGCATCATATTTAGGATTATGATTGAGTTTAGAATGTCATCTCATCTTTAAAACTATCTCACTTTGGCCCTTGTGTAAATATTGTCTCCTAATCTATCTTAACTATTATTTTTAAGTTAGAAATTAGTATTCCAGATGGAATATAGTCCTATGAGGAGAGCCTGAGGGAGCTGGGGTTGTTTAGTTTGGAGAAGAGGAGGTTAAGGGGAGACCTCATTACTCTCTACAGCTACCTGAAAGGAAGTTGTAGCCAGGTGGGGGATGGTCTCTTCTCCCAGGCAACTTACAGTAAGACAAGAGGGCATGGTCTTAAGCTCTGCCAGGGGAGGTTTAGGTTGGATATTAGGAAGAAATTCTTTACAGAGAGAGTAATCAGGCACTGGAATGGGCTGCCCGCGGAAGTGGTGGAGTCTCAATCCCTGGAGGTTTTAAGGATGAGACTGAATGTGGCACTCAGTGCCATGGTCTAATAACCACGGTGGTAGTGCATCAAGGGTTGGACTTGATAATCTTGGAGGTCTTTTCCAACCTGGCTGGTTCTATAATTCTATGAATATGCTGTGTGTAAAAGTGGAGTGTGTTGCACTTCAGTTCTGTGCATTTTTGTTAGTTGGTTTAGTGATTTTTTGCTGTTTGCGTTAAATTGTTGTGCATCTGTTTTGCTTTGCATGCTGTTGAATTCTTCACATTACTGAGATTAGGTATTAAAACAGAAGACAATAACGGGATTTATTCACAGGCAAATGCATTATCATGTCCGATTGATTTACATATAAAATATTGAAATATCTTATAAAGGTAGGTAAGGACTATGTGTCTTCCTCTGCCAAACAAGACAGCTGATGCTAGTCATTTCCCTGAGTTCCACATGTCAAATCGATAATAAGATTAGATGTAAATATTTCTGTTCCCCTGCTGCATCTAGTAGATAATGCTTTCTTCTACATGAAGTTGCATTTTAATGCAAAGATGCTGCTTACAGATTTGATTTTAACTCCACAGCATGAAATGGCCTAATTTTTTAATGTTGTCTTATAATTCCTCACTGCCCACAATACAAGCTTCATTCACTGTTTTCATGCTCAGTTCTTTCTGATGGTGCAATAAAGCAATTTTTGTTTCAAAGTGGAGGTGGGAAGCATACTAATTTGCAGCTGGTAGTTTCTTTTTATTTCCAGATGGTAGGAAGAAAAACTGTGGCTCATTTCAGTGCAAGAAATGATAACTTAACAAGACTAGATAGGTATTCTTCACTAATTGGGTATGTGATTAAAACCCTGCAGTAAGTGCCACTGCAACATATTCAAAGCTTTTGACACATCCCAGGGTACATTTGGGATGGTAACAGGTGTGAATTATAGATTTTTAGAAACCTCCTTCTAGTGAACTGTACCAGGCTTCAAGCAGAGTGCCACAGTGCACAGGTGCTGGGTTCAGCAGTGGCAGCTGGCTCATCCCTGTGGTACACCAGGCATACACAAGGTCTTTCAAGTTGTGGAAGGCTGAAGTAATTGATAGAACTTTAAAACCTGTTACACGAAAATTGGAAGGGGTGTGGAAAGAAAAAGTTGCAGAATGAAATGAATTCATGGTTTCAGACCTTTTCTGGAAAGAAAAAGCTCCATCTTCCACCAGTCTCTTCAAAAAGTGTGTGTCCTTGGAGCCTCACTGGGAGTTCGATGCTAAATGTGTCTTAACTGCTAAAAAGAGTTTTTTCATAGGTACAGAGTGCTGTAACTGAAGACAAAATCTGGATGTGTAAAACATTTTGTGTAAGATATACCATCTTTATACTGCAGTCAAGGTGAAAGCTACTGGCTAAATCTAGTCAATAATGAATTTTTCTCTCTGCCAAAACTTGTCCATATTAAATTTTTTTCCTACTTCAAGTATTTCAGGATGTGAATCTCAGGACCTGCAGTTCTGTGAACTGCAGAAAGGCTCGTACCCTGCCCTGGTTTCAGCTGGGATAGAGTTCATTTTCTTTTTAGTATCTGGTACAATGCTGTGTTCTGGATTGAGGATGAGAATAATGTTGATAGCACGCTGTTATTTTAGTTGTTGCTCAATAGTGCTTACCCTAAACTAAGGACTTTTTAGTTTCCCGTGGTCTGCCAGTGAGTGTTTGCACAAGAAGCTATGAGGGAGACAGCCGGGACAGCTGACCCCAACTGGCCAAAGGGATATCATGCTCAGTGTATACTATTGTGGATCACTTGCCTGTCTTGGTTTTTATTCCTTTCTCTCTCCTCTTCATTATTATTATTATTGTTATTATTACAATGATTATTATTATTGATATTATTATACTTCACTTAGTTTCAATTATTAAACTTTTCTTATCTCAACCCCTAAGTTTTACTTTTTGTTCCTGATTCTAACTCCCCACCTGAGGCAGGAGTGAGCAAAGAGCTGCATGATACTTAGTTGCCATCTGGGGTTAAACCCTTTCAATACCTTGAAGTTTGTGTTGAAGTTCTTAGGAAGGATTTTAAAGAACCTGTTTCTTTGATTGCATGTTAACCTTCATGATCTTTGGCTTTAAAAACCCATTATTACAGGAATGTTGTTGTATTCATGTTGCTGAACATACCAGTGCAAAAACCGTTAACAAAAGACCAGCACAAAACCTCATCTTGTTTTCTAATGTTTCAGAGGTCTAGAAGTAAAACTTTCCTAATAAAACTAATTCTCATTTCTCTTTTATCAAATTTAAGTTTCTGAGACTTACGTAGTTTGTTATATTAGGAAACATTCATAATGAAGTAGTCTGTTGGTGGAGCCCCTACTTTGATACAGATTTTTTGACCATCTGTTGCCTAGCAGGCAAGTAAACCAATAAAAGAATAATGGGAATATTCCTGGCTGAATTCTCAGAGGAGCCCTCAGGAAGTCTCACCTTTCTTTTGACCTGTTGGTTGGGTTTTATTCAACAGACATTTGTAATTTTTACTTTTTTTTCTCTCCATTGCAAAATGAATCTGAGATAACAGAAAATAACTGTAGAGACAAGGTAACAGTTTAATTATGCTAAATCTTTGCTAGAAACAGATCTAAAGATGTAATGTTTGTGTTTTGGATAGGTATTTCTAGAAATGCGCTGTTATTGAGAGGTCTGTGGGGGAAGAAAAAGCCCAATACCCGATGGATCCTGGTTTGATTGCAGTTTAACCCTTATAGGATCTTAAATCCAGGATGACACTAAGAGGAACCAATTTCTTGTACAAAAACTTTGGATTTTAAAAAAAGAAAAAAGTGCTGTTAGCTTTTAAAAACCAATGAACCTGAATGGCAAACCCAGAAATTAATGCATATCTCTTGAGTGTCATCTGTGATAGAACTAAAGCCTGAGTGCTTTGCCACAGAGGTTTAGCAGACCTCTGCCTGCTGAAATCACTCCTTGAGCACACTGAGGACAGGAAATCTTTAATGACATATCATTTCAAAAAACATGACTGAAGTTGTCAGGGATCTGTGGGAGTATGGGTCCAGCCCTCAAGAACCTCATGTCAGGCTGAAAGTTTAGCATGTCGCAACCAAAAGGAGTTTCTCAATGGACAGTCTGGTAGGAGCTGTGTAGCTTACAGGCAGAGTTTGAGAAATGTGAGTTTTGCTCTCACAGGGTAAGTGGGAAAGCTTTGCCTGCCGGCGAAGTGCCTGGAGAACCCAAGCACTTCCTGAGGAGAGCGTGTCCTTTCTAAAGGCATGTGTACTAGCCCTGGGATGGAGTACATGCCTCACCTAGAGTCCTGCCACCCTGTCTAACATGTGGTAGGCATCTTTCTGGTGGCAAGAAACGTGTGCTTTCATGTAGACTATGCTGAAAGGGCCTGACACTGCCCTTGGGTTGATAATACCTGTTTTACTCATACATAATGTATCCAGGGAGGATTAGCAAGATCTGGTGTCGGGCAGTGGCATGAAAGAATGCTATCGTTTTGCAGTTAAAGTTACTATCTTTTGAGCTGTATTTTTCTCTGATACTTTTGTTGAGAAGAGATAATACTGCACCAAACATTCACTAATAATCATCTCCGATGTGGAAGGGAGATACTAATATCTGTACTTAATATTTTATCTACATTTGGTTCCTGTGCAGTGGATTCTATCTACTGTTTTGCTGCTCTAGTAATGAGTTCTTCCTTATACACACACCCCACACCCCTCCCCAGATCTCAACTGCTGATATGGGAATGACTTCATCATTAGCATCACTGTTAGGGTTGAAATGTTTTTCACTTATTTCATTACAAATTTACTGCAGGGAAAACTGCCTGTCAAAAACATCAGTCCCTGTAAAAGGACAAAATGTTACTGCTTGCTGCCATTCCGCATGCCCATCAGAGTGTAGCCTCTGCCTCTGGTGCACCTTGCCTTGCTTGATGGTGTAAGCAAGACACAGATGATCTTTGTGATGAGAGGTAGTGTAGAATAGTATGGGGAGCTGTGCAGTTAAGCCACTCTGGCTGAGCTCTGCAAATGGGGGAGCTGATGCCAGAGAAGCGCTGCAAACTTTGGCTTCGAACTCAGAAGGCAGCTGAAGTCTGCCAGATTTCTTGGCCCTGTAGTAGCGTTTTGGTTCAGATCAAGAGTGCACTACAGATCATTCCCACTTCCCACTTTGGTTCACACTTGTGGAGCATACAGACTGGACTTGTTTTCAATTAAACAACCTGAAGCAGGCACTCCCAGAGGGCAATGAAGGGTACCTCAGATATTACTGGGCATCCAGTGTTTGCAAACAGAGTAGAGCAAATCGGAAGCAAACTCTGGCTTCCCTAAATATAATGATGAATTTAGGTCCATGTACCAAGTATTCCACTCTGTGGATCAACATTTACTCTGCTGTAATACTAATGTAAACCAGGTGACCATGCAATTCTTTTTATTCCATTTTTTTCCCCTGTAGATATACATTGCATTCCAATGGTCAAAATAATTGATTCTGGGCAAGAATTGGCAGATACTTGATCCTTTAAGTAATACGGTTAAATATTGCTTTTTTCATTACATTCAGGTAAGATTTTTACAATAAGATCTCAACTCCTGTTTAAACTATTTTCAAATTTTAAAGAACTAGTTTTGCCAACAGGCCAAATGAAAAAACATTTTCTTCATTGTGACATCTTGTAATTTCTCCTACTGTCTCTGTGGTATGTGAAGGGTATAAAAATGATTATGTTTTGAATAGAAAATTACCATCTATAAATATGTAATTTCCAGCAGTCCCCTTGCACTGACTGCATCTTTTCTCTTGCTGATTGAAATGACAACAAGGTACTTGTACTTCTCTATGTTTTATCACTCGGATTTGATTGAAAAATATTTTTAACATGCATTTTTATATTACTGTTTGGGGGATCATGAGAGCAGCTAACTTGCAGGTGGAGCAAAGCAAAGCTATTTTTCATCAGTCTTCAAGAATGTGGGGTTTTTTCTATTTTGAAACTTATGGTTGTATTTTAATCTCTACATGAGAGAAAAGTATAATAATTCATATGAAAGTATGTCAGAATTTGAAGAAAGAAATAAAAAGTTATTTGTAATTCGTCCTAAATATTTAAGATGACAACAGTTTCTTCTGCTGCATAATTGGTACAGAAAAAAAGTGGAATTGTAAAGATATGCCCAGGCCACAACATTAATATTCCCACCTCCTATGCCTCATGTTTGTATACAAAGGTGCACAGCAACCTGAATATACTACAGGGTACAGAAATTTTTCCCTGAACAGATAATTCTCCAGCATCAGCAGCTGGGTTGGAACAAAGGCAACAACCATCTTAACGCATTTGCTAGCTGAGAAGAAAATATTCCTTGGAGATCATGGAAATGCATTAATGGTAAACATGAATAATATAAGGATTTCTGTGCCATAATTTTGCAATTATTAAATGTTTTTTGGAACTTGAGAGTTCCCAGGACTACTAAGCTGCAGAAGAGGACAGCATGTATCACTCTGGGAAAATGGAAATGGAAGATACAGGAAGATACAGGAGTTCTTATTATAAACAAATGGTAGTGTAATTTTTCTCTAGTTAAGAAAATGAATAGATTTTATTCTGATCCCACTTGTTTAACTCATTTGAAAAGACTTAATGCCCTTTTAGTTTTCCTTGCATAATTAATTGCTGGAGGAGAACCAGCAACATGCACAGGCAGCAAAGAGGGCTAATGGTATCCTGGGCTCCTTTAGGAATGTTGCCAGCAGGCTGAAGGAGATGCTCTTTCCCTTCTACTTAGCAGTGGTGAGCCACACTTGGAGTGCTGGATCCACTCCTGTGCTCCCTAGTGCCAAAAAAAAAAAAGAGATATTGAGCTATTGGAGTCAGTCTGTCGAAGGGCAACTAAAATGATGAAGGAACTGGAGCGTCTCTCCTGCTACGTGTGGGAGAGACTGGGACTGTTGAGCTTGGAGAGGAGAGGGCTCGGGGGCAGCTGATCAATGTATGTGAATACCTGAAAGGGTAGGTTAAGTAGTGATGTTGGAGGTGGCATATGGATGCTGTTGTGTTGCACACTGCCCGGTGTCATATCATTCTTTTCCACCTTTCCATTCATGTTCACTGGCTGGCTTATATTTTTTACTGGACATTTTGAGGGAAAGGAAATATTTTTATTCTGTGTTGGTAGCACAATAAGTATAAAATAACTGAAAATAATATAAACAGTAGTGATAATTATTGTGGGATATATAAAATACTTCCATATCAGTTTTAGTTTAGTTTTAAATATTTATGTATTAAGTTCTAAATGCTTATTACATTTGTTTGAAAATATTATATAAAAATATTTGTTAAATACTAAATTTTTTCTAAATTTATTTCCATATCGGTAATTATTCTATTACTATAGAAGTTTTCCACCAGAAGTGCCACTCTGCCCAAAGGTCCCAGTTAGTAAGAGCCTTTGTTGTCGCTTCATGTTGGACTTCTGGAGAAAGCATAGAGTTGGGATGGGCTTATTGCAGGAAAGAAGATGACTTTTCAGAGGACTAAGAACATACTCAGTAGGAAGTTGAAAGCATTAATTGTGCTCCCAGTATATGTTCGGTTTATCTTTTTTTTATTAATAGTTACCATGTTTTTTGAATGTGGATGTGTTATATGTCCATACATAGCTACACCCCCTTTCACACCAGTTATTTGTGCTGACCCAGAATATATAAGAACAGGAACTGAACATCAGTGTTTTGCCAGCACTGATACAAATCCTTGGGCAGTTTAAAAAATACCAAATGCAAGACCATAGAGTAAGCTGGCTTTCTCAATGTATTCACACAAATATGAGTAAAGTGTGGAAGTATCCCTTGTCCTCCTACAAACATTTTCCCTGGTTTAATTCATTAGCATCCCCTTTTCCCAACATTTGTGGATGCAGTTTCTAGTGTGGTTTCTTTGGGGAGGTGAAATATTGCTTCCTGTGCATCAGCAGACATGCCAGACTTCATATGCTTTGCAAGATATAAGTGTTCTGACATATAGCTGTTCTGGTAGAAATTGATTTTGAAACTGGTTTTGAACATAGAAGCCAATATATTCATGCCTTGTTTCTTTGATTCAGATATTGCTGATAGTCAGCCGAGTTACTCATACAACCTTATTACTAAACTGATAGTGTTAAAAGCCATTTCAACCTTTCTTGGTGCAGCAGGTCACATTTGTGAGGTGATTATATGAATCATATATGAAATATGCTGGTCCTTTCCAGGGCAACTCCAAACCTAGCTAGCAGAACATTGATCCTGAGGAATCAGTAGTCTTCAGCTTTGACAATTAATGGCAGCAGAGAACAGTCTCAGAAGGAATCAAAACCATGTGCCACTATGTTGGAATCTCTTTGGGGTTTGTTTTTGTGTTCATTTGTTTATTTGGTATTTTTGGAAGGAGCCCTTTGATTCTAGAAATTGGCAAAACAAAACAGTTCTATTCTGAGAAGTGATTAGGCAAGAAGTTGTTACAGAGAAGATCTAATACTCATGGTTAAATTAGTTGTTTAAATATGCTTTTACTCTTTTTATTCTAGTGAGGTTTGAGGGATATAATATTATTGAAGAGAGCTGGTTCAGCACCATACTAAATCACCTCAGCAGGAAATTAAAAGCCTTACTGGTGATGAGTGAGAATGAATCTAATGAATGTTTTCTTTAGTGTCAGAACTGGTTTAAGAGGTTTTTGCCACACCCTCCGTCACCTTCCTAATTATGCTGGTGCAAGTCTTTGAGGGCTGCATTGTAAGCTTTTGTTAGTGAAATGAACTCGGTTTCAAACAAATCTTCTCCTCCTCACTTTCCCTCTTTTTTATTTTCTTTTTTTTCCCCTTTAAACACAGATCATCATTTCAGTTTACAGCACCTCATCCTCCTGCTTCCTCTAATGCACACAAAATCAGTTCCACTAACTCAACTGAGGAGATAGCAAAAATCTGAATGGATTTCTGCTGCTTAAAAATGCCAGTTATAGTGGAAGTTTTCGTCCTCCTGTCTGCCATATAGGATAGCTTATCTCAGTGTGGTTGAAAATCTCAGATTTGTTTAGCAAAAGTGTATTGGTGAACTTTTCCACTTTGTGTAACAGTGAAATATATCCTTCTTCATAAAACTGAGTCTCAAGTATTTTTTCTGTTTCAAGGAAGAGCATAGCAGCAACCAGATTCTTTTACCACATGGATCTACCATCACCTGATATTTCCTTTTTATCTTAAATAGTCCAGTTCTGAAAAACGATGTTAAACATAGTGGAAAATGTGAAAGGCTTATAAAAATTATGTAAATATTATCATTGACCGTCTTCATCACCATATTCCAGTGAGTCATGTTATGCTTGGGATGAATGATTTTTGCATAACCCTAAAATACGTAGCACATAATTCACTTAATTTATTGGGGTATTTTGAGACTGTGAGCCAATTTAAAGGGCTGACTTCTCTTCAAGGGCACTGACTCAGACCAGCAAAAGGATGAGCCCACTTGTCACGTTATGCCACCACATTGAGTTTGCATGTTATGATTCTGCCATCTGAATGGGTGTGTTGGGGAGGACACTGGATGTGCTGAAGATTCCACACCGTGAGAATCTGAGTCATGCTAAATAGGGCATGGTGGTGTTGCAACAGGTCACCTGGGGCCAGAGGAAGCAGTGGCTTGACAAAACCTGTAGTAGAAGAGAGGGAGAAAAGCACCTGGCAGAAGAAAACAAGATGACACAAAACCATTCATTGATGGTTTAATTCGTGAAGGGAGAGGACTGAGCTCTGACGCTGTAGACAGTGGTCCACATTCAAGGGACCAGCCCATGAAAGTGGGCATGGATATCTGATGCCCTGGGAGCGTAACAGAGGGGCAAGAGAGAGAGGCAGTGTTGCAGCCTGCATACACACCTGCCAGGTTTCATCACCATAGCCTGGGAGAGGCTGCCTGAGGGAAGCTTTCTGAGGGCTGTAGCACCTCTGTTTGCCTGGTGCTTGCCTCACCTGGTGTCAGATCCGTCTCCAACACTCAAATATCCACTCTTCGGGGCAGCCTCTGGGGACTTCTTTGTGGAAGTCTAGGCTGGGTTGTTACAACACAGAATTGTGGCACCTGCACTCTGGCACTAAATGCTCAATTCGGGGTCCTGAAAGACCTGTAAGGCGGCCACTGCTTCTTAACAGAGAGCAGGACCCATTAATGAGCTACAGGAGGGACTGAACTATGGACAAAGCAGTGATAATACACAACTACTTAGATTTATCAAGGCATATCTGAAAAGGATGAAAAGAGGAAACACTGAGTGCCAACAGGTGCCAAGCTAAAATAGGACAGGAGAGTAGGGTGAAATGCTCATAGGCAATGCTGGCTTTGACATAGACTGTTATGAGTTGGACATTGTTGTAAGCTACCTAGAGAATCTGGAAAACAAACTGTGATGATACATAAAAATGGAGGGAGAAAATATATCTTACCTGGAATAAATGATCGATTCTGTGTATTTATCTACAAAGTGATCCTACAGGAAAAATTAGACACAGGTAAGACAGAAGAGAAAATAACTAGAAGAGGAACTGGCACAGGAGGATACTACCCACTGAAGCGTATAGAAAAGTCATGACTGAGCCCTTTTAGAAAGCAATAAGAGCAAAAGACTGACTTGAAGGACAGCAAATGGAAAATTTTTTATTGAATGTATAATTGACTTGTGTAATTCAGCACCAAGATAAATGTAAAAAGATTTAAGAATTTTAAATGATTTCTAAAAATACACCTTTTTAGTATATGACAACATTCAGAATTACATCAGAACAGATAAAGACATTTTGTATATTTATGTAAATGTATCATAGTAGAAATCCTTCAAGTCATAAGAGAATAAATGACTTTTAAGGAAAAAATCCCCATGTGTGAACAGAAATAAAACCCAACCGCCAACATCTTATGAGGTTTTGCTCTTTGTGTGATCAGTCAAATATTGTCTATCTCAAGATATTGAGCTTACATGGGTCATTGATCTTATTTTGTTTGGCAAAATCACCTGGTCTTGAATGTGTTCTTTTCTGTGACTCCTTTCTTTGAAGTAACAGTACCTCTGAACTATAAATAGACAATAGAAGAGGTTATTTGTGGGTGATATCCTTATATCACTGGTGTCACTGTAAGTAACAGTGCTTGGACAGGTTGTCTTAGGGTGTGGCTTTTCAAAGGCCAGTGCTTTTAAATGGGTGATTGTTATTTTGGTATTTGCATTATACTATATGAAAATACAGCATTTGATAGATCTTGTCTGTCTTCATAGTAATACAGTTATCAGACATGCTGCATGGGCCATTTAATTCTCGTCACCCATAGCAAGTGTCCTTGATGGAATCAAAAAATGTCTTCGTAAGTAGTCCCCTTTTGGTAAGCATTCTTTTCTCATGGCAAAATAGTACCTTAGGATAACAATTGTAAAACTTCTGATCATGGTGGTTTCCACTGAGAAAGATGAATGGACATACACACCTCCCTGGAGAGGGTACGGTACAAAGAAGCTACAGTACAGAAGGTTGTAGGAGCAGAGATGGGAGGCAATAGAGCACAAGTGTCTGAAAGGAGACATAGTGTGGCTCCTGCTTCAGAGCCATAATTTTCTCTCTTTTAAATTATAGCTATGTTGGTTTGTTTTTTATCTTTGTGATGACTTTTGTACGGTGATGACTAAGATAATTGGCATTGTTAGGAAAAGTCACACAAAAGCAATTGCATTCTGGGAAAAAATGGGAATCCTTTTCTTCCCCACTTGCCATAGCCTCATAAATTGTGACTGTTTCAGCTCAAGCTTTTCCATATAATCTTTCCCAAGCAGTGACTCTGTTTCCTGATTAGCAAGCAAACACAGATCACTCATCCATTGTTTTTGGAAGATGTCATCTTACTGCTGCTGGCTGAGTGGAGCATAAATTCTCTCCTCAGTCTAAAACTGTCAATGCTCTTTAGTATTATAGTTCCTGTAATTGTTAGCAGCTGAGGAGCAGAGTGTTCCTTCAGACTCAGTTTCTCTGAGTTTAGGTGCATACTGTAGCAGTAGTTTCTGTCCTTCAGAAGGAAGAAAGAAGAGAAGTAGCAGAATACCTTCTCACCAAGAAATGAGCTTATTGCTGCTTGGGTCAGTGCAGAGGCTGGAATTAAATTGCCATCAACCTGCACTGTGCGCAATGATCCAGCAAATGTGTCAGAGATTGTTGTTTGTACTCACGCTACAGATGTTTGAGTTCAAATTAATGAAAGCTTTGCGGTGCAAACATATGTTAAACATAGGAACCTGGAACTTGCAAGGGACTTTCTAGATTTGCAAGCTCAATTTCTGTTTGTCATGTATAGCTTTGTCATGTATACCATCCAGAAAGTTACCAAGCTTCGTTTGGTTCCGCTTCAACATAGCTGGGGTTTTTTTCCCCGGTAGTGGAAGTGGATGGCTGCTCCAAAACTCTTCTCTGAATCTTAAAAACCTTTTTCTAATTTCTAGACTGAATTTATTCATGTCACATCAAAGCTATTTGTTTGTGTGGCACTATTATTCTTCATCTAGAGAATTTCTTTTACTTCGGTAGTACTTATATGCTGATGCATTAACAGGGAGATACTCTATTACTTTTCAACCTACATTCAGTTGTCCTGAGCAAGCCAACAACTTTTATCTTCCTCTCATTAAATTGTCTCTATTCCTTGATGGTTTCAGTAACCTTTTTCTGCTCTTCTTCCATTGTACATTTGTTCTTTAACCATGGATATACAGAAATTATTCCAAATGAGGCCTGATCTGCATCTTACTTAAATAACCTATTCATAATTCTGCTGTACTGGAGACACCTTGATGTGATGGAGCATTGCAGTTGGCTCTTTTGTGTTTGTGTCACATAGGCCAGTTTTAGTTACCCTGTGATATACTAAAACCATTCATCTTCTCTGCCAAACTTGGAGTTGATTGTCTCACAAAATACTTTCAGGAAAGCTAAGCAACAGGGACTGGTCCTTGTATGGATGTGAGATATGGAAAGATAGCACACAGAGTAGGAGAAATGGTTTGTTCTTGGAATGGTTACTTCATTCCCCTAGGGAATGTCACAAGAGCTGTTCCTTGTAGACCTGTGTTGGGCTTGTGCTGTTCAACTTACTCCTAAGGCCTGGAAGAGGGAAGCAACTAGGTTTACTAAAGACAATAAGGCAATAAGGATAATGGAAGAGCCACAGGGCAACTGGGCAATAAAGTGGCACTTGAAAACAAGTCATGCTCAGAGCAAAAGCAGTCATAGTTTCACATATGAAGTGATGCAATCAACACTGGTGGATGCAAGATCCAAGAGTTCTGATAGACAGGGCTAAGAAAGTGACAGCTTGGTGGCAGTCAAAAATGCCAGTCAAATCTCCAGCATTATTAGGAACAGAGTAGAACACTTCTCTGCAACTTCATTAATCTGACCGAACTGCTCTGTGCAGTTCTGGTTCTCTTATCTCAAAGCCGATAAAGTGAACAGGTGAACTAGAGAAAAAGTCATTAATTAATATGATTTTCCAGGGTTCAAAAGACTGAGCTTGGGTAAATTATTTGTAATGTCATTAAAATTCAAATACAGCTGAAATTTTCTGAAATTTCAGGTTAGCTAACACAGAGAAATTAGACCTCATGTATTTCTTCTCCAAGACTTTGTACATTGTAATGATAAGATGCTTTGCCTGCGTCTCATTGTCTGAAAGTGTCTCAATGCATCTTAAATAAGAAATAACATTTCCTTTTCTTACTCCTCTGGAAATCTTAAAAAGCAATGATTCTATTATTAAATTCATTAATGTAGAGAGGAAATCTCTCATGTTCTTATAAAACTTGAAGGAACTTGCAGAGCAGACATTTTCAGAGGAGAGCAGGCAGAGGGTTTCCCAGGAGCCCTTGTGGAATGTCTGCCCAGTCTAGTGCTGCACTGGGCAGACTGGGGAGGTGCAAGGTGAGCCCAGTTCAGAAATCAGAAGCAGCATAATCCTGTATGCACTAGGCCCTGCCTGGACTGCTCAGGATAGCCAGTTGCAGTAGCTCTGGAAAATGCCTTGTTGTACAGCACTAGCATAACCCAGATGAGCTGGCTGATTTGGGGGTGCCGAATTGCAAGGGCCTGTCTGCACTTCCTTGGTTTGATATCAGTGTAAAGGCTGCCCACACTATCTTTCAAGAGATTTCCTCTTCCTTGCTGCAATGAAAACAAAATACTCTTTTTTTTTTGGTTGGCAAACAGAAGAAAGCATTCCTGTTTTATGCTGGATTAACTGTTCTTTTCTGTTCCTATGATTTACATTTAGAACCAAGCTGTCCGTCAGAGTGTGCCTTGGCAACATACCTCCTTGCACTGGGTTGAAGTGTAATTGCACATGTTTGTGACATTGAAATTGCTGGCCATCATCAGCCTGTACACTGGTGGATACACTCCTGTACTCTGAACACATCACTATTGACACTTCCAGTGTGTAAATGGCGAGGCAGAAATCCAGCCACACTGGGCAGATCCTAGGAGTTTTGCTGTGAAAATGTTTGTTCTGCTTTTAGATGTCTTTGGTGGATTATAATGTGTGGAAGCATGGAAGTAGATAGCATGGAATGTCGATTACAGTACTTCTATGTTATTTAATTGATTTTCACAAAAGGTGTTGGAGTGTATTACTACAAAGTAGATGTAGGAACATTTTTCTGAAGTATGTATTATTCTAATTCACAGTGTGGGTAGAAGAAGTTACATCACTTTGTAACACTAAATAAAAAGGTCAGCAGGAAAACCCAGATAAAATAGAAATTTTCTGGCATAAGCTCCTGCTCCTGACTAGGCATTTCTTCATTCTCCAAAATAAACATTTATACAATGATGTTCACAATTTTGAAATATAAAAATATTTGGTTTTACTTACTTATGGCTGAGGCTTACTTAGCTTACTGAAGCTTACTGAGGTTTTGTTTGCCTGTTTAAAACAGACCTTTGAACAGCATTTGTCAATAATAGCAGAATTCAGAATTAGCAATAGTGCAGTGCGGCTTATTTTTCTCAACTCAATATAGCCACTATCAAATTGGTATGTGAGCTCCTAGCTTTAACTCAGCCTGTGCCTTCTCTGCTTTGTTTCAGGTTATGGACACACAGTGCCTTTGTCTGATGGAGGAAAGGCCTTCTGCATCATCTACTCAGTCATCGGGATCCCATTTACGCTGCTGTTCCTGACAGCAGTGGTGCAGCGCATCATAGTATATGTCACCAGGCGGCCTGTACTGTATTTCCACATTCGCTGGGGCTTCTCCAAGCAGGTCGTTGCAGTCATCCATGCTATGGTCCTTGGGTTCATCACTGTCTCCTGCTTCTTCTTAATCCCAGCAGCAATATTTTCGGTCCTGGAAGATGACTGGAATTTTTTGGAATCTTTTTATTTTTGTTTCATTTCCCTGAGCACCATTGGCCTCGGTGACTATGTGCCAGGAGAAGGCTACAATCAAAAATTCCGAGAGCTGTATAAAATCGGAATTACATGTAAGTGTCAAACTAACCAGCTAAGTAAAAGGCATTTTAAATTAAACAAACAAACAAACAAAAAACAAACCAACAACAATCACACTGTTGCCCACAAACTGGGTGTAAAAGAACTCTCTAAGACTCTGTGAGTATTAGGGAGCAGTATTCTTTTATTTACGATGTCGGATGCATGAGGAGATGAGATCCTCCAAAAATCGTGCATGCCAAGTTACAAAAGCTTCATATCTTTTTTTTAGCTATCTAATGAATAATTCATGGATTCCGCAGCTCTGTCCTTCCCATTTCCCAAAACTGTTCTTCCCCTTGACATGCCTCCTGTTTTGATTTGGTGGTCCCTTAGGGTGGTCGTTCACAACCCTCTGGTGGTCGTTCTGTAGTCTTCCTCACACTGTCCTTTTCTCTTGCTTTTGGCAAATCATCATGCCCTTTAAAACAGTGTCCATGCCTTTTGGAACAGTGTCCAACCATAAGGGCAGTTTTGACGAGTTTGTTAGCTTTATGTTCCTTTTATCAGTTCTGATTTACAGAATAAAGACACCCTCTATCTTTTGAGAAATTCCTGTCTGTTGAGAAACTCCTAACCTTTACATAGCTTAAGCTACACTGATAAGCTACACAGTCTTAAGTTGCACAGTTCTATATGGCCACAAGACCTTCCTTCTCCATCCTGTGGATAGTGATTGTTCTGTAAGTTGTCAGTTTGCAAACTGGCATTAATTTAGGTAGGTCTGTAAAGAGGAAACTTTTAAGTAAGGTTAGTTTTCTTGTTTAAGAAAAAAAAGGCTAAAACCAGAATCCCGTTATGCTAACCATAACGACTTACTTTCTTATAAATAGTAGGAAAAAAAAAAGCTCACATTGCTGTTACGTGAATGGTTTAAGAGCATCTTGGGCTAAGATTTCAGTGCATTATAGAGCCAAGAAGATGATCTGTGTAACCTAAGGTCATCTCATAAGGTGACATGACAGGTAGACAGAGATTAATCGAGGAGCAATGGGAAATGAGGCAGAATAACAAAGTTTTTGACTCCAGTTGTAACGGAAGGTAGTTGAAGCTGGCCGGCTGTCAAAAGACAGACAAGTAGACCGAGATGATAGCAAAGTGAGACCATAAATGTTAAATTTAAATTGTTTCATGATGTTTGACACAGAAGAGATGGCGATGATCAGTGATTCTAAGAAAGTGAAGCTAAGGAAATCATCTTTATGTTGATATTCTGTGTAAATGTGTGCTGAGGGCAGTATTTTCCAGTGACAGTGTTTTGAAGCATTCCAGTTTCGGGTACAGCTTCAGTCTGAGAAGTCCTTGGATCATCAGACACATCAGTTAAAAGATCTGAACAGCCAAAACAAACCTTTCCTGTCAGGTCCATTTCTTAAGCCACTATGCATTTGACTGTGCTTCTGTGCATGATCCAGCAGTGGTAATGTAGGCAAAATGTCTGTTAACTTGTTCTTGTGTTTTACACAAAGAAAGATTGGGCCTTGAAGCAGGGCCTTGAACTAGTCAACAGAACACTTTGTTTTAGTCTCCTGCCAGGCCTGTTGGCATTGCAGATTTTTTCCTCTACCCATTGTGTTTATCTTACGAGTGGTAGCTTCTAATTATTAAGCTGCTGATCCGTAGGGTTGATTTGGGAGTGCTAAGTGATGAAGTGAATGGAAAATCACACATAGCAAAGGCCTTGTTACAGCCCTAGCTATTTTGAAAATTCAAGATCAGTAGAAAACATTATGGCTCAGATTATACTTTTTCAAACTTCAAAGCAATTAGGAAATAAATTGAAGGAGATACTAAAAGGAAAAAGTAATTTTTAGGCAAAGTTATGACTTTAGAATATTTAATTTCAGTAGGTTTTGAGGTTTTACCTTTTAAATTATTATTCTCCCTCTCGTGAACAATTCAAGGAACCAAATAAAATGTTTTCTCATGCTGAACTTAAATTTTCTTCAAGATGTTTTGGAGTTCTACATCAGAAAATGCTTAGTAGTACTACAGGCTTTTCAAGAATTTTTAAGAGAACACAAGTCCTTTCTAAATCAACTGGCAATCGACTGGATTGAGTTTCAGACATAATTACAAATTCTCAGTGTAGATTTATAGATGCCTTTTAATTGGCATAGCTTTGTCACTTTTTCCTTGTGTTAATGCATAGTTCCCATTTGATATATGACATAAAGCTTAAAACCAATTCATAAATTTTAGCTGTAGTACTGATTTGGATCAGTATCTGGTATTGCAATATTGATTTAATAGCACTCCTGGAAGGAAAAGGAGAGTGTTATTGCCAGTAAATAATCTGTAACTACAGGTGAAATATTTATAGAAGAGTGACCATATGTAGATTAAAATCATTAATCTGTGTTGATCTTTAAGCGCATTTAATGTTCAGCCTTTGGATGAACATGTTATACGAATAGTTATACTCTTAGCTTCTGCTTGATTAACTTCATTGAAATGATAAAATAATCAAGTAGTCATGCTCTTCATTAACTTTTAATGATTAATAATAGGTATCTAATGAAACACTGAGATTAATAAACAGTCATTTTAACAGCTTCCTTTAAATTTTAGATGCATATGTTTGGAGAGGAAAGAAAAAAATAGAGCACAGTGTTCTGCTGATCGTTTCCAAATGTCTCAGTTATCAGAGCTGACTATTACCTTTCAAAATCAGAGTCAATTAGTACATAGATAAATTCACTAGTAATATAATTTAAGTAACAGTTCCACATTTTGTGTAGTTTATATATGTTAGAAAAAAATTCAAATAATCCTCAAGGTGTCATCAAATATAGCAAATTTGTCAGGTTTTTAAAATTCCAGGAGTAATTTTACAGTATTTTTCATTTTGATTTTATTGGGTTTGTACGCATTTCTAGTTGTTTGGTTTTTCCAGTCATTTCAGGGTGTTGGATATCTTAAACTTTTAAAGGAAAATAATTCAAAAGGTTTCATGCAATACAAGTAATTTGTCCTGCTAAACAGGTACAAATTACCATAATTAGCTGCTATATTTTTACCAACAAATTACCATAATGAGCTGCTGTATTTTTACTTCTGTTTGTAACATGTAGGAATATTGAGGGGAAAATTTCTTTTTGATCTTTTGATCAAAATCTATTGTAGGGCACTTAATCATTAACGTCATAAGTGGGGGAGTGTGCATGTTGTAAATTTTCATATTCTGTTTCATTTAATACCTTTACAGATTTTTCTCCTGTACAGTTGTAACAGAATTGAAGCCACTAGCATTGCTTTTTCTGATTATTGAGATCTTGTTCCTTGTGGAATGAAAAAAGAAAAAAAAAATGGATGTGACAGTCCAAAGCTCTGAAACTGTGTCATAAAGAAAATTAACATACTAGTCAGAGATGACAGGGGTGAGAAAAGTTACAGGATTAAAACTGTTCCAGCCCCAACTTAGTTTGCTAATAATTAAACTACTTTTTTTTTTTTTTTTTTTTTGTACTCAGGTTATCTGTTGATGGGCCTAATTGCAATGCTGGTGGTTCTTGAGACTTTCTGTGAACTCCATGAGCTCAAAAAGTTTAGAAAGTTGTTTTATGTGAAGAAGGACAAGGAAGAGGACCAAGTGCATATAATGGAACATGACCAGCTCTCCTTCTCTTCCATCTCAGACCAAGCAGCCTCCATGAAGGACGATCAGAAGGCAAACGAGCCTTTTGTGAATTCCCAGTCCCCAACGTCCAATGACAGCTCTCTAAACAATTAATACAGGGGTATATCCATACCATTGTTTTGGTGCATTTATGCTACTTACCATAAGAAATAGAAAGCCTTTTTTTTTCCCCTCAAAATATAAAAGCTGGAAGACTGTGCTATTTTAACAAGGATTTATCACTTCTGACTAGGAAAGACTTTGGGGAAAATGTGGGAGCTACCCTGGGAAAAAGTAAAAAATGTAAGATGTGGCTGGGAACATTCGGCCATTTTGCTAGAGGGATAAGGAATTAGTTGTACCACTTTCAGAGGTGCCAGAGAGAAAGGCTTGCACAAGCTGAACATCTTTAGGAGAGTAGGCCTTCACTGACATCCAACTCATTGAGTTGCATGCCTCATTTTCCAACTGGGTGACAGCAATATTGGGATATGCACTTTTGATTGTCAGAAGTGTAGTCACAAATTTAGTACAGTAGCTAGCATCTTAATCTGGAAAACATTTTCAGAGCAATATCTATAGATCTGCTGAAGGGGAGAATATCTAGATCATCCCTCTATTACCTGGTAACTTACAGGTGCAAATAATAATTCTAGGAATGAAAAAACAAGACTGTGGTCTCTCCTTTGCCCATGCCATTTGCATTTAAATTTCCTACTTCCTTAAAAGGTTCTCTAATCACGAGAAAAATGTCCTGAAGAGGGTGTGCCTTGAGTCTTCCATGCTTTTTGTGTTTTTTTCTGAGAGCTAGCAAAAGTAATTCAAAGTTCTGGGTGAAATGGGTTTGTAGGGAAGGGAAGCAGCTGCAATCAAGGCCTCTGAAATGATCAGGAGCGAGTTTTTAGCTACATGGAATGGAACGGAAAAGAGTCAGCATATGCCATGGCTGGCACAGTCACTTGCTTATGGCATTCTGCTAATGGATGGTTGAAATCTGTTGAGCAGAAGAAGGGCTCGGTGATGTTTCTTCCACCATACAACCCAGTGTGTGCTCTCTGCTGGAAGGTGTGTGGAGGAACAGAAATAGGATCACCTTTGAACATAGCTCCTATTTCTTCTTTTGTTTTTCTAACTAGTAGTCAGACCACTTTGGAGGAGAAGGGAATGTTTCAGGGCCAAACAATTTTTCAGTTTTTCATATGGCAAGAAAAAAGGAAAAATTTGGTTCAGATGGAACCGATGGAACCGAAATTTTTTCCCCTTGGGAAAAGTCACTAAAAAGTCAAGATCTCGCTCAACTTCTGAAGCTGGAACCTCCTTGGCTGTAACAAGAGAGGTGTTTTAGTCCAGCTGCCAGTCACTGTGCTGAACGCAGGGACCTCGGAGTGAATTTCAATGAGCAGGAGATGAGACTTCTGGGTTGTAGTACTTTCTCTTCTGGCCTTAAGAATCTAACAATATGGGAATCTTGATAATGCTTTGCAATGAACAAAAGATCTGGAGGACAAATAGCCATATTAGGACAGCCTCCCACATAGGAATAGTGTAGAGGAGAGCCTTTTTCCTGCAGTGCAAGCATGCCAGATTGCCTGTAATTTGGCTTTTAGTGTTTAGAGCTGAATAATATTTTACTGTAAAAGAAAAAAATGCAGTGTGTCTAGATTTAGCGCACATGGGAAAAATACTTGAAAGTAAATAACCCAAAATATACTGTGTTTGAGCTTAGTTATAGCTAGCATCAAACAGATTTTTATATCTTTACTGGAAAAACTTACTTTAAGGTTAAATCAGCTGAAAGTCTTCAATTAAAATTTATATTTATAGAAAATCAAAGCTAAAGGATTTGGTTGTTTTGAGTTTTATAGATTAGGTGAGAGCATATTGTGTTTGCATGTTCCCAGGAAAGTGGCTATTTTTATACTGCTTAAGTTAACACAGTTCTATTTATAATGAATGTTAAACAATATATATGTACATATATACATAAATATATTTATATATTGTACATATATCATAAATCACCAGAGTTTAACACACTTAGGAATGGCATATTTTTTCCCTAGTCTTCTCTTTATACAGTCAATGTTTGAAAAATATGGCATTAAAATGACACTGACATAAAACTGAGAGTACTGTACTACAAGAAACATTTATACTGGGGTTTTTTTCAGTGGAATTTTATTGATTGCTTTCAGTACCTTAAAATTCAAGATTTCATTTGATTTCCGTGTAACGTTAAGTTCTGAAGGATATACACAGATGTTAAATGATATATAAAGTTAATTTTGCAGCGTGTACACAATTGCAAAATGTAGACACGTGAAAAGAAAGCACAAAATTCAAAGCAGAAGCGATAAACTAAGCAGTATACTGTGATGCAGGTGAGTATTTGTTCTTTTAAATAAAAACACTGGCTTTTGCCTGCCTGCACAATGAAGTGGGAGTATTTTCTTTAGTGATGTGGGTGCATGCACATACATTGCAGAAATCCTGTCTGCATTTGTGCATCCTTTAGTTAGCTTTCCTCAGCTCAAAAAGGGATTATTAATTCCAGAATGTGTTACGTAACCTTGATATTAATTGTGGCTTAGCATTGTGCTGGTTATTACTATTAAAAAAAAAGCAATCCAAGGTGTGTTTGTTTTTGTTTCAGATGCTGACTGAATATAGCAAATAAAAAACAGTGACATAGCACTTATCATATCCTTATGAACTAACTGCTCCAATATTTGAGAAAAGCTGAAAAACTGTCATTGCAGGTCATTATCAGTACCACTGATGAAAATAATGGCCTTTGCTTTCTACAGCTTTTACATCTTCAGGTGAAGCCAACACATAAGATCAGAAGAGATAAAACTGGAATCCAGATCAGAAGGAGAAAGATGATCATGCAAGATAATGTAGTATGAAGTACACCTCTTTCCTCAAGGCAAACTGTGAAGGGAGAGCATGCAAACCCAAACAGAGAGCATGGGTCACAAGGCAATGGTCCTGAAACAAGAGCTGCAAGAGAGAGTTACAAATGCAAGCAAATTACTTGTACACATAAAAGAATTTCCTGAGTCCTATCCTCACTCTCCTGTCTTCAGTTGATCCATATTTACCATTAATAGCTTTTTTTCCCATTAATAGCTTTATTCCTGTACTGTAACTGACATTTGCCATATTCTCTTTGTATTTCATTGTTTTATTGTTCTTTCAAGGGAAAGAACTGGCAGGCCATTTATTGTGTTGGAAGAAAGAAAATGGAAAAACTCACTTGATTTTTGATTTTGGAGTTGAGTGACAGCTATGTTGTCCATTAGAGAACATGTCCTCTTCCCTAAGAATTTCTTCCAAGGGTCACCAGTGGCACCTCGTGTGGGTGCTGAAGACTTGCTGGAGGTTGAAATGAGTTATTTTCCAAGTAGGTAACTTCAGAGACTGGAGTTGTTTGCAGCTTTAATGCCAGCACTACTAAAGCTATCTAGTTGGGTGCTTATGTCAGAGTAATTTCATAAGACTTGATTACATTAAGAACTTACATTCATAAGTTCTGGATTACATTAAATGTTTGTCTAGCGCAGTATTTTGTCTCTGGCAATGGCTGGGAGCCGACATGTCAACTTGTGTAAGGAGAAGACAGGCATGTAGCAACAGTTCCCCAGAGCATTGTCCTAACTCCCAGCAATGTGCAGTTCTGGATCTATGACCATATCTAGGAGGCATGGACAGCCAATGTAGTTGTGGTGTGTGGAAGATATGCTGCACTGATGTGCGTGCTCTCTGCTTTGGTCAGTAAGAGACTGTCCAGCACAGAACCAAATGGATATTTACCTGTTACTTCCCACAAAGCAGTTTCAAGTTAAGTGCTTTACAGTAAGCAGGTGTCTGCATGGGTTGGGCCCTTCAAAAAGGGAAGAAAGGCAGTGGAAGGCTTTCTGTGCACTCTAACTTGGACAGTGCTGTCCTCAGGGTAGATAGGAACTTGCATGGAACTTGTTTACTAATGCCAAATCTTGCATCTCCGCATTACAATTCATTTTGTAAATAGTAGTCAGAAATGTACCAAGATGAACCTTAAGTTGCTAAAAATACTACTGCCCTTATGTTAGTCCATTATTATTCATTCTTCTAGATATATAACAGGAGGCAGTGGTATTCCAGATGTGTACCAGTACAAAAGAATGGGGTTTCTCTTCTTTACACTAGTAACTGTCATTATTATAACGTATATCAAAAAGCTTATAGATAGCAAAAAAAAAAAGTATCTTCATGTTGCTTGTTTCAAACAGAAACAGTAATTTCTGAAATCCTGAAGTCTAGTTCTGCAAAGTCGCATGTTTGCTTAATGCATATTAGATACTTCATATGTGTCATTTTTAGTGTTAGTGTCATCCCTTCCTAAGTTACCATTCTACGTGCTTTTTATCACAGATTTCTTATCACAATTATCTTCAAAGGTCATCATATGGCCACTGATCGTGACGGCTGTGATGCAGTTATTTTGCTGGTGATGATGTAGGTTTGTCAGAGCAATTGCCTTACCTGATAAGGATAGGACCTCACGTTTGTCAGTTGGGGCCAAATGACCAAATGACGTTGTGGTTGGGAGCAGGTGCATGGGCTGACAGCCAATGTCAGGAAAAAATCATCCTGGCAAACTGCTAAGTGACCACACAGTTTTTGCCAGGCTTCACTGCCTGTTACTAGGAGTTAGAGGAAGGAAGAGCAAGGTCATTGCCGAAAGTCATCTAAAATGGAGTTTAATGGAACTAGCGTTTTCACCTTTTGTCTCTAGTCTGCAGCTCTCTGTTACTTCAGTTGCACCATATATCCTATGAATCAGGAAAATGATTTGGCATTTCCCCAGTGTAGATAGTCCCTGAGCTCCTGGAAGCTCCTAACAAGGTCCTGTTTGTTATCCTAAGTTTTCCTGTATCAAGTTTACTGAGTGTTCAGACCCATGAGCAGGAATGTAGGTCAGTGTCACAGGGGTAAATGTGGCTCAAGACCCTGGGTCTGCCTGCGTTTTTAATGTCCAGGCTGAATGGAAAGAGAAGAGTGAAATCTCTACCTTAAAAAGTGAGAAACACACTCTTCTGTGAGGCTCAAAGCTCCCAGAATTTAATTGGTGCTAATCCCAGGCGTCTTGCAGTCTTGTGTGTACAGTATGCAGTATCTAGAGTAGCACACAGAACTGTGAGTTCTTTTCTCAATGCCTAATTTTTTGAGACTGGTTGACCCTTTCAGCCTTCTGAGTTTATCTTCCACATTTAAGAACGTGGCTCACAATATTCTCTGACTGTCCTTAAGCTGTCATACCTAACTGGGCCATTTCAATAGGTGACAAGGTGAGATTAAGAGAGTAGAAGGAAATTTACCATCTGCCCTAAGGACTGATGATGGAACTAGGTGAAGGGACAGGCAATCCCTGGGAAAGCCCCATTCCTGCCTATTAACTTTAGCTGCAGCCGCCACTAAGAATACCACTTTATTTCTAAAACCAGTTCCAATGGCTGGCATATAAGGACTGTATGATTCACTTGTCTGCACTCTCTATGTCAGCCAAGGTTCATGCTGCTAGTAATGTAATGACTATAAAAACTAATAGCTCATCTAGAAGAATTAAATGGTTTTATTTTTCTTTTTAAGTGCATTGCTGCTGTGCTTATAAGCATTAGACTCTTTTTATTCTGGCCTGCAATGCTGTTTTATTCTACAACTGTAAAGCTTCTATCTCAGGCACACATGAGCAAAAATTAATTGGCATGCTTGCATAAACAGAAGATGGCAAACTGTAGTATCAGTTTAGATAGGAATTAGCAAATCCTAATTTTGCACTACTGGGCTGGTTTCCTGATTATGGGCAAAGATCTGATAAATTTGTGTAGTGATTGCAAGCTGTGATTTGAGGAATGCTTTCTGAACAGAGATACAAAAAATACTGATGCTAGTAACAAAGGATATCACCACCTTTAGGACAAAGTCCGTCAAATGTTTTAATGGGCTTCTTTTGCAGATTAATGTTATTTGCATGGAGCAGTAAGGCCTTGTTTGAAATTTAGTATGCAAAAATTAAAATCCACACTTCATTTAACTCAAATTCCTACTGTACATTCAGCGAAGAGAAAAATCAGTATGAAAGACTGTGGTTGATCATACCCCTCCTTCCTGGGAGCTCGACCTGGTACTGCTGACCCCTGCTGAGAGCTGAGAATACTCCCTGACTTTCCTGACCCATACGGAGCATGGAGGCAGGCAGTCTTTGCCCCAGGAAGGCTTGCAAGCAGCATCCCCACCTCGAGAAGATGGAGTGGTGAGGGGAGAGCAGCTGTAGTGGGACACAAGAAGATACACCACAGCTGCTCTGAGGCCAAAGGTAAACAGCAAAGATGGATAGTGAAGGGGGTACAAAGTGAGAGGTACTTGGGATGTACTTGGAGGGGGCAGAGGAAAGTCAGCCTGCTCCAGGCCCTGGGAAGGAGCCTGCACACAAGGCAGTGTGCAGAAAGGAGTAAAATAAATTGGTAGAAGGATTATCAAAGAGGAGATGTTGCTTTTTTGAAGTTACTTTTAATCTTCCACACTGAGGTGTGGGAAGGTTTGAAGTAGACTGCAAAGAGACATAGAGAAGTAGGAACTAGTCAATCTGTTACAATTGGCAAGTGTGAAGGGAAAAGGTTCATTTGTGCATTTTAAAGGCAGAAATGACCCTTGTAATGCTCTTCCCTGACATCTTACAGGAGCAAAGACATATTTGCAATTTCTGTATTAGAACAGATCAGATTTCCAGGTCTGACAGAAACTCTGTCCCCAGCTCCCATTCTCTGTCCCTGATGCTAATTACCAGTTAAAAATTTCCTGTTTCCTTTGGCTAGCTACGCTATTTCTAATTATTTGTTCCAAAAGCAGCATTTCTGTAGGACTTTGTTATGTTTTTGTCTGCTAGATGACAGACCACATTACATTAGCTACCAGCTTGCCCTGAGAAGGTGAGCATCCCTCAATGTCCTCTTTAGTAGGCAAAGCAGGCCGTGCTCTTCTGGGTGCTGCACATGAACATCTTGACAAAAGCTCAAGTCATTCCTTGTTCAGCATGCGTTTTTCAGTGCAGCACTGAAACCAGGGTGCTATGTTGCTGCCAGTACTCAGTGGTAACTCTGCAGAGGGGCTGGGCTGTGGCCAGAGAGTAAAAAGGGAAGATGGCGTTAGCCACCATTGTTCCTACCACCATACTTTCCAGCTTTTTGGGGACACCCAGGTTTGCCTTCATCCCTCTCCTCACCCAGCCCCCGTAGGGCACAGCTGGTACTTGTCCCTACCCTTTCTAGCCTGGGGGAGATGCATGGGGACAGGAGAGGCTGTGACAGCACCAAGTCCTCTCTGCCCTACATGGTCCTAAGTGTCTGAAACAGAGACATTGATTTTTAACACAATCTGCTGCACCCTACAAGAGCCAACCTCTCCTAGCTCATCTGCCCAGCCTCCTGGGCGGAAGATGTTTGTCTCTTGTGTTGACCCTCAGAATGCAAGAGGTTGTCAGAGCTCAGAGAAACGTGGGCAGAACTGCTAGAACCATCAATTGCACATTTACTTCAGATGATCTCAAAGCACTAATTTTAAGCAATAGGGGTGTCTCATCAATCCTCCTGCCCTCGTGGCAGTGCCTCAGGCATCAACAAGGTGCTAAGCACACATCTGAATATATAAATGCACCCTTGGTCAGGAGTGAAGCACCTTGCAGGGAGGGCATTGCACAAAGAGGGGAGGTTTATTTTTATGAACTTCAGAATACAGCTCTAAAAAGATCTGATATTAACTGGAGCTGCTCTAGGGCTGTAGCATTCCTCTGTGATAGACAGTGGCCCTGTGGTGCACACTGGGGACACTTGTGGTGTGACTCTCTTAGTGAGGTCTGGTTGTGATTGAAATACAACTGAGGCTGCAATTTCCTATTAGAGATGAGACAAGAGACTTAACTCCAAAATACTGAGGTGAGTAGGGCACTCTAAACAATCCAAAACGCTGTATCTGCCAAGCTACTGATAATCTTGATGGCGAAAGTATTGCTACCTCAATCTTCTTACAAAGGAGGCTAGCAAGGGTTGCAGATTTTTCTTTGCAAGTCATGCATTGAAACATAAACTAATCTCAGCAACAGTTTTTTGAAAAGTTTTAGTCCTGAATGCCCTTAGATGTTAGTTTAGTGACTAAATAGAGTAATGTATTGATCTATATGAGGACAGCACTGACACTGAATGCTTGAACAAAAATAGAATCCCTGGGCAAATGTTACCCAGGACTTTATTTCCCAGCTGCAAAATGTAAGCCTGGGTGAAACTCCCAGACATGGTAGCCAGAGCAGAGAAGCAGGAATAAATGGAAAGCAGCAACGACAGCTCAGCAAGACCCCAGGAAGGTAATTTTGCTGCATTCCAAGAAACAAGGGGATATGTATGCACCAAACTGGCTGAGAGGGATAGCCAACAGAACCATTTGCTTCTGCTATTTTTCTACTTTTTAATCACTGTAACACTTTGCAGTCATCCTGTAATCCAGGAGGTACCATCTTTCTTGAATGCAATACAAGCTTATTTCTAGGTGTGAGATATAAAATCAGTAGAAAACCCGTGTGTTGAGTATTGCAAGGAATCACCACTCCAATTTCAACCTGTATTTTTGCACCTCCCTCGAGAGGAAGCCAGTTCGTCTTGTTAATTGATTTTATAAACCCTTCTGCTTGGTAGATCCTGCCTCTATCACACCCTAGAAATGCAATGGGATTCTGCCCCCTTCATATTTGTGGTAGTATTTTACCATAAATGAAAGCACTGACACACACAGTTTATCCAAGAATCAGAATCATGTATGCGACCTGGGGCTTCTGCCTCAATTCCAAGAGCCCAAATTGATTTCTGTAATGACAAACTTGTCTCTGAAGGACTATAAGGAAGCAATAACAGGCAGTGAGATGGGATGTGAATTTCTGTTCCTCTCTTGCTTAGATTCTCTTCATATTCTCACGCCCATGCAGCAGCTACGGTGCACATTCCCATGGGAGTTTAGCAATTTTAATGTAAATCTGGCCTATTTCGCATCCAAACTTCAATGTTGTGCACAAACCATAGCATAAACAACTACTCTTCCATATGATACTGTTTAACTTCAAGCCCAGCTAAATGGATTATAGCAAGTTATTTGTGACAGGCTTGGAGGTGCTGGCTAAATATCATCTAGAGGGACAAACTCAAAACAAATAGAGATTTGGGCTTCATATTAGCCCTAGGTATGTGTTAAAGCAATGGCAAAACAGTGTATGTTTTTAACAGGCTTAAGTTTTACTCACGTATCAATCCTCTGAGAGATGCTGCTGTCAAATGGTTTAGTCTAAGTACATCTAGCATGTTTAATGGCTGCTAAGACTGGTTCTGAAGGAGATTTTGGGTAAGTAGTGGTCCTGCTCAGGAAAATAGACTTCATGCTCATTTATGTTACAGATTAGTAGCTGAGAAATGTTCTTGGGTAAAAAATATGCACTTTAAATAACATCTCCTTTGGTTATATTTAAATGGGTTGTATCTTTTGGGGTATTTATATGTAATGTTTTCTATTTGTTGTCACTTAGTAGGATTTGGTTCTCCTGTTCTAATAAAACAGGAAAACCTGGATGAGTGTTCATCTTGGGAAGGGTACAGACTGAAAGCTCTGCTTTACAAATAGTCCTGGTTTCTGTAGGTAAATTTTCACCCAAATGAGAGGGTCTCTCCCAACGCAGATCTGCTGCTCTGTGGAAATGTTTTCAGGACTGGACTGAGTCCAGGTCAGAGGAAAAAGCCTATCAGTTGCAAGGACTTCTCAATTGCAGATGGCAATGCCTTTCTTTATCATATTCTTTCTTTCAGTTTCATGCTCTGTCAGCTGCCAAACATGAGAGTCTTCCCCCTATTGTGTCTAATGCCACTTAAAATGTTGTGGAAAAGCAAAATTGTCTCAGCTGACCTGGACCACTCTGAGGTCAGGGGGCAACACAGACTGGTGGACTGCCTAATAGTGTCCTCTGTGCCACTGAGTCGTCCATGAACCTGGACCAACACCCTGCTGTTACCTGCAAAAGCTGTAGTGCCCTAAAGAAGAGTAAAAATCAAAATGAACAGCGTCAAGTGAGAAAATCTATCCTGGAGCCAAGGGATAACTAGGAAACTAGCCTAGCATGAGGCTGAACAGCTAAATCTAGTATCACAAACACATGTGACTAAGTCTCTTTTCAGCTGGAACTCTGAATAATACTAAAGGAATTGAAACTCCATATCTTGCGCTATCGTTTCCAAACCCAAGAGCCATCCCTGTGTTCACACAATCTCTTCTGTAACATAATCCAACGTTATCCTGTAACAGTCAAATATGTTCTCCCAGCATCCCTGTTCAAGGTGGTTCTGGCACTTTATTTCTGAAAATTAAATTTCTTCTTCTTTCCAAGCCAAATTCTTTCAGTGTCAGTGTCTACTTGCTTAATCTTATAGCAGCTTTCATCTGAATGGAAATAATTCTTCTCTCTTCCTGTATTTATTGCTCAAATGTCATTCAACTCTCAGTCTTCTCTTAACACAGCTACACAAGATAGGCTTTTTGATCTACTCTTAAGAAACAGAGAGACTCATCTCTTGTTTTGGAGTAGCTCTTTTCCCATTTGTCTGTTTAAAATCATCTTTTTGAAAGACAGCCAATGAGAAGTGCACACTGACAGCTCAGTGAGGCTGTTGTGTCCCCTATCTAGTGCCAGGGCCTTCCCTGTCATGGTGCAAAGCTTCATACCTGATACTGCTTGGATCTGCTGTTACAACTTTCCTGGCTGTTGCATGCAGGAGGCTAAGCAGCAGTATATGGTTTTACAGTGCAACCAGATCATCCTCCTCCCCAGCATCCCTTGAGAACATCTCAGCACAAGGCAAGAGACCTTCTTCTTTGACCCCTGTTGAATTATGCCACATTTTTTCCCCATCACATTTCATGCTTTTATTATCCCCAGGACTACCTAATTCTTCCTATGACATAATCCACTCACCCATTATAAACACAGGCCTTGTCTGCACAGTAGGCAAGAAGGGAAATGGGCTAATTTGTGATTTGAGATATCTCTATGTGTTGGTAACACTCCTACCAATTAATCTTTTTTTTATACTCTCTTCTTCACCTAAGTCCTTATGCTGCTTGTAATTCTTGCAGTATCCTAACTTTACAAACAAATTCGTGTGAGTCACTAAACTCTTCTGTAGAGATGAGGCAACCAATCTGTGCTACTGATTGGAATAACTTTTTGGCAGCACTCCCCATCTGTATGCATTTGTACGTTCTAACCAGCTATTTCTATAATCACATTTTGTAAGTCTTTTCAGCAAGCATGATGGGTTTTGTTGTCTTCCTAACTTTACCCCTGCTCATTAATAAAATGTAACAAAGGAGGTGAAAAATGCTTGCCATGCATTTTTGAAAGACAAAAGAAGTGTCTTGATGGATACCAAAACACTGGCTTTACATATCATGAAATACAAGACCTAACATGGTTTAACCTATTGGGTGTTTCTTCTTGATGTCATCCCCTTTCTCCTAGTAAGACGTGGCCACAGGGACTCTGGAGATGCCACTGGTCAGGAGAACAGTGTGTTTTGTTTGCACAGCAACTTCCAACAGGTCCCAAAGTGCTCAAGAGTTAAATGAGGCTCCCTGCATAAGAGTAGTGCAGATGACTCTGTGTCACCTTCCCTTGCCTATGAGAAGGAATACTGGCCAGGGCCAGGGCTGGGTGGCTGTGTGCCTTCCCACTGCTTGGCAGGCAGGATGGCAGAGGGTCCGGAAATCAAACCTCCTTTCATCTTCCTTGCTCATCTTCCTGCCATGGTCATTAATAAAAGCACTTATGCTGTTTTTTTCAGAAAGGTCAAACATATGCTGGCTAACAGCTCACACTGATTTGTTTTCCCCAGTAATGTAAAAGTTGCCATTTGCTGGCTTTCCCAGTCTGCTGGATCGTTGCAGAATTTGCTTCCCATAGAAGCTGGCTGCAGCAATGTGTTCATGCTGCTTTAATAATTTCCTCCTTGGGGTGAGGGTTTGTTTGTTTGTTTGTTTGTTTGTTGTTTAATCATCTCCTGCTCTGTTGTGCTGAGCTCTATCTCAGTGCCTCACACTCCCCCACTCTGTTCCAGTGCCTGCTGTTATTCTTGGCATCCAAATCAATGCTAACTGGTATATAATCAGCCTGTGTTTTACAGACCAACATTTGTTCCACTGTCAGCTTTCATTTCAGCTTCTGCTCTGATGCCAGTTACTGTTCTGCTCTCTGGTGTGGAGCTCTGATTGCTCCGCGGGGTGGTGTGCACCACTATTCGGGCTTCTTCTAATTATGTCCATATCCGTATCAGTGAAGCTTTCTGCCCAGTGTCGCATCCCTACTTCTTACTAGTCCATATACTTGGTCCACTTCTACTCTGTATCTATATGTCCTGTCCTGTTGTATTCACAGATTCATGTGATTGCAATTCTGTACAGAGTATTTCTTAATTTTAAGTCTAATCTAATAAATGGCTCCTGAGAGGCGTACTTGTGGATTTTAAGATGACTGCTCACGTGTTGTGGTGTAGAGCTACTTCATTACATTCTCCCCGTGATACTGAAAATGCTAAAAGCATATTTCAGTCAATCCCCACCTTTCCAAATTTGTATTTCATTGATAACTGGACGCATGTTTTGTGCTGAACCAATAGAAATGTAGGTACCTAGGCATTTATCTACATATTGTCCATGCTGTGGTGAGATTAGATTGTGTAGATTGGACTTTGATTTTTGTGAATAAGAGGCCAAAATTAAAATAAACTTAAAGAAAAGCTGGTGTACAAAGGAAAGGACCATGGTGTTTGGGCTGGCAGGGAGGGGCAGAGTGGTCAGGACATCAGACCTGTGGTTAATGAAGCAGGAGAAATGGAGTAATGTAGACAGAACAGGTACGCTCATTTATCACCTATTTTAGTCTCTAGGAGTCTTTCTCCTCCAGCATCACATAGCTGATATGTTCCAGGCGAACTGGAGGACATGGAGTTTCATCATCCAGCATATAAGAAAAGTCTGCTGGAAAGAACTGAGTAGCCAGGAAGAACACTCACACCAGAGAATCAGAATATAAAGGGAAGCGGGATATAAATTCTTGTTTTAAAAAGTTTTCCCAATTTAAGAAGCAATAAATTAAAACTCCAATAATCAAATAAGAAGAATCAGAATTGTTTACTTCTAATGTTGTGGATAAGGAAGAGATACAAGAGTGAACAGAGGATAAAATATTCTAATAAAGATAAGATACAGCAGTTCATTTTAAAATAATTCAAGACGACAGCCTGGATCCCAAGATAAGGAAAACGACGATACAAAATGAATCATTAGCTCAATAAGAGTCTGGCAGTTCTTTTGTGTGGCCTGATGTGTTTTTGAAACTAGACAATATTGTCTGTTGGGCAAGTACCAATGGAGAGTAAACAGAGCTGTATATTTTTGCAGCAGATAAAGTAGATATTATCTTAAAGGGGGAGTTAGTATTCTTCAGTAGACCAAATCCTGCCCCCAAATCACACTCAATGCTGTATTTAAGATGTTGTCATTTTCTTTTGCTAAACATGTTGGCTAACTTTATTGGATTAATGTGCAGGCACAGAATCAACTGCAGAGCTTCTTAAAGAGGAAGGTGTGTCCTCTGGGGTTCAGAGAGCTCCTCCTTTAACTGAGGCCAGGCAGCGGGGGTAGGTGATGGCAATCAGTGACTGGGTAGGGAGAGGTCTGTGGTTTGAAGGGCAGGGGCTGCTTCTCCTCTTCAGAGGGTCAGACTAAGACTAGATAAAAAGGAGTATCACAAAAACACCTGGTAAAACAAGTCCTGGCAGCTTTAGCTATGGAGTGAGGACCTGCAGCAGACAGTGATGGTGGCTCTTATCAGTGCTGGTGGGTGCAAGAGGTGTGAGTAGCCTTGCAGGCAGTCTATCTAGGTCAGTGCTTTCATGTATGTGCTATGGCCTTGCTCCTAGAAAAAGGTAAGATGAAGCATGTGTCTTCTGTTCGCTGCACCTTTCCCCAGCTCAGGGCCAGAGCAGGTGTACAGGGACTGGTGAGGGGCTGTTAACTGCTGCCTGGGGTGGGTAAGGCTGTAAAGGACTGAGGGTGATGCTAGGGAGTGAGAAGCTGAGACCAGAGAGAAATCACAGGGCTGTGCTAGGAGCAAATGTAAGCTAGGAGATAAGTTTTCTTTTTAGACTCTCACAGGTTCTGTTTGGAAATCTACAGAAGAAGGCTAGACTGCCCTGGGACTAAAGGATGAGTTTCCTATCTGAGGGGAAAAAGCAAGGCAAGGATAAATAAAGCCCTTTCTATGAGAATAGCCAAATATATTCCTTTGATCTGGCTGGGTTTAAACCTCATCCATATGTTTATTAGCCTCCTCTTATCTGAGCCATGTGCCATCTTGCAGCTGCATTTCTCTTATCACACAGCAGTGGAAAAGACTCAAAATGCCTAAAAAGCATGTCACTATTTGAAAGGCTTCATAAAATTCCAGCTGTCATAAATCCATAACTGCCTTAACTCCTCCTTACTTTCCCCTTGATTGCCCACTCCTTTTTCCTCCTAGTCTTTCCTTCACCCCTGCCCTCCTTCTCTGACCACCTCCTCTGAAGCATCGCCTTCTGGGGACCCTTGGGCACTTCTTTCCTCTGTCCCTGCCCAGTTCACTGACTGAATGACTGCTTTAAAACACATGGGCATGCAAAGGTGCCTTCCTGGTTAGCCTCTGGCACTTTTACAAACTCAGCTGCTCCAGACATTTCTCAGGAGAAGAAATCACCCAATTCAGATGGCAAGTGAATGCCAAACAGCTGACTGCTGTGAGGTGTCAGAGGTTAGGGACGAATGCTCATGAAGTTCCAAAAAAAATGAAGCAACCTTCAGTAAAATGTAGGCTTAGATGTTAGAGACTGAAAGTCTAGTATGTCCCTACTATGCTTATTTGGGAGAGATTTTTGCATGCGGATGTCCCCTCAAGCCTGTGGGGAGGTGGCAGTATATGTTGATGCCTAAAGCACAACTGTAATGATATGACCTCTGATCTCCTCCTAAGGCTGGCGCTTGGCTCCATTTAGATTGAGTGAAATTTCACATAGCAAATGTCTTTGCTGCATGCAACAAACAATTCAAATGCATTTCCTGCTTGGTGGTAACCTGTAAAAGTAGGACATGAGAAACCATGATGGTTGTGCAGAGCCTGTAAAAAGAAGATGATTGTCTAGGGCTGAGGCACAGGAGTGTCCAAAGAAGCAGAGACCCCAGCCAAGTTGAATCTGAGCTGGTGTGAAAACCTCACCCACGTGGTGGCTTGTGGAGCATATGAGCATGTGCTGCGGCTCTGCTTGGCCCCACAGCCAGGCAGGAGGCAGGAACTATAACTGTGGAGGAGGGCACAGAACCTGAGTACCCCAGACAAGCATGGGGTGACGATAGGACCCTTCTCTTCTTCCTGGAGAAATTGTATGTTTCTTGGCCCAAGGTGCTTAGTCTGTCACAATATTCTGGCTGAGGGTGTTCTCTCAAGGCAAAGCAGCAAGCCCATGCTCTGCTGCTGCTCCTGGGGGCCCAACACAGGGCACAATGAAAAAGTCCACATGGAATAGGGGTTTGAGCCTCTTTGGAGGTGCCGTGCATGAAGCAAGGGTTTGGGCACCTGTAGTTGCAAATACAGGCCTCCACCTACCTGTGGCCCTTCTCTTTGGTATGTTTTCCTTAGGGGAGGCTCATGCTCTGCCTATATCTCACACGGCCCCAGCTGAGGGCAGCTGTGACTTGCAGGAAACCATGATGGTGGTAAGGCTCTCCTTTCTGCCCACAAGGCCAGGATGTCCTGGGTGGCACCTCACACCAAGCACACATGGCAGAGGACTGAGGGTCTTTTAGTTTGGTTTTGTTGTTGTTTTGGTGGTTTTTTAATTGTGCCAAATTCACTGATGGAATTGCCCAAAACATGCAAAATTGCAGCTTTTGTGCGTTTGATTTGTCAAACTCCCCTTTATGTGACTGGATTGGGAAAAGATCAAACTGCATGGCTGCAGCCTGCCAGAGCTCTTGCTTCTGAGTTTATTCTTAGCTGGCTGTTAGTTACAAACACATCAATTTTTTAATTTTTTTTTTTCCACATCTAATAGACGTTTTTCTCTCCCAGAATTTCTTCACAGGGGAATTAACAAAGTGATCCACTGGTTGAAGTAGTGACTGTACCCCCAGGAGTTCTCTGTATTGCTGAAATTTAATTTCTGGTCTGCTAACCAGGGAAAGTACTTGACAGGGAATACAGTGGAAAGAGGACAAGGGCACTGATACAAGACAATCTGACACAAACTTCTGTGTACTACCTTACTGAGGGAAATAACTCCAGAAAGTGCCCCGTTTTGGCAAGTCCCTCAACCTTCCCTGAGCAGTGTATTAATGAAGGAAAATGAGTAGGACAGGGTACAGGCAGAACACCAAGGTGTGGCTGGAGCCCAGACATCCTTCTCATGTCTATGCTCAGCCAAGGGCTGCTACAAAGGACAATGTGGCAGAAGTGTGCAAACACTTAAACCAGTGTTCTGCAATAACATGAGCTTCTAAATACTTTCTCTTGCACTAAATCTTCATTAAAACAAAAATAAATAAACAAATTTGGGTGCATGTTAGGAAGATTGTTTATGAACACTGATGTTAAGGTGGTGTTCAGTCCATCCTCCAGCCCTGTCTAGGCTAACATTCGAGGACACCCTCTTGCCTGCTCTGACAAGGGAAGGAAGCGAGATGCACATACAGTATGGTTACAACAGGTTTATTGTCTTGCTTCAGGCTGTGTTGATCAGTTGCATGGACGTTTGAGTAACCCCACAGAGCCCAAATCACGAGTTGTTTCACCTAGCAATCAATCCCTTTTAACACCTTTCCTTTCCCATATAACTGACCTGCCTCTATTTAAATTTTCACCCACAGGCCCCAGCTTTGTTAATTTGACCTACGTGGCAGCCAATAAATAAAGCATCTCCCTATCTCTTGAAGTTTGACCTAAAGGGAGTTCCTCATGCTCCTATTTCACTCTCTGAAATGCCTAATAGTTTTTTCCAGTTCCTCTTTGATTAATGCAGTCTCAGATGTGCCTGGCAAGCTGCTTTCCCTCTTCCATCCTGTGCAATGTTTGGCTTAGGGCTGGTCAGCTGTACACCTTAACAGCCGATACTTCCTTCTAAAGACTGTAGAGTGTAAACTCTTTATGGCTGTATTCAAGTTTTTTGCTTTCAAACAACGGTGCTTTCAATTTCTACCAAAAAATAAGGCTGAGTGAAAGACAAAACGCAAAGAAATATTGAATCATCTGAATTATACAGGTAGAAAGTCAGTCTCTTCCAAGCTGTTCAGCAGGCATGAACAGTACACCCACCTTCAAGGTTTCACATATTTGTAACTTTTCTCGATAAAAAATACTGCCTTCAAATCCAGATTGGACTTCATAATTAATATCTGATGTTCATTGGAAGAAATAAGGCCTTTTCAGACACTATCAGCTCTAAGCTTTCATCACCTCAGTGGCTGGGCTGTTTGCTTTTTTTTTTGCCCTGTATGTCCTCACTTGCTCTCTGTGGCCTGTATTTGGAGTGGGACTAGTTATACCTCACTTAGCAGAGAGATTGCCAGGGTGCTTGGGTGCTCTTCCCAGAAGAAATTGTTTTGAGTTTTAATCTTGAACACAGCAAAAGAGAGACACTCTCTTTGGACTTTCTGCCCAAGTCTGTAGCAACTTCAAATGTTGATTTACTTTCTAATGTTTTTGGGCACAAGTGTTGCACGAAGAGTTGGGAGGGCTGAGTGAAGTCCTGTGGGAGCAGATGGTGGAGGAACCTTCAAAAGCCAAGCTTGCAAGCTGAGGGAAGCAGGAGAGGGGAAGTAAGGACATGGAGAGGGAAGGAGGGAGCACCAAGGGAAGAAAGACTACAGATAGGGACCGTGTCAAAAGGGGCCACAAAGAACTAAGGCACGTAGAGAAGGGGCATTGATTTAAACTCTTGTAAGTGACATGGAGAGAAAGACTTTAATTGTCTACAATTTACTATTGCTAGTGACAGCTTCTGGAAGAAAAGTGCATGAATCATGTTGCTTTTCTTCATGGGAGGATGCAGTTTTGAGGGTCAAAGCTTGCAAACCCCATGTTCTAAGCTTCTATTGGAGGGAGCTGTCTGGCAATGAGATGCTGACATCAGGCAAGGAGGCTGTATCCATCCACTGCGCTCCCACATGAATCACTTTGAATGCTTTGAGACTGTGACAGCTCTTGGGAACAAACAATGAGTGGCCTCGTTTTAGAATTACTGTGTATAACCACTTAGTAAGTGTGGTGCATTTGCTTCTGCAAGCCACAAACAGAACGATAAATAAAAATCTGCCTGCATGCATGCCACTATAACTAGTGAGCATCCACCATCACTTGGGTCCTTCCCTGGGTGATGTATTGCAAAGCCTGCTTGAGACTCCTTGATTCTGTGGCATGAACTGTACTAGCTTGTTTACGCAGAAGCAGGCTCATCTCATTTTGCTGTGCAGACAAATCCTGTAATTTATTCCCCCTATTTTCTTATGTAAGACATAAACACTCAAGCACACCACTTTCAAATAGCTAGGAACTGGGCTTCAAAGCTAGAGTTCATGCCTAGATGATGTGGCACTGGGCTGTGAGAGCGATGGTGCTCACTTACACAATGCAAATATTGCAATCCTTGTGGCTCTTACAGCACTACTAGTTTGGCTAAAATATCTGAACTAGTTCAAGTGTCACCATGTGTTATGACCTCCCCCAGAAGGTGAGGGTAACCCAGGTTCTTGTTAACAGATCCCTTGGGGTGGATTAGAGTGAAACAACACTGAACGATAGGTGTTTCTAAATGTATATATGTAGGGCTTATTTTAGAACAATTTTGGTTGCAGAGGAAAACAGGTATTTAACAGTTTTGGTTGTTGTTATCTATAGTAACATAGCAATATAAAAGCATAAAAATAACAATTAAGAAAATGTATAAGGAAGAGAAAGAAAGGATAAAAGTAGAAAGCTATATAGTCACCACCTGTTGAATCCAGTGACGAGACGTGGTAGTTGCAATTCTGATGTCTGTTGGTTGATATGATGGTCTTGATCCATGGAGGGAATCCTCAAAACTCAAAGATTTCATGAACTACATACGCTCAGGATCCTAGTACCTCCCCTGGGTCAGGGAATTTTACAATGGATGATGTAATACAGATCACGGGACATGTCGTGAGCCTCTGTCACCTCCTAAGATGTTACAGTTGCCTCTTATGTCAGTGCAGGTATGTCCATTATGGCCCATCAGCAGAGATGAATACCTTCAGGCCACACAGGGAGTCATCACAGCTCAGTCATTTGTGTAAGGAAAAAGAAACACTATCCCACATTGCAGGATTTGCCTCTTTCCTTATATTGTCTAACACCCAGCTTGTAGCCTGAGGTGTTGGGTTTGCATGCCCTCAGCACCTGGGCAGCCGCTCTGAAAATTGTTAGCAAAGCACTCTGCTGGTTGTTTGAGCAATTAGCATTAACAATGCAGTCTCTCACGAGAGGGGGAGACTGTGAGAGGGAGCCTGTTGGCTGTGGCCTCCTCCCAGCCTTGTTTACTTCTCCTTGAACCTGAGATGATTAGACAATAGTATCACCTTTATCTTATGTCAAATCCCTGTCAGGAGGCTTAACTCACATTCCAATTTCCTGAAATCCAGGAGGCATATTCAGGCAGGGTCTGAGCTTTGGTGATCTTAACAACGTTTAAGCCATAAACCATTTCAATCTCTTAACCATGTCCCCAGCACATCTGTTATAGAATATAATCATAATCTGTTACAAGTTGGTATCATGTAAGTGCTTCAAAAGGATAAATGCCACTTGAAGTTGACCATGTAGTGAATGGATGGTCTGACGTTTCAATTTCTCGTGATCCTCCACTCATAAAAAGGGAAAGTAAAAGTCCCTCAACACCAGATTGCTGTGGAAGTAAATAAACACCTATTTATTATGTATTCAGACATTACAGTGTGAGTGTGCAGAAAAGTGCAGGAGAAACAACAGTTTTTCTGTCACGAAAAGAAACAGAAATACTGCGTGGTTTGACAAGACAATGAAGGTGAGATAAAACACCAAATAACTGTATTAAGCAAGCTCCTACTTTGTTCAGTGTACAAATGGGTCCCATAGGGAAAAAAAAAAACAACAAAAAGCAAAAAGAAACCTGTGATCCAATACATTGGTTGAACAAATTACTTCAGTTTCAATGTCTCCTAGCATCCCAATAGTTCAACCAATATTACAAGACCATTAATGTCATAGGCTGTGTTTTATTTTACTCATAATCCAAGAAAAACAAAGGAGAAAAGAGATTTGTTGCATGTTCAGTAGAAATTCTCTCCAAAGGTGAATGGCTGATATGCCAGAAGATGGTCCGTCTTAAATTTATAACACCGACCCTAGAACACAAATAGTGCTATGTATTTGGCATCATGCTTAAAAGAAAGACTATATATAAAAATGATGCAGCTGAAGCAACAGGTAAACAGCATTTTGGAAACTGCTTTCAGTGTGGGAAATCATATGATTTGGGTGACAGGACTGGATCAAAGAAGGGCCAAGGAAAGAGGCAAGAAAGAGTTGTGTATAGGTTTGGTTTGCCTATTCATCACTTGCCTCTGTACAGTCAGCATCACTCAAGGCAATCTCTCATACCATGGATTATTCTCTGTTGCCTTCTGCCTGGGTAGGATTGCTAATGGATTGGGCTTCTTCCTCCTGGTCTGATGACCTAGCAAAAAAGGAAAAGAAAGAAGTACTTTAATCTGAAAGGAAAAGTTCAGGTTTGTGGGTTTTTGACAAGACTGTTTGGTATAAAAGGTGAAACTGTTGTGAGGGGGAGCTCTTAATCACCCTTTTCTTTATTGTGTTAGCAGAGATTAGTACAGTTATAAATTTTATCTTTTAAAATAAATTAAAGGGTTTTTAAAAAATATACTAGCGTGTTCAAAACTAGCCACTTAATGTGACCAAAACTCATTGACAAAGTTCTCCTGAGGTGTCCTTGAACACTGGGAGGGTTAAGTAAGGTATCAAATAGCAGTTGCCACTTCCATTCCTATGGTATTGGCCCACTTGACAGAAAAAAATGAGTATGAATGCCTCTTCCCTGGATACAGATACTTTTTTTTTCCCAACTTTGCACTAGGAGCAAGGAAGCGCATTAGTTGAGCTAATGAGCTCTTAAGGGAGGCGTGGTGTCACCAGTCTCTTTTTCAAGTTTTTCACTGCAACAATGTTGGGAGGTATCACCCAAGTCTCACTTGATCACTTTGAACACTTTGCTGTTCCCTGCCTCAAAAGGTGACATATGCAGAGGGTAGAGGCTTGGTTCTGCATCTTACTTGAGTGCTTTCACTCTCTAGTAAGTCCTCAGTAGTATTCTGAGAGCAGAGCCCTCACACCTTGACTTCCCTCAATTAGTTGAGCATAAATGATGCCAAAACTTGCTTCCCAAGCAGGCGATTTTACTTCTTTAGGAAAAAAAAAATAGTATGCTGTTCTCATTACTTTGGAGGGATGATGCTTGTTCACCTTCACTTAGACCATGTTTTGTACACATTTTCTTATATAAATGTGGTTTTTATTTTCAAGTAATCAATAGGATGAAGTTTTCAGCTGCTCTTAACCTATTGATCTTCACCAGTCACACATGTTCCGTTTTAGTTTAAACTTTGCAAGGATGATTCTTGCCAAAATGATGGCTGAATGCTCAGTGATTGTCCTAAAAATCACATTCCCAGGCAAGCATTTTCGTGGTTTCACCATCACAGGCCCTCTGTCCTTCTGCTGCTTGGGTCATGTATCTCAGTGCTCCTTTTCAGTTTTAACAGGACTTTGCATTCTAGTTTGACCTCCTAGCAGATATTTCCATCTTTTAGTTGCAGCTAAGAGACTCTTCTCAGGTTCACACAAGAATCCCCACCCTGCCATCTGTAGGCTGAGTAGCCACCTTAATTTTCCTTTTCCAGAAGAAAATGGCTCAAAGTCTATGGAATATGGAAGTAACATGGAGATCTCTGGAAGCCATGTATTATATCTAATTGTTTTCTGTCTTACTTTATACTCATAGATGAGGTGCATCTACTTAATAAGCACGAAGAAGTTCTCCTACTGGGCTAAAAAAGGGGAGATGATGTAAAAGGCTTGAAATAAATTGCGAGAAATTGTGCTCATGTGTATCTAGCATATAAAAATGGCATGTGAAAATAGGATTTATAAATCCCGTTAGCTCTTGAAAGGAAGATCTTCTGGGATTGCAGTTTTCATTGCAAATTTCATTTTACATATATATATATATCACATAAACCTGTTTTCAAGTGCCTCAAGTGAGAAAGCAGCCTGAGGTTCAAAAGGTGCAGACCACTTCTGGTTTTCAGAGTTTAAGTTATTTATTGAGTGTCTAATGAAGATTTGGAGTAGCAAACTGATAAACAATTTTCTCTCATTAATATGTGGAAACTCTCTCATAAGCCTCCCTTCCACTGATACCAAAAAAGAAATCCAGCAAACATTGCATGCAGTTTCTATAAAGTTATAACATGCCAGGATACCATCTTCAGTTTGGCAGAAATCTGGATCTATTAATGTGTTGGAATTTTTTTCTTTTTNGAGTGGCTTTTTTTTTTTTTTTTTTTTTTTTTAATATACACTCTCCAAGTTAAAAGGAAAAAGATGGGCCTCCAGTGAACCACCAGCCTGTGAAAGGCCAGAGGGACTAGCATTTTGCACAGGTATGATCTTATCTGCTGTAATTATTGACAAGTAGAAAGGGGAAGCATGGAGTACCCTTGGTTCAGTGGGGGGACTTCCTGCTGGGGAATCTGCAGGCATGCCCAAATCAGGGGAAGGACCTAGATAAGCATCTCCTTTCTATGCAGAAAGGATCTGCATTATCACTAAGAATTTCAGGTCACATACCACAGGGCTATCCCTGCCAGTGGCAAAGCGCCTGCCAAGTCTCTAAAATATTACTTTTCCAAACAAGGTATTGCCACTGGCTCAGGATTATTCTCTGTCTGCTAGACAGAATTATCTGTAAAAAAATGTTTCTAGTTTAAAAATTAATTCCTACAGCTACCTATGAGCAAGGCATGATCACAGTACATCTTCGAGGATAATAATGTGGTTCTGGAAAAAATAAGAAAAGCTCAGGGGTAACACTCAAAAGGCAAACATGCTTCAGGAAAACTGAGTGGGGGAGGATTATGTCACAAAAAATAATTTTTTTATATTTAAAAATTGTAGATTTTTTATATCTAGAAATTGTTCTTTTTCCATGGTGGTCATGCCTACAAGTACTTATTTAATGTCTATTGATATACCTATTAATTTACATATATTATGTATGTGTATAAATATATATGTCACTACTATTTTTACTTTCATTTTAAAGACATTTGTGTAATGGAAGCATATTAAACTGTCAGGTATAGATATGGACCTGTCTCATATTCGGTAAACAGTATTTAATTTTTAAAAAACAACAACAGGCTATGATCAATGAATATTAAAGATAAAGAGAAGGACTGCAATCTGATTAAATCATGGATTTGTATTTTGCCTCCTGAGAGAAAAGGAATCACACGGTACACTGCTCTGATGTGCACTGTAGCACTATTCAAATACCTATTTGTACAATAAAGAACCTACCTGGCATTGTGCCAAAGGATGTATAAGCAGGGGAATATCACACAAATATACACTGTTTCTCTACAGGTTAATAATACCACCTCTGCAGGAATAAAATAACCTGCTCTAGAGCTAATACTCTTTTGTACCGTGCTTTGTGCAAAAGGGTTCAAAGAAGATTGTGAAATGGGAGGAAAAGGATATAAAATTTAATGTCTTCACTTACTGCAGTTGAAGGTTAAGATGTGACTTGATCATGGTCCACATATATGTCAGTAAGAAAGGGATTTGAATATTTAGGAAGAAAAGCTCACATAAAAGAAGAAATTTTCAGTGCTTTAGTGATAAACTATCACATTCTGTATTCCCTGATGAGTTTGAGTTCAGAGAACTTCTGCAACTTAGCCTGTAATCTACCAATACAGATGTGAAGTAATTCTGAAATCCTCTTCTCATGGTTGTTCGAAGAAATATTAAGCTGTTAAACTAAAGACATCATGAATAAGGTGAACAGAAGCTTCCAAGAACAAAAGTAATTTATCTGTCCAATTTAAAGTTTAAAAAGACTGTAGTTTAATTCTTGGTCTTGTTCCAGCATCATAAATCAGGTTCATTTCTGGACAAAGCTAAGCTGTCATCCTTTTGGCTGAAGTGTTTCCCTATACTTTCAAAAGCTCTGTTTCAGGGTTTTATGAGGAATATCCTAGGCAGGGGCAAATGCTGGTATAGAAAAGATGCAAGTAAATTTGTATATTTGTAAGCTCCATCAAGAAGTAGCATTTTCAGAAACCTCTTTAGGTCATAAAGAGCTCTTGTTTGCAGTCTCTTTTGGAGTTGTATAGGCAAATGAGCAACATACAGATAAAAATCTGGATTTTTTTATTCTCCTGAAGGCTGGAGGCTGATGAGAAATCCCCAGAGACATGCTAGTCGGTTCTGTAAAAACTGGATGAAGAAGTAATGCAAGTGTGTTCCCTAGCTGGTGTCTCATTTGTGTGGAAATGGAAATACTTATATACTCTCACTGACACCAACAGCTTTCCTGTGTTCAACCCCTTCACTCTCTTTTCTGTCATCTTGGCACAAAAAGTCAAATAACTTTAAAACCCTAATACAGCTCTACAGAATTGTCCCCAAAATGTCCGAGTATAGATCCTAAACATGACATGTACTTCATCTTAATCAAATGGAAGGAAATAAATGCAAGCAATTCAAAAGATTACTGTAGGTTGTTTTCATTAAATGTAAATTACACATCTCTGATGTGGCTAGGTCTGGCAGAAAGTTTTTTCTGTCATTCTGTCATATACAAACTACATCATTGAATGTAGATTTTAAGATATTTTAGGCCCAAAGGCAGGTCTGCAGCGGGCAGTGTGTGATTATTTGTGGCCAGGATAATTTCTCTACATACACAAATGTTTTCTGAAAAAACAAAGCAGATTATCAGCCTTGTCTCATCTGAAAGTGCTACCTATTCATTACACATTTGCAGTCAGATACATGTGATCTGGATCTAATTAAGCACCTGCTATCTGTGTTTCTGTTAAAAGCTACTCCCTGATGTTCTTACTGACTTTCACTTGCAATCATGTGAACTCAAAGGGAATTGGCTTTTTCTCTCTCCTTTGATATCATGCAATTGATATTCTTATCTCGCACAATGGTTTTCTACAGAATTGACATGATCGCTCTGGAAATTGCATCTAGCTCACAAAAGCTACAATTGATTTAAAAGTGGTGACTATTCTCAGTTGCGATCTCTGAGCAGGCTTGAATACACTGAACTTTATATAAATTTGCTGGGCATCTCTGTGGAAGTGTTTCATTAATGGGAAGCTATGGTTTTCATTTGCAAATTTTAATGGGTGTGTGACCTCCCATGGTATTAATTTGGATCCCCTACGGAAACTAATGGGAGTTGCTTTAAGAGAGTAAGAATCTTCCTAAGAGTGCCTGTGTACTAAGACTTTCATGCAGCTTTGAAGATGGCTGTGAATTGTATTAACACCCACAGTGCACAAATAACTATTCAGATAGAGTGTTTCGGTACAAATTGGCTCTAATTCCCACCAGAAGCAGTCGTTGCCTGCCATGTTTCAGATCATCAGCCTCCATTGTCCTACTCTTGCCTCCAGTCTCAGCAGCTGTGTACAGCTGTGAGAAAGCAGAATATATTAATCTAAGCCTACCTGGATACGTAAGTCTTGAAGACTTTTGCAGAAGAGCTCAGGCCACATAGAAACTAATTCAACATAGCTCTGTGATGTCTTGCAGGGAAACCTTATCAGCTGAGTGAAATCTGCCTGCCAGGAATCCCTGTGAAGTCTTCCATCATGTTGTATCTTATACTTTCAGGACCCCAAACTGGGGGCAAGGGAGCAATTAAAAACCTAGCAACTGGACTCATTATGCAGCCCAGCCAGTGATACTTGATCAAAACCTCCTGGCAAGCCAAGCTTTGCTGTGTTTTCTCCCCTATCAGTGCATGGCAAAATGTTTTAGCTTTGCTTCAGGCTTATTGTGTCTCTAGTGAATGTTATGCTGCAGTTGTTGCCTGAGCTACAAATACAGTGAGTGCTGTTCTGCTACAGTTGAGGTAATTCTACTCCAGTGAGTTGCACTGATATTTTGATGCAAAGTGCAAATGTGCAGTGTTATGCTGCTTGCTGTCTTCTTGCTGGTTGTATGTCTTCTGGGATGGTTATTTTTTTGGTCAGCACCTTCACAGGGGTCAAAAGAGCTTTTCTCATAGTCCCCAGAGCTTGCCGTGGCATTGTTGCAATAGCCATACACATGAGCACTCTCTTTGCAGTGACTGTGATTCTTTGCTTGCCAGCCTTGATCAGCTGGCAAGAAATTAGAAATGGGCATTTTGTGTTTGGTACAATCAATTCCCATTCTTGCTTGTAATGTAATGGGTGTATCTGGAAAAATCCATCCCCTTTAGTCATCATTACAGTTACGCTGTTAGTCTGGTACATAATTTTGCTGCAGTAGGGTCCAAACATTGTATTGATGGGACCATATGACAAAAGATACCTCCCTTCCTGCAGTGTAAGTAACATGAGAGATGACTCTATAGAAATGTGAGGTAGTCCAGATAGTCCAGTGATACCTGGACATTCAGAGAAGCAAAATTATTGATGCAGTGAGAACTTGGTTATACTGCAGATCTTTTCTCTTAAGATTATGAAATTTACACTGAATGGACAACCAAGGTACTGCATGAACTTGACAAAAAAACCCAACTTAGGTAATACATTAATTACTAGGAACATTAATTGTTTGTAATACAAAGGACCTGGTTGCCTGGTGAATCTGCACCTTCCAAAAGAAAAGCATATTTGAAATTAGCCAAATGTCTGTAAAGATTTCTACTAATATTATACAAGAATCATGTAGCTATAGGAGAATAATATTTTTAAAAATGTTTATCAAATGAAAGTGTTTGCATTTGAAAAGAACTTTAAAATCATAATAGAATTTCTAGCTTTTCTGAACATACTGCAGTGAAACCAATGATGTAGCTCAGGCTTCTGCTCTTAGCATGAATGAATATTACTGATACACCTTTCGCAAGTGGTAGGCTGCCATGTATGTGGGTTTTAAAGCTCTCTTTGCTGCTTCATTCTTCAACAGCACAGACTTTTGACAGTTAACTTAGTTTCAACACAGTAAACTAGTAAAGTTAGTCTTGCCTGAAACTCTTCGGTGATTTGAAACAGAGGACTGTTCTGCTACAGAAAAATATTTTACTTTATAAATATATTGTGATTATTACAAAAATAATGTTGTCAGTATTGTCGTCTTGGACTCAGTATTTTTGTAGCTTATATTTACTGTTTTCTGAATTAAAGCAAAATGACATTAGGTACTTCGGTCCAAAGAAATAAGTAAGAAACTGTGACCTTCATCTGCTTAAGGTGCAGAGCTTTGTATGGATCAAGGAGTCATGGAAGAAAAAAATAGTATCTGACATGAGTTTGCCAGTTGAGCACTATAGATCTTGCAGCATGGGAATCTGGGTGCAATTCATTGTTGTTCTACAGTCCCCATAGTTCCATCCAAAGTACCTTTTGAATGAAGGTTACATTAAGCCATTTATAGGCAACTCAACAGTATTGCAGTCTGTCACAATGCCAAGGCTTCCTATATGTCGGTGTTTGGTTTGCAAGAGTAATACTATCTGAATGCATTTTCTAGCATCAGAGAGGCTACTGATGCTAGAAAATAGCTGAAGAAGATGAACTATGGTCTACTTTAAGGGTGGTTTTCATTGTACTGCTGGTCCCAGGCTAGATTCAAGATTAGAGTGTTGTTAGGACAAAGCAAAATAGTTACCAACTATAGCAGCTCCTGCATATGACACACATCAGTGCCTTCAAAGTGGAAATTCATACATTCGTGGCACTAGAGAGCTCTAACCCATAAGCTCTGTTTTTTATATTCATAATATTAGACTGATGAAACACGTGAAAGGGCAATCCTGAATATAGAGGGACCTCTGCACACTGTTACACACAGGGTTTTTCCAGTTTGAAGGAACGCCTAGGTCAGTATGACTAGCCTGGGCTTTTGAGAGCACTTGTCAGAGGTGCTAACACCTTTTGCAGCTTAGCTCTTGGACCAGCCCTGGGTCCCACCAAACGCAGCTTAGGAGTGCGTGCAAAGAGTTACAGTTGGTGACTTCTGGCACTTAATAGAGTCGTCCATGACTGAGGCAGTGATAGGAAAACTATATCCTGGGCAGAATTAATCTGCCTTAGCCATGAGTTCATCCTTTCTGACTCATCTGCTGAGTACTTTCCAGTTCCTACAATGGGCACAGGAGTTGGTTTTAGCCCTTTTCCTTGCACAGCATTGGCTCGCTCTGCAAGCAGCTTCGTCCCATGATCTGAAGGAGGAAGGTCCTGCGCAGAGCACTGCCTACGAACACATACCACTGCCCACAATAAAGTATGTATATAAGCACACCATGGTAAAGCTGCAAGGGCAATAGCAACTCTGTCACTTTTTGATTTCCAAACGCTTTACTTTCCAGCCCCCTATTATACTCTCTGGTGTATAAGAGTTTTAAGTGCAACAGCTACCTTTATCATATTGGACAGTCACTGCCACACAAGTAGTCCAAAAATTAATTAAATTGTGCTTAATCAAAAAAAAAAAAAAACCAACCAAAAAAACCAACGCTCACTGTCCAGGATATGCCAGTCAACTGTTTCATCTATTCTATTTTTTGCCTGAATGATTACTGTGTCTCCAAATTCCTGCTGCTGCTTCAGAGAATATAATGAAGAAAGGCAATAAAATGCATTCAGGTATAATATCCTGTGCTATAGGCAGATGATTGCCATTATACTTCTAGATATCTTTCCATCTTTATACAGAATGCATTACACTCAAAATTAAGCATTATTTTTATATCACAAAAATCAATGAAAACATGATACAAGTATGAGCTTATATAGGCATAAAATAACTGAATGAGTCATACAAGACTGCTTTTGATAACATGACTTTTTAAATTTTTTTTTACTTCACTCTGTCACAGCTCTTTAACTTCATCCTCCCTCAGATAATGCTATTTGAATAAATGGCTGTTTTCATGAAAAATCTTGTGACAAGGAAGAGTTATATTAAAATTACACCATTAGCAGAAAGGCAACATAGTCCTTTATTTTGTATGTGATGTTGGCAGTTTGAAACCCTTGACCTGGCCATATACTTTGGAACTGCTTTGCTTCACAGCTTAAAAATCCCAGCATTTTGCTTTCTAATACCTTAAAAGAGATGGAATAGGTTAGCTTACTACTCCCTCAGAGGCTGATGAGTATTCAGTTAGAGCCAGACTCAAAGCTAGATCCTAACAGATTTTAGGAGAAAGTGAGCTGGGATGTTCACTATTCGGTGAGCAGCTGAGATACCCTTCCAAAGAGTCTGCTTGACCCAAAACTCAGCTGCGATAGTCTTGAGAGAAAAAAAACGCCATAACTTTTCACAAAGTTGCAAATGGACCTGTAGAAAAGAAATGCTGAAAGCACTGGTTTTATTTCAAACCTTAAGGAGAAGTTGACAGATAAGATAGAGATCATGTATATTGAACAGTAAATACTTAAATACTTGTAAGAATACTAGTAGGAGCCAGTAAGATCTTCAAATGAAAATAGGTTATTTTTTCAGGAAGAAATCTGGTTGTCTATTTCCCAGGATGTCACTGATACTTAAGGTTTCTATCCATATCAGTACGAATACAATACTTTGAATGGTGATTGAGAACCTGTCCCTCCACTGAACTTACTTTATTATCAAAAATAAAATATAGGTATAGTGATGTTTCTCACATATAGAAAAATAACACACACCTTCTACAGTGCCTTTGTTTTAGGAGTTAAGAAACTTTCACATGTATTCCAGTTCAGCAAAAGTGCTGAGAACAAATACAGTTCTTCAGCCTATTTTATGGACTCCAGTAAAAAAGATGCTGAAGCTGGAAAATCCAGTCTTGGAACATACTCAAACCATGTGAAGAAACAGATAGATACTGTAGGCTTGAGCCTTCATATCAGTTTTCAACCGGTCCTCAGTCTTCATAAGTTTTCAGTTGTTATGTACTTGGGTTCAAATACCAAAAAGGTGGATCTGAAAAGGAAGAAAACAGTTTATTAGACTGAAATCTTGCACACTGCCAGTTTAGAAACAAGTAATACATAGAAGATTGGGCATATTTGGAAGTAATAATTGAAATCATGACAGAAATTATATTTTCTGTGAGGTGATGTAAATGTGGTTGGCATGTCTCTGAGCATTATCCTGAAAAATCTGAAAAGAAAAATACTTAAACCCAGGGCAAATAGCTCCATGTTCTCTTACGTGGAGTTATTCCCAAGACTGTATGCAAAAACACCTCTGAAGAGCTTTTTGGCTCCATGTGTAGCAGTCATGACACTGACATCTGCCATATTCGCAGGTGCTTCTCCCATGAAGGGAACAATTTTTTTTTTTTTTTTTTTTTTTTACTTTCCCAGATTTCTTGTCTCTTAACACTCATTATGACAGTTTTTGGTTGCCCAGATTGACACTACTGTCAGAGCATAAGTCAAAGTATTTACAGAGTATAAAATGCAGAAAATCGTGGCATATATTGCAGCTGTAGCTGCTCTTTTGCCACAGTTCAAGTTCTCTCTGTGCTCAGGCATTAATGCTGTCTATGTTCAGAAACTACACCTTTCTGACTGCTCCGTGTTTCTTTGCAAGTTTAATACACTTGATTAGTAATAGTGAAAAGGTTAATATTCCATTATTAATGCTTATTCTCAGGTATTATGCAACAGTTTTATGATATTTTTTTCAAGTTGGTAAAAATGTGTATATTTACCAACGTATGTATCTGTTCAAGCAAAAAATCAACCAACAGCTATGTGATATTGAAAACTGGAGACTAAGAGCAAGTCAATAGTGTTTTAGGAGGATCTAGGATATCAGAGGATACTGCATCTTACTGGCAGACCTTCTAAACCCACCTGATGAGTCACCTCAGCCTTTGTTTTACCTGCTTCAGATCCCTGAAGGAACAGAAGATGGTACAACAGCCCCAGAGCCACCTGGAGTGCAGCCATGAGGTCCCACAGCAACACACAGGACATCTTCTGGAGCTCTGCTGCTCGTTTTGCAGCCTGCTGGGTCTTAGCTCTTCCCAGGTAATGAGGAGAATTGTGTTTTCCCTGGTGACTGCTGCACATCCTCTGTAGTATCTCTATGTGTCTCTGCTTGCCTCCCACCAGCTGACAAGCTTCTGTCCCTTGTGGCCAGCATTGCACAAAATGAGTGTGTGTAACAAGAAGTCTTGGCCTGGCCTTACAGCTTTGAGATGTGTGGGAATGCTTCTGCAAAAAGTTGCAGGCAAGGCAAAAAATAAAGCCCTCTGATCACAGAACAGTTGAGGCTGGAAGGCACCTCTGGAGACCATCTAGTCCAAGCAGGGTTCACTAAAGCAGGTTGCCCAGAGCCACGTCCAGATTTGGGAAAGTATTTAAAATAAAGAAATAGAAGCCAGAATAGTCTCCAACATTTTTTTAAAGTTTTTTTTAAAGTTTAGTTTTCACGGCTAAAACACTTCAAAATGTGGCAGGTTTTAGGGAGCCTATCCTCCTTCTATTCTTGGGGCCAGTCCAGAAGACCCCAGGAGTGCACCAGATCTTGTTCTGCAAGGGCACAGGAGTGTCACATAGATCAAATTCACGTATTCTAGGTGAGTAAACTGTACTGAGCCATAAAACTCACCTGAAAGTAGGATGGTTTAGTGTACATTCTGCCCTAAAGATCTGTTTAGATGGTGAGAAAAGGCATGGAGCTCATATTTAGAAAAATAAATCTTTATTCTTTTAAAATGAAAAGAATCAACCTTCTGCACCAAAAACTAATTTCAGCGCAGTGCAGAGACTGACTGAAATACATTGATGCTTCTGAAAGTGTGGAGGACCCCTTACAAAGAGTCAGCATGAAGTAACTGCATTGTGTGATTTTTCTATTGTCAGGGCAATGCAAAAGAATCTTCAAGTGTTTCTGCAAGTTCAAGCAGTTTTTATATCACATTGGCATAAAAATATATGCTACTAAGCATCTGTACAAACGCATCTGCAAACAAAAAAAGTGTTTATCAAAACCTTCATCCTGTGAAAGAGATACTTCATGGTATTCTGGAGTATACATAATGGCTTAATTATGAACTGGTTGTGTTTTAGAAAAAACACCTTTGCACTCTTTCGTGTCATGAGATGTTGCCATGCTCTACCAAAGACCAGTCCCTCCCTCCCTCCATTCTTTTCATCCTATTTCACATATATTCCTCCCATGCTTAGCTATTTTTGGGGGGTAAGGGCTGGTTTGGGGTGTTTTTGGCATTATACAATTGTAAATGTCCTATTTCAGCAATACTAAACGTCAGTCAATATGTTATTTCATTTTGAATCTTCCTTATAAGGGAAACAACAATCTGATTTCTGTGGAGAAGAAAGATGCTTTGAAGTCCAAATATTATAAGACTCCAAAGAATTAATCCAGGAGATAAACCAACAAATTCTTCTGAGGACATTATTGTTACTATAGAAACACGCCTACATCCCAAACTTTGTTGTGAGGTAAAAAAGGAGAATTTGCTTCATTAATCATTTTTACTCTCCTGTCACAACTTGGTCGATGGGGCTGCTGGTAACAACAGGGCAGTGAGCCATGGAGGTAAAAGTATCCAGTAAAAATAGACTGAGCAAGTCGTTGTTCAGAGCTGGGGCAGAGGGGGCCTTTCCTTCAGCCATCAGGTTGTGTGCTACAGAACCTAACACCAAAAACTTAGTCATCTCCCACTAAAAGACACTACAGCTTGGTAGTTATTTCTTCAAGATTGAAATGTCAGCCTGCACCCCTTGCGAACTTGCAATGCGGTCATGGCCCTGTCTTCTTGCATCCTTGGTCCAAAAGAGGGTTTTTTTAATTTGATGTTTCCTTATGCAGATTTTCATTACCTGGTGGATTCTGCCGTTGCAAGAAGTCACTGGGGCAAGTACTGAAGCATGAATTTTAGAATTGAATGGACAATATTATTACTGAAGTTTTATCTAGTATAGGAGCAGAGACAAAGATGGAACAAAATCCCAGGCTTCGAAGACTACAGATGCTTTTCTCTGCCATTTCACCACTGCTCTCGTTTAGGTTTCAACATCCACCTGTCCTGTTCTCATGTTCCCAAGAGCCATCAAAGACTGTCCTCTACATAAGTAAAATACCTCTAGGAGCCAGAGCTGGGCTGTTATTTCCCTTAGATACCGTTTTAGTGATTTTGTTACAAAGCCACAGCTTATGAGCCAGGTTTTTGGCCAAACAGAACACAGACAGGCAGATCAAGGATGTTCCCTGAGGTGGTGTGGAGACTTGCAGTGTTTTTTCTTCTTTCTCTCTATGGCAGTTTCCAGAAGCAGCATCATGCCAAGATGAACATCAAGAGTTGGCACCCATGGCATCCCTTGCTAGGAGCAAAGGCTGGCTTCCTGAGGTGACAGCCGTGCTCTCTGGCAAGTACATTCACTTGGCTGGAGTTTGTTGGTTTTAGAAGTCAGAGAGGAACTAGGAGCACCCAAAAACATACTTTTTGAACTTCCCGTTAGACTTTTTTCATGCTCCCTGTGAAGTAACACAGAAAATCTCATGTGAAGGCAGGAAAGGACCTTTAGGTACAGATCCTTAGGGTCAAGTTAGAAAGGAGAGGGCACTTGCAATGTCCATTTCTAACCTGCAGATCTTCCAGCTTTTTCAAATAGCCAAGCCCCATTTCAGAGATAGAAGCACACCGGCATGTGTTGTGGAAGAGATCTGCACTACACTCCATCCAGCCTGGCTGTGCAGGAGGCCAGGGCTCCCCATGGACCTGCTCAGCCGAGGCACATCACCACCCTGCTGTCTCCTGCACCACGACGGACAGCTGTTCCAGAAGGAGGGAAGCTGAGCTGCTGGCTCCTCTCCACACATCACGAAGAAGGCAAAATTATGTAAAATTATGCAAAAGCTGACATGACTTCAACCATAGCTAAACTCTCTTGGAAGAATCTTTACAGGGTTTAATAAAGATTAAAGCAGTAGACTGCTTGAGAAACTATTGTCATAACTAGAGAAGTTAATACAGATTACCTTCTCTACTGAGATATTTCAAGAACACCAATTTAAAAATGCAATTGGAAGGATGATTTAAGTTCCCCATGGATATTCAGTAGACTTTATAAGGAGAACTGCCACAGAGAAAACCTATTAACTTTTTTAACAGACTCTCTAGGAATTTCCCATAAATTGATTAATATCCAAACCAGAAAGTGACTTTGCTTCTATTTCCTCTGAAAAGGAGTTTATTTCTAGCCTGCTCTGCCTCTTAGTCCTAAAATGTCTTTAGCAACATATGGTCCTTTCTAAAAAAGACACTAAAAATTGGGTTTCTGCCAAAGTCATAATTAATAGTCAAGCACCCAGGCTCGCATATTTGCCTCATTTTTTCTGTGTTTAATAAATATATATTCTAATATGGACAATTTTAGGATAATAATGTTATTGATAGCACAGAGGTATAATGATTTTCATATTAATAAAAAAAATAGAAACTGCTACCAAGTTTTAAGATCTGAAATAATGAAGACTAAACCAGAAAAAAAGAATACATTAATTTTCTTCATGGGTGGTTTCTTGAAAATTACGTTTCATGCAAACTTAAAACATGAACTTTCTCATTTGAGATTTTTTATAGTTCTTGATTACAGAGATCATTAATACTGGGGGGTTTTTTCCTCTTTCCATGCAAACAGCTATGTACTGTAGTCAATACTCTTAGGCTCTTTGTGGACAAAATAAATAAACTACTTCTTAAGGTCTTTCACAGAGATGAATTTGCTCCAGCCCCTGAACCACTTCACAACAGTTCTTTATACTCATTTGATCAACATTCTTTAAAAAACTGGGAGTAGTGGAGCTACTACAGTGGAATGCTGTGTTGCTGCATAAGCCTCACCAGCCCACAAAGAGTTCTCCTGGCTCCTGCACACTTTACCCCTTGACATCAGACCAGCCCATTTTGTGATACAATTACAGTAACAGCTCATAACCCCTGTGGAAGTCCAAGCACCCTTTTCTTCCACCGTAGCAGCCTGGAAAGGGTTAAAAGGAGCCCATTTCATCCTATTGCCCAAATCAATTAGGCAGGACTGCACTATAAGGGAGCTTTCAAAGCAGTCCTGGAGAAGGGTGAAAAATGAGAAGGGTTCATGTGAGATCTACATATAGGAAACAAATGTGAAAGAACTCTTTGCAGGCTCTCATGGGAAGGGTGAGGGACCTTATTTTAAGCAAAACTTCCCCATGTGCCCCATAGCAACCAAAAAAGTCTAGAGTTTCCACTGAGTGGCATGGAGAGGGCAGAGTGAACTGATCACTGCTCTTGAGACTGCTGTTCTCTGGTAGCAGTTTGCCTGCTGAAGCTCACATTTAAACTCTTGGTAGGGTAGTAAGGAAGTTCTTGATCCATTTGAATATTTTGGGATGCAGTTGTGGGGCTCATAGGAGCTGCAGGACTCTCCTGCATCTGCCAAACCTAACAGAGCTAAGGGCTGCAGCTTCCAGAGGTCCATCTGCTGCTGTGAAATTCCCTCTTGCTCTAATATCAGTCATGCTAATTTGTGGCCTCTCATTTGGGGCTAGGTGGTGGGATGATGGGTATCTGTGTCCCAGTCACTCTGAGGGAGAGTGAGCTCCGAAGAGCCCTTATTTAAAGCTTCTGCAGGTGGCTGTGGGAAGAATAAGATGCCTGTGCTCGTGCTGGGTAGCACAGCAGGTGAAGGCTTTTGGAGAAGATGTAGTGTGACCATAGGTGGGAGGTTTCAGCTCTGCGTCCCTCTTTAGAAGCAGTGTAATCAGTAGAACCATGTTTCATGAAGCTGCCAGTTGCTGACAACTGGTGAGTACAGAATAATTAATTACTGCTGTAGGTCCTGCAGCCTGCCCTCACGTACAATCTCTTCCTTTGGTTTGGTCTAGTAGTGCAAAACAACACCTCCCAAAACTTGGACCCAAAACACTGCAGTTGCGTGTGTGGGGAACGGTTGTTGCTTTTCCCTAGTTTACCTGTTTAAAATGTACAAAATAAACTTTGCTTCTTGGGGTTTTGGATACATGCTGGTGAAAGGTTGGATGTGAAAAGAAATGACTCACAGCAATTTTCAGTTGAAACTAATACTTCATTATGAATCCCTGTTTCCCACGCAATCTTACCATTGCAAGGTTCCTACACTAGTTGTAATCCAACTTCAAGGTATCAAATTTTAAAAGAATCAGAACAAACAATTTCTCAAGCTGCCTTTTAAAGAAATATTACATTATTTGTTTTATACTTTTTCTTTTTTTTTTTAATAAGGAGGTTTGGTTTTTGGTTTTTGGTTTTTTTTTTTTTAATATCATTAAGTGAAGTCTTGCTTTCACCAGGGGGACTGTGTTTTGTCAGAAAGCCAACTGTGCTTCTGGAAGTGTTAGGCTGTGAAATTTGTAGAAAGTGTTTGCATGGATCCCTGTGACCTAAACTCATCTGTAGTGTCATGGCTTATGCTGTGTAAAGCATTATGGTTTCCTTTGTTCTTCCTGCTTTCATAAAGCACTAATAATAGTCCAGGTTATAAAGAATTGCACAGATTTAGGAAAAAAGACATAATTGATTCACATGGTGAAAAAGCAAATTGAATCAAGATAACTGACATCTTTCTTACTGTCCTACACTTTCCACCTAATGTTTTCTGAATATTGTACAAATTGATTTAAGAAAAGGATCCTCCCATGGGCTTGCTTGAAGAATGCCAACCACTTTATCGTTTTATGTCAGGCATATCAGAAATCAAAAGGAGATGTGTTTCCCAGCGAAGAACATGCCTATAAACTCACATAGACCAAGAGAAGACAATAGACTGAAAACTGTGAGGGAACTGGAAAGGGAAGAAATAAGTTCTACCTGACTGGATTGTGTAAGACCCAGAGATTCAGGACCCTCTTGTAGTGGTTATACCTCGCTTGCATAGCAGGAAGCAGTGGAGTGGAATTTTGAAGTAATGTGAATAAGATAATTGGCCTCACAAGATGAGAGGGAGGCAACTGCATATACTCAGGCTGCAAGGAATAAATATTCTTGCCTGAGTATATGTTTTGCTTCTGTTAAACTGTTTTGAGAGTCAGGCTTTTTTTTTTTTTTAATAGCCTGCCAGACCACAGGCAGCACATTTGTCTTTTGAAATTTAGGCTAGAGGTGGCTAGGACTTCATGGCCTTATTTTGCACAGTCCATAGACTCAGAACGTCTGCAGATGAAGGTTTGGATCTGCAGAGTACCTCAATCAGTTCCTGCCCTTCTGGAGCAAAATGAAGACAAAGCCATCCTTGGAACTGATTCCATGGAGATGAGGGTTTTTTTCTGCCTCCCCAGCCACCCACTCCCCCTGCCACACATTTAATGAGGTGCATGCAAAACATTATTTATGAGAGGTGCACAATTCTACTAAGAAACTGTTGTCAGTATAAGTAAATTGGCACGTGCTCCCTCTCCTAGCCAAAGAGGCAATAAGGATCTACAGAACAGGGTAAATAATCAAGATTTGTATTATTATTTGCCTTTGAGGTTTGCGCCAAATGCTTCAGCAATGGTTTTAAGCTTGATTTAATCCCCTAAATGTGTTAACAACTAACAACCATCGAGTTTGTTTTCTAATGCAACTCATTTAATGCACAGTATAAAATACAGTAAGGATTGAATTACATAGGTATGCAATTATACTTGGAAAAATGTATTGCAATGAACTTTTCAATTTATAGGCAAGAAATGAAGCTCTGTAATTATGTGACAACATAAAACCAGAGCAGTGAAATTGGACTCTAGCTCTTTCTTTTTCTAGGTCTACTATCAGTAAACATGACCTTGTCCCATTCTCCCTTCTATGTAGCTCAAAGAAGATTCCTGGTGAGAATCTAGTGAGAAACTGGTAATTTAGAGATTTAAGAAGAGTGCATCATTGCCCAAAGCATGCAGGGGTATCTCACTGTAGTGCTGGTGAGCAATAGGACAGTACCCTACGGTAGCTCAGCTCCCTCACTCAAACATAAGATCTTTCAGGATGTAACCTCATATTTTAATCAGAGTAAAGCACTCCTCAGCACAGACCAATTTAAGCCCGTTTTGCAATCTGCCCTGTTCTGAGGTGAGATCATGCCATAAGATATACCTGTGAGAGGAGGAACGCAAACTCACAACACTCCCTGTCCCACACCAGACAAGACTTTAAATTATAAATCACAGAGGGTGAACGTGTTGAACCTCTTATGCTGCTTAATTATGAAAGTATGGTTTACAAAATACAGTTCAGATACAAAGACGACATGATAACGCCAGTTTCATGAAATGCTTTTTAATAAAATATTTGATAGAAAGTAAGGCTAAAAGAAAATCAAATTGATAATTAATGAGTAAGGGATTCAGTCTTATCTTGGTGAAAACAAATTGTACCTACAGTATAATGTGTTCTTCATAACAGTGATATCCTCTGAAGAACAGTTTAATTGAAAGTATAAAATTAGCTCTATGTTTCCACAGAATACACTCTGGATTTAATGCATCGATATGAACACTTACTACCAAAGGGTATGATCTTCAGAGTAGAAAGAGCTGCGTCTGAATACTTTCACTAGGAATTGTGCTTCTGCTGAAGTAATTTTGGTTACTTTTGTGATCATCTAATTGCAGAGACTGGAAGACAGAGGGAACAAATTGAATGAGGTCTTTGCCAGTGAAGGTTGAGAGAGGCTGGAGCTTCAGCCTTAAAAGGGCTGCTGAAGGAAAGGCTGGGCTGCCAGAGGAGCTAATTCCCAAGAAAGTCTGCTTCTGGGCTATGGCTAGAGATTTTATGCCAAAGCTCTGTTAGGCATATGAGAAGAAATACTGATAATGAATCTAGGACAGGATTTCTCATGGAAAGTAGAGAAACTCTTGTTGCTTACTAGCAAAACCACAACACTTAGGTCTTCATTTTAAAATAGCCCTTATTAAGATACTTCTATTGACCTCTCCCCTCAGAAGCTGATGGACTTCAGGCACACTTCTAGCTCTGTGGAAGATGTTTTACGTGATCACTGAATATGAATTGGCTTCTGTTGCAGAACTGCAGAACTTAAACATTAATTGGATCAATGCTGATTCCTACTTTCAGTTACATAATTCTTATATGAAATTTCTTTGTACCTGTATAATTGTTGTCAGTAATTTGAGAATAGAGAGAATTTGCGGTCCAAGCAGTTAATATCTTGATTAAGCTGGAAAGGGAATCCATTAATCACATACATAATGCATAACTGAGCTATAAAAGCTTTTGGATAAGTGATCTCTAGCAGGTACATTCTGTGGTATGCTGCTGTTAGTGTTACGGTTTACCTGATTTAATAGGAGGAATATATCAACAATTTTTTAGCTGTCTAACCAAGAAATATGAATGCTCTATTTTTATTGTCTTCATGATCATAGAACCTATAACTAGTTGCTCATGCAATCCAAATATTCGTTGTGTTAACAAGAATTAGGATATGTATCTTTGTAATACAGAATACTGAATATTGAACCATAGATGCTTAATGTGGAAAACCAGAAATTGCGTAATATGTTAGTAAAGAGGAACCTCCCAGGTGTTTCAAACTGTATTGCATATGAGACTAGACTGCTTACTAGTGACAACTTGCTTACTCCAAAGTCCTTGTTTCCTCTTTGCATGAGAGGATTTGATATTCATAGAGGAAAAGTGGGAGTGAGAGAGTGATGTATATCTCGCTAACATTGTCAGGTTATTGTTTGAGTTTTTACTCCTATCCAGAGTAAAAAGGAAGAGTAACATAAAGCTGTTAATATTTCTTGCTTTGGCCATGTGATCTGTGTGCTCAACATTGGCTGCAGGTGCTCTAGGTTTCTATTATCACTGTTGAGGAAACCATTTTAGCCCATACTCATTCAGTATTTCAAAGTGTCTATTTGGGTAAGCAGCCAAAGATCTTCACTTTGGTTGGAAAATAGGTGTTGCTGTGTCTTACAAACTGCAGTATAAAGTCAGTGAGATCTCTGCACTAGTTAATGCTGATATGATGGAACTGCAAAATTAAGAGGTGTGCCTTGTGGAGCTATGAAAGCTCTAAAAGAAAGCTCAACAAAGCGAACCTCTTTGCAGTCTTCTTGTATTTTCCTGTGCACACTGGTTTCTCGGATTGTCCTCTCTTCCTGTGCTTCAAGAAAAGCAGGAGGTGAAATTGCCAATCTCCTTGATGTTGATTTAATAGTGCCTTTTTTTTTTCTTCCTTCTGAAGACAGATAATCTACAGAAAAATATTCTGAAAAGCCTGTGAAGCTTGTTGAATGTGTTGTAGATGAATTGTCTTCTCAGTGATCTCAGAGGATATGCCTGACTTCAAATCCCAGTAATTCTATCTATCTAGTACTTGGAATGTTTTTGCAACTACCTCAGCCAGCCTAGGACTCCAGATAGCATTGAAAGCATGGTGATGGAGTATTGAGCTCTTCTCTACATCCCTTTCTGAATGATGAACTGCAGTAGGTGACTACTGCTGAATATAGTAGTACATCTTCTAAAGTAGTCCTAAATGGGCAGCAGTAGATACACGCATGAAAAGCAGCTGATTTTATATTTTCTGAATATCATATCTTGGGAAAAGGTGTATTAGATATCTATAAAGAAATAATGTATTTCTGAAAAATTCCGGTGAACATCTCCTGTTGTAACTGATCAAACTTTTCCAAAAACTAAAGACTTAAACTCAAATATTAACACTTGCATAACCTCAATACCTGCCCAAATTCTTTTCTGTATTTGTAGATCTATTTCACATGAAGAGTAGATAAGCACTTTAATACTAGGAAACAGTTTGATTCTGCTGTAGTTTAACAGGGCTTTTTAATTAAAATTAACAATTGAGCTGCCAAGAATAGGTAAAACAAAGTTCTGGCTTAGTTTTGTTTTGTTTTGTTTTTTTTTTTAATCACAGAATCAATTAGGTTGGAAAAAACCTCTAAGGTCATCAAGTCCAACCTATGACAGAACACGATCTTGTCAGCTAGACCATGGCACTTAGTGCGACATCTAGTCTTGCCTTAAACACTTCCAGGGATGGTGAGTCCACCACCTCCCTGGGCAGCCCATTCCAAAGTCTAATTACCTTTTCTGTGAAGAATTTCTTTCTAATGTCTAACCTAAACCTCCCCTGGTGCAGCTTAAGACTATTGCTAGTTGCCTGGGAAAAGAGGCTGACACTTCCACCTGGCTACAAGCTCCTTTTAGGTAGTTGTAGAGAGCGATAAAGTCTCCCCTGAGTCTGCTCTTCTCCAGACTAAACACCCCCAGCTCCCTCAGCCACTTCTCATAGGACACGCGCTCCAGACCCTTCACCAGGTATGTTGCCCTTCTTTGAAAATGCTCCAGCACCTCAATGTCCCTCCTGAATTGAGGGGCCCAGAACTGGACACACTTAATTTGTTAGGCTAATATGCTTTGAAAATCAAAATCTGAATGCAATCTTTCTACCTACAGAGTAATATTTGAGTTTCCAGTTCAGGACAGAGTAGTGAAAACTTACGTGGTTTTGTTAGGAAAAAAAAATCTATAGGTTGCATTTTCTACATTAGAACAATTTTTCCACTGAACATCTCTGACATTGATATTTATAAATGACAACTATAAATAAGCTTAATTGGAGAAAGATGATATTCTGGACTGCTTGAATGGTCAACCAAATGTTTTCAGAGGTGTTAATTGCATCATTCACCTCAACAGGATTCTGTTGCTAGGGCCAGACAGTGACGGCCTTTTTAATTTCCTCACAACTAATCAAAGCAGGCAAGAAGAGAGAAATGCTGTTAGATTTTTTTATAAGATCTTGATGACACCTCCTTTAGCTTAGGCAAGTGGATGGTATTTTGGAAAGTATTGCAAAGTCTGATCTGCTTTCCCTTCTATTCAAATGTATTTTCTCCCTGTTAATGAAGAGTATGCATGTGTCAATGTCAGCTTTTATGTACTAGCAAGCAAAACAATTCTTAGAATTCAAGTAGCTCAATGCTCTTCAATACCAAAATTCTTTTGTGATGATGGACAAGTAGAGGAGTGTAGTGGGCTGGCCCTGGCTGAATGCCAGATGTCTGCCAAAGCTGGTCTATCACTCCCCTCCTCTTCTGGGCAGGGGGGGAAAAACATAATGAAAGGCTTGTGGGTTGAGAGAGGGACAGGGAGGGACCATTCACCAAATACTGTAATGGGCAAACGAGACTTGATTTGGGGAAATTATTTTAGTTTACTTCGAATCACATCAGAGTAGGATCATGAGAAAATAAAAACTAAATTTTAAAACACTTTCCTCTCACCACTGCCTTATTCCTAGGCTTAACTTTACTCCCAATTTTCTCTACCTCCTTCCTCATGAGCAGCACAAAGGGACAGAGAATAGGGGCTGTGGAAGAGTTCATCACATGTTTTCTCTGCTGCACCTTCCTAAGGGGGAGGAAACAAATGAATAGATTTCATTATACAGACAAGAAGTGCTAGTAATTGGGTGTGGCAAACCTTCTGCATGGAGCTTTGCACTAAAATCACCTGTTCAAAGCCTTGCTTTTGCACCACCTGGAGGCTGCAAGCTTCTCTGAAATGAATCTCTCCAAACTTTGAGAAATGTCATTTTTCACTTATGTCTATTGAGATAGCCTAGTGTCTTGATGCTATTTAGCACCAAAACTCATTCCACTGGGATTCTCTTTTGATGCCTATGCCCACTGTCACTACAAATAATGCTTTACATAAATTCAACATAATGTTGCCAATACTATCATGGTAAGAAAGTCCTAAATTAAGGTCGTCTTCTTTTTCCTTCCTGTTGTTGGAATGTCAAACTATTCTTACCTCCAAGTCTTTGGTATTAGGTGAGCTCACCTGTGTAGACTGTTACTTACGAATTTTTGGGGTTTGGTTTTTTTTTTTTGTTTTGGACAAATCACCCAATGTGATCCTATAGCAAAATGTACAGGATTACTGAAACCTCCAGTAAAAAGATCATGTTTGAAGATTCACTATCATTTATTGGGTGTCACGAGTTAAATGCCAGAACTAGGAATCTGGCTTTCATTTGCACGTCAAACACAAACTTTTGGTGATATTTATTAAATCTCTATCTTATGCTGTACTGTCATAATATAAAAGATAAAGTTTAAGCTACCTACAGCACAGAGAAATGCTGTTTAGATAGAAGTGATTCTCAGCTAGAAACCATCATAGAAGTACTAGTGACATGCAGGTTCCTGCCAATTCCTACCACCTTCTGCCACGAAGCATCCAGTGTCACACCTCAGGGATCTCTTACTGTTTATCTTAAAATGGGATAGAAATCTAGGAATCACTTTAGCTCAACTTAAAATACATATTGCAAACAATTCTTCTGCACTTTTAACCAGCCCCTTGGTTCCCCATGTGTATTGCCTGCCAGTCTAAGCAATCAATATGAAGGAAGGTAATTGCACTTCTCCGTCAAGGAGCTGTCACTGGAATGGATTTATGACTTTGAGTGTGACAAGATGTTATCCTGTTGCAGATAAGCTGACTGTTAATTCATGTTGATAATGTTTATAATTGCCTAGAAATTAATTAAACACAGTTTAAATTAAACATCTGGTTTCTGGAGAAAAGGAAACTTCTCTTGTATTACTTTTCAGCCACCACTTTCCACTCAAACTATGTTTAGAAAAGGAAAATCTAACACACGTGCTTATGCATAAATGACTCTAAAATCAAGAACTGAGCTCATTACATTTGCATCAAATCATGGTCCATAAAGTTGGGGTGGCGGAGGGAAGAGAGGAGAGAAGGCAACTGTTTGCAGAAGCTTCTCTACAGCTTGACAGTTAGAGCAGAAGCTGCAAACTAGCCAGAACTAGAAGCTGCACAATGAATTACCTGAGTCTGCAAAATTTCATCTCTTCTCAGGAGACAAGCAGAGCTGAAAGTTTCCAGTTGTCCTCTGAAGCACCAGAATGTTCTGGTGCTTCTCCATGTTCTCGGCTTGCTGCTGGAGAGAACAGCCTCCACACAAAAGCTCTGTCACCTGCCCACAACTCTGCAGCACTTGTCAGTCTCATTTTAAATGATGGTAGCTCAGCATCCCTGCTAAATGTTGTTATGGTGACCATGAAAATCTAACACTGAGCACTACATCTGTCTGCTTATCTACTGCTAATGATCCTGCTGTGTACAACTTCAAAAGGAAAGGAACCAATGGGTTGTTTTTTAAAACCTCCTGGATGATCAAAGAGGACAGAGACTACAAAACTGTCCTTCTATTAAAAAATTAATGCTTGAGTTTGATCCCGGGTAAAGGAAGGGAGGGACAATAAGTCTCTTGGTACATCTCTACAGGTAGATCCTTTGTTTATTTAGGGCCTGGCCCCATTCCTGCAGAAGATTGTAAAAATTCCCTATGTGAGCAGCCTCCAGTGGGGCCCACAGCTGGTACAGCAGCTTGGAGAATGAGCAGATCAATGCCATGGTCTGGAGATAAGTGTGTGCATGTGTGCAGACACACATACTTTATTGGGAAGGCACACTTTATTGGGAAGGGTAAGAACATGTATATGCTGACACTAGACAGTTCTGTATTCCAGAATTGCACAGTTCACTCTCAGGGATATTTTCCTATTCCTCCCTTCAGCTCTTAGTGCCTTTTGCTGAACACTGGCAATGACTGAGTCTACGTAGGTAAATAACTTAGAACCAAATTAAATTAACAGGTGCTTAGGAAAGGTGAGTAATGAAGTGGGGAGGAGTGAAACATTTTAAGTGCAACTTAAAAATATAATTAATATGTTTAGTGCAGGTGAACAGCATAATTACATGTTACCTTTTTATCCTCAGTAAAAAAATGGTCACAGCCATATGAGAGGTTTTACTTCTCACCTTTACATATGTACGTGTACTTTCTGTAAATCAGTTTAGTTGGTCTCTCACTGTATATTTGCTTGTCTTTTTGGTCTGTGTCAAGCAATACCACAACCCAGGTGGCACTAGATGCAAATCCCTGCAGTCAGATAGACCTCAAGGTGATGAGAGGGTGTTCTGCAGCCATTCTGCCTATTGTAGAACAAGACAATAGAGGGCAGGCTGAACTCTAGAAGAAAATGGCATGCTGATAACTCTTACCACTGATGGACAACTATATCCCTTCTTGTCTGATGCTCAGCAATTTAGATTCCATATTAATCTGAGTTCTCAAGGATGTTCAGGCTTTTTCTCCTCCCAAAATTTCTTTTCCTGCTTCTGAGTAGTGGGAGGAGATTCTGTGTTATTTCTTGGTACCGTCTATTTTTCTGTTGTGATTTGGCTGCTTCTGTTATGTCATTTTGATGACTGCCTCTTGCATGTGCCTGCCAGAGTTCAAGAAGTGTTTGGACTACACTCTCAGGCACATGGTGTGATTTCTTGGCGCTGTCCTGTGCAAGACCAGGAGTTGGACTTCAATGATTCTTGTGGGTCCCTTCCAACTCAAGATATTCTGTGATTCTGTGTGGTGAAATTGGAGCCATGGCAGCAGGCAAGCAGTGCTTCTCCTGACGCCCCCTTGCATTGCAGGCTGCAATCTCTTTTGTGCTTCATTTGTATCTTTACAAAATGTCAGCAAAGAATCTTTTCAAAAGTTAGTGCTACAAACTGAATTTCTGAAAGGCACGACAAATAATACTCTCTGCAGCTCTGAGCTGGCTCATAGGCAATAGAGCTGATGAGCATTCATGGGTAAGCCATGAGTATCAAGAGTAACTAAATTTTATCAGATGAAATGGTGACTCTGGAGGGGGGTGGAAAAAGCATTCATTCTTAACCAGAGAATGGACATCCAGAAAAGGGAAAGCAAGTCCTTACACCAGTTCCAGGATTTATTTGTTTTCAGTCTTGTTTGACAACAAAAATGTAATAAAACAGAAAAAGCAAGGAGGCTGCAAAAAATGAGGTAGCTATTGACTAATGCAATATAAAACATTAAAAGGAATAACAGCAGCAGCTGCAACAACACTTCTTTAGAAATCTGATATTGTTTTTATTGGCGTGATTTTGGCCTGGCACATGAAACAGCTGCTGCCATTGAGCAATGGAGATTGATGTCACCACTGTGGACAAGAGATGGACAAGATGGAATTCATGACCTGATGTGTGTCTAGCTACTCACATAATGCTGGAGGCTCCAGCAAACAAGCCTAAGAGAAGCACTTTGTTGTTTTGATAAGGATAGTTATCAACATAGTTTTGCTTAGAAATTAAACTGTATGTTTTTTGCTGAGATGTAAGGCCCTCCTCCTGTCCCAGGCAAACAGGAAAATTCATGTATTGTCTCTTTCTGATAACAAATGGCTGTAAGGGATTCATATGAGACTTTGCCCTATCCCCAGACTTAAAACTGCAGCACAGTGAGACTGCTTACTTAGGGAAAAGAGATGTTAGCCTGTGCAGTCCTATTGCCCTATGAGAATAAAATAGGTGAGAAAGTGAAAACAATTCCCCTTTTTTTTCCATTATAAAGTGGTGTCTCTTAAATGGTGAACCTTTGTTCATGCTGCTGATGCACAAGCCTGAAAAATAGCTTCCATCCCTAGGCTGCCTCATGGGGAGTGTGTGTGGGTTTTTCCATAAACCTTTGAATATGATCTGGTGTTGTGCTGTTATGATAGATACAGATTCCCTTAATACCATGAAGATTTCCTCTCTGGAGTATAAGTGCACTCTGGAAGAACTGTGAAGCAGCATATTTTCTTTGCACATGTTCTTGTTTCTGTTGTTTTCTGTTTTGCAAGGTCTAGTTACTAATTGTACAATGGGCTAATAAAGTCACCGCTCAGATTTACTAACAGGAAAAATTGTTAAATAAGCACAAATATTTTTCATCAGCTTGATTTAAAGGTCTTGATTCAATGAATGGAAACTTTTCATCAGTTACTTTGTAGAATTTTTGAGTTTACTTGTCCTACTGTCATAAAATACCTCAATACTAAAATAATATAAGCCCATTCTGCAAAGCTACTAATCACAGAAGAAAGAGAAATATTTAATCTTTAGTGAGAGATATACCAGAGCCAATATAGCTTGCTAGTCCATGGATTACTACAATGTCAGAAAAACTGCTGTTTGTAACTTCCATGTTTGCTGTATATCTCCCAAAAGTTGTGAGCAGAGCTGCATATTTCTGTTCAGTTTTTTTAATTTGGCTGTTAAGATTAGGCTTAAAAAAATGGCTTCTGTACACTACAATATCTCTGCTTTTGTATAATATTCAGGAGTATTATACCAAGTAAGGCAGAGAACATCCACATCTATTGGAGGAGGGAGGGAAGGGAGCTTTTACTCAGCTTTGCAAGGACAAAGTACTATTTATGGACTAACGCAGTCAAAGTGAACCTGAGGCACGTGGAACAGCATGACCACCTCAGGTACTGCATGGTGTGGGTGGGCTTTTGTCTTGAAATGGTATCATAGTAACTGACAGTGCAGCAGGTGTGAGGAGAAGCCACAAAAAAAAGGCCCTTTTAGATATGACAACAAAAGGAATAAATAAAATTTCTGTCCATAATTGGTGTCAGAAGGCAGGCTAAAATCTGTTGTGATGAGGATTTGTTTTGTTTTAGTAGAGAAACATATTGAAGGTTACAAGACATTCATTTTAGTAGCAGTTGAGAGCTAAAACTCTTGATACATATGTGTATGAGTACTGGAGGATTGCAAAACACTATCTGCAGCTCAGTGTTCAGGCAGTAACATTGGCTGTGTTTTATAGGGACTATTTTAGTTCCTTTTCAATGTTTACAAAGATGCATCAAAAGCAATATAAAAATCCCATGTGTGATACAAAGGGTGCAAATTACCTCTTCATTTCACAGTAAAGCATAAAAAGTTGCTGTTCATCAACTTTTTAATGTGTGAAATCTCAACAGCTGGAGAAAAAAAAATTTAATTATTCTAATTTTTTCCTTTTTTTTTCACTATTTGATACAACTAAAATTGGTATTTCTGGTAGGCATTAAAAAAATCCTATTAGGGACGTTTGCAATATCCTAGTTTTCTCCCTCTACTACAGATTCTAACTGAAGAATATCAAGGCTAGCATTTTTACTTATCTCTATAGCCAAATACTCAATTAAAAAACCCACAGTAACCTGAAGAATGTCTCTCCCCAGTCTTTCTCACAGGTCCTCAGTCGCACACGGCACTGTCATTTCCTGAAGTGCCATGGAGTTCTATATCCTAGGACAACTTTTTGTAATTTTTGTCTCTGAATTAGTATTTCGAGGACAATATCTGTATTTCAAGATAGACAAGGTGAGTTTCCCTTCTCTAATGAAGATAGATAAGCATTATGTGATCTCTTCCTTACCTATGTGCATGGTTTTAGTTTGCCTTCCACATACTGCCTCGTGTTTATCATGTTGCTAATATGGCTCACATTCCTCTAATTTTACTTGAATAGGAATTTTGCATGAGCCAGTAAAGGAAAACCTACATAAAAGGAAAACCTTTAGCTCAAAACCAATAAAGGCAGCCTAGAAATAGGAATATAAAAATGCACGTTAGAAGAAACATTACCAAGAAAGGAACACAAAGATCTACTAATTTTTAAGATGTTTTTACATGCTTAAGCAAAAATAGAAGTTAAGACACTTGCATTTCTTTTGAAAATATGATAAAGTGACCAATCACAAAAATCATGCCCTCTTCAAAACAAGAGCCTACCTGTGAATTCAGAGGCTAGATGTTGGAAGCAACTCCATTAAGATGGTGAAGTTTCAGCAGCTTGAAATCGATTAATTGAGCTTGGTGAATAACTCTGCCTTAAATTTTAATGGCTTGAAACTAGTTTGCTTGAGCACTTTTTGCTTCTGTTGAGAAATGCAGCTGCTCATATCTACATACAGAAAGCCTATTTCCATCTAGACAACCAGTTGCAGAGAATATTTTAACTACTTGGAACATTTGCTCTACACGATTATATAAATAATCTAAACGGTGTTTCCAAACCAGAATGTTGAGATCTGGTTTATAGGCTGTTGTGTCTGAGAATTATAATGCAATTTATTTGAAAATAAAGTAAATGTAGTTATGTGCCATAGATGCATGACTTGAAGCAATAATGATGACGTTAATCTTGATCTTTGTGATGTTTATACACACATGCTTTTCATCCACTTTCTCTATGTCTTTCTGAGCTGCAACTGCTTATGAAGACTATGAGGCACTGGTGAAAGTGATATGGTGTGTCTGTATCAACTATTGTAAGGGAAAGTCTACTTTTAGACCATCAAGTGATGCTAGTATATTTTCAGCTACCAAAAAAGAATAAATTGCTAGAGGATGCTAGTGTATGTGACTTTTTCAAAACTAAGGTTTTCTATCTAGCTTTCCAATCAGCATGCACAGCAAAGTCAAGTCTGATGCATTGAATTACACAAGGAGAAGCCATTCTACTTAACGTATTGTTCTGTGCACTAAGCAGCTCTAGCATGAATGGGCTGGGGGGAAGTCTGGACAGTTCAGTAATACAGCTTTTGCAAGGTCATCTTCTCCTGACTCAACCTTTAAGAATATGATTTAAAAGCTTTCTGACTTTCCTCAGCAAATGCCCTTTGGCAGGATTAAACTGCGCCACTGCCAATCCAGCTCAATACCAAGCATGTTAATGAGGTGTCTTGGCCTTTTTATTAATTCTACAAGGAGGATAGTCCATTCAGCAGTGACTGAAAAGGTTTAATCAAATAATCTCATTGTTCCAAATTTATCACCACAATAAAATAATCTACTAAAGAAATACAAGATGAAAGAACTAATTTTTTAATGTTATATCATTTTATACTAAGAAGCAGTGCAGCCTTGGGGTTCACAGTAGTGCCAACATATGCGGGTAAACAGTGTATAGGGGTATTGCTGTTTACAGAAGGGACTTGCATAGCACCTCTGCAAATTTTCTGCCTGTAATTCTCACTGTTACTCTCACTAAAAATTTATGCTGTTAACAGATTTAATTTTTTTAATGAAGTATATACACTGGAAAAAAGTGTAGTGAGATACAGTCTTTATCCATGACATGATGAAATCTATCCATTTCATTGTAGGTGAAGAGAGAAAGAAACAAGAAGTTGAAGAGAGGACACTTTTTTGTATATTGTGGGGGGAAGTGAGGTCTGAGTTGCTGTAACAGAATAGTTATAGTAGCTTCCAAAATTATTTCCGGAAGATCTGGAAAAACAAGTATGGTTAACTTACAAATAGGGTTTAAAATGCACACATGGCAGTAACTGGCTATGCTCCACGCTTTGGAACCATATGGCAAAAATGTAATGCCTTTTTGATCTTCTATCCTCACAGATCAAAAATTCAGCTGTGGGTTTTTTAATGTTTCAGACACACGAGCAGCTTCAAACAGCTGCCATTAATTTTATACTGTAAAAATTGCCTGTCAAATCAGTTTCCAAGTGTTCCTTTCTCTTCAGAAATCTCTCCTGCTGAGAAATCTGCACAGTCCAAGGCTAGTGTCACACTTTCTGCATAAAAAAAAAATCAACTTTAAGAACACCTTAGAAACTAGAAAAAAACCCAATATGTTTATCTGAAGAGTGAAAATTATCAGTCATTTCTTAGGGCTAGCACAATATCCAGATAAGCAACTTGAAACTTAATATGTATATTGTGCCCAAATTCAATAAAGCAACTGCCTACCCTGAGCACAAATTCAATAAGAGTTTTCTTTCAAGTTCTTTCTAGAGTTCTTCATTCTCTACTCTCTCCTGTCTTTTTGGCTATTGCCTTTTTTTTTTTTTTTTAATTCCTTCCCCCACAGGCTAGCCAGTGTAGATAGTTATTCCTATGACTTTACCCTCTTCCTTATTCCCTGGTTGTTTGGCTCACTTCTCAGTGAACCCTGTGGTACAAGGACAAACTAGGAGTCATACACAGTATCTAGCCTTTCCTTAACCTCAGTTTTGCAGCCCATTATTTCTAGTACAAACAACTTGAAGTGACAGAACATTGAAGAGATACCAAGGCTATATAGCACAATAACTGAGTTTGAAATTCAAGCCTCTGTTTCTCAAAATATGGGCTATTGAAGAGGTCTGCTGTTCTGTATTCTCTGTCATTGACACCTTCTTCAGTCCTTTTGGGGTCTCTTGCTGGAAGAAGGAAATATTACTATTTTTCTGCTCTTTGCATTTCAATTTTTGATTTGAACTGGAAAGAGAGGCACTGGCAGGGCTTGTACACCACCAAGATATGATGAGATGTCCTAAATTTTTTTTTCTGCACTTCTCATCTAACAATGGATAGCAAAACAAAAAATAGGTCTATTTTCCATTCCAAAAAAAAGGGACTTCTATTTTCCACAGTGTCTGTCAAAGAAAAAAAGTTAACAGTTTATATTCAACCACTTCAAAGTAGCAGATTAAAATCAGCTTTCTTTAAAGCTGTATACCTCTCAGGAATTGGGACACTGAGTCTGTATGTCCCTTCCTGACTGCAACAGACAGCTACATTGTAATTTTCAGAGCTTTCCTGTTGCTTTCAGCAAGATGTCATGACAAAAATTCTGATGCTTGTTTGGTTCTGCCATGCATTGCAGGGGTCTCAGAAGAATGTGAGAGCTCATGTGAAAAATGTGCTGCAACTTGTCTCAAATTCATCTGACTGCTCTCTCACAGTGTTGGTTTCTCTACTTGAGAGAGCAAGTGGACTTCTATTGAAGGCAGTCAGGCTGATATTTGCTTATTATTCAGTCTTGCACTTGGCCACTCTCTGCCTGCTGTATGTTCTTTGTTCTTTGGGTTTATTGAAATCAATTAAAGTTGGTACGAAATATTTTAAAACATGAATGCAAGCAAATACTATCTAGGATGGACTAGAAAGTTTCTAGCTATGTTTTTTTTTGTTGTTGTTGTTTTGTTGTTGTTGTTGATTCAAAATATTTTGTGTGTGAAATGGATTACGTTTAAAGTTGCATTCCTATTTAGTCTAAACAGCATACTACAGTTAGTCCTGAGGATTGAGCTGGAGTCACTTGGCATATGCAGTAGCATTATATTCATGTGGATGTCAAATTTGACCCCAGCCAGGGAAACTGAACACTTTTGCCATACAAGAATTTCCATATACTACATAGCACTTTTATCATGTACAGTGTATTTCTGTCCAACACCCAAAAACCCTTGGGGCAGGAATATCTGATTAATGGCTCGCGCTTATACCTTCAGTGCTAAACACAAAAATACTAAGAAGCAGGAATATACATCAACTACAGAATATTCAGTTAGAAGACTACTTCCTTAAATCCCTCCTTGCTTAAGGAGGGAGCTGAGTTTTCTTCTTCCTAGGGGTGATTTTTATGAACTGGAGAAGAAGCAATACATCAGCTTCATGCTGTAGTTTATGCAGTGGTGATTATTTTATTGCTCAATGAAATATCATTGCTATCCTATTCTAATATGTCGTTGTATCCTTTCAATCTAAACCCCTTATTTTGGGGTGAGGATTGGGAAAAATAAAAAAATGCACTTACCTTTCTCATGAAGTGAGTTGTATTTTGAAAAATGTAAACTTCCATCCCAGAGAAACTTCTGGCAAGCTACTATTGATGGGAGGTGAAAATAAATACAGTTTAAATTACATTTTCCTTTGACATGGCATCACATTGTAGACAACATAATGCTAATATATAATAATGGCTGTGCCTTTTAAGAACTGAATATCAGTCAAGCATATAATTTCATGTTGTCTGGAGAAAAGTAAAAAGGAGTATCTAACAGGACAGAATAAGTCACCACACTCTGGAATAATTATTGTTCCCTTGCTATAGGGCTCTGCCATTTAAAAAAATACACTATGTCCTAACTATTCTGTGTTTGAATGATTGCAGGTGTTTTTTAAAAGTAATAAACTCTCACTAGTGAGAGGTTCAGAAAAGCTGTTTCTAGTGGCTCCAGCTTGATGATGCATACAATTTTGCCCACTATTCCTTGAAAAGATATATACTGCTTAGCAATTTTTTTCTTTTTCTCTTGTTTCTTACACGCAGTAGCACTGCTAGTATACCACATTTTTTCCTTCTCATATTCAAAATCTTAAACAGCTCCATAAATCTACATATTTCAAATCATATGAAATCCTATGCTTTATCTTTTACTGTCCAATGTCCATTTCAGTTTTAGCTACAATGCTTAAACATAATTAAAATAATATACGTAAGAATTTTTACTTGCATGTTTCCAGCAGCTGCTATTTTTAACGAAGAAACATTGCTTACATCAAGGTTTCATAAGGTTTGTTGATGTTGCCTCTTACTATAATTTTGAAGTGTCATATTTATTAAACATTTTAGTGAACTTTAAAATGTTCACTCCCATGATTTTTTTTTTCTCTCTCACAAGATTCATGCTCACTTCAAGTTTGTCAGCGCTGCCACCTAAGCTGTCCAAAGTCATTTCCTGCCTGACAGGAGAAACACCCATCTGTCATTTCATTTGCACCTCGAAATGGCAGCAGCTGGGGAAGAATAAAACAGCAGGAAAATTTTTATTGCACAGGAGAATGAGATGGTTCTAGCCTATTAAAGTGGATATGTGTGTAATAGGGTCTCTGACTTTCATGGCTATTCTCTGGTGCTACAGAAGATGGGCAACTAAATGTGTCGGCGATGGAGGCAAAATTTCTAGCACGGCTGATTAAGCCTCTGCTAGTTTGCACCAGCCCATGCCAAGAGGCAGGTGAGTGCCCAGCAGGTGTCAGTCACTATTGGCTGGTCAAAAATGTTCAGCTTCCTTGGTTATTACAACCTTTGCTTGCTCTGAGACTCAGAACTTCATCTCCTGCCAATGTGAATTAGTCCAGTATAAAGCACAGCCAGCCCTGACTTACATTTCTGGACCTTTAATTATGGAGGAATTTGACACTAGATACATGCAGTATTACAGGGAATTCTCAGAATAAATCTATCCTTGTCCATCACTTAAATCCAGACAGAGCATAGACTTTGCATACTGAACAATGCTGGACTTTGGAGGCCTGAATGAAATGATTAATCCCATTCATGCCTATTATCAATGTTCCTGCCCTAAATGTCCTGAAGAGACTTAAATCACAACAGTGATCAGTATCCTTAGATTTAGTGAGCATTGTGTTTTCATCTTAACCGAAATCATCCTTCTGCATTGATTTGTGTACCCTGCAAATTGCTCTGTCACTGCTGGTAGGCAGGATCAAACACCTGCACAGTTACTCTCTGCTTGCACTGCTGGACCACTGCTGTTCACCTGTATTGGATTTTGGAACTGACCTCCTCAGCAGCAAATATATTTCCCCTTCACAGGCTCAAAATAAGGGTTGGATGGGAAATAAAATAAATTCAGTGCATTATTCAGTACACGTGTATTTAAGATTAAAATTAGTTTGACTTTCACCTCATGGAGATTTTTTTTACTTTCCCTTTCTGATAGTGGTGTGATGATCTTGTAATGTTACCTTCAGTGACAGTGAAAGGTTGCGTTTAACTGATCCGGCTCGCCTCCCCACTTGATACCTCGGTGGTATAATGTTCCAGGTAAACTGAGCTTGTGCAGCGGTGAAAGGGAACATTTTTTTTCTCCTTGGACTTGCTTTTTTCCCCCTATGAGATGCCCACATATATACAAAAGAAATTTTTGCCTACAGTTATCTCTACTTTTAGATGATTAAATTTTGTGTAAGTACCTATTATTAGATTTTAATCTTATTTTTTTTGTCTTCGTATAAAGCAACTTCTATCCTCGCATGTTTATTTAAATTTAACTGTATGTTTGCCAGTTAAGTTGGCGTGTTTAAAAAAACAATAAACATAAACGGGGTTTGATAGAAGGCTGTGCGGCCCCGGTGGCGTTACGGGGGCAATCAGGTGGGTGCACCGGTCAGATGTGGCCCACGGTCACTTCAGGGCCGGCCCCGCTTGGGCTGTCACGCACCCCGGCGCTGTTTCCAGCTCGCCCCCGCCGAGCAAAGCCTTC
>VZRE01011158.1:691785-773372 GCA_013396775.1 Cephalopterus ornatus | reverse complement strand
GCGGGGGTCCCGCCGCCAACTTCGCCCGGGGCCGGCGGGGTACGGCGGCGCTGGAGCCGCGGCCCCGGGCTGACGCCCCGCTCCCGACCCGCAGCGGCATGCGGCGCTCCCCCGATGTCAGCCCCCGGCGGCTGTCCGACATCAGCCCGCAGCTGCGGCAGCTCAAGTACCTGGTGGTGGACGAGGCCATCAAAGAGGACTTGAAGTGGTCCCGCTCCGTGGAGGACCTCACCAGCGCGTCCGTGGGGCTCACCTCCATCGAGGAGCGCATCCTTCGCATCACCGGCTACTACGGCTACCAGCCCTGGGCCGCTAGCTACAGACGTGAGTCCCTGGTGCGGACGGGCTGGGGGGTTGCCAGGACCGGGGTGATACGGAGCCGGCTGAGGGGTGTGGGTTCGAGGGACCGATGGCTCTGTCGCTGGAAAAAAGTCACCCTGTGGGAGTAAGTGCTCTCACTCTCGGCAGAGAATTCTGTGCTCGTGTTGCCTGAGTCCATAGGCAGTTGCTGGCTCACAGGAGCGTGGTGCTAAGAATGATGACAGCTAAATTCTGCTAAGAAAATAGGTCAAATATTTGTCTTAATGTTGCAGGCACACTTAGCGACGCTGATTACGGTGTTTGACAGCTGTGTAAGAGCCCCTGCATGTTCATGCACATACCATTTCCACAAGTAACATGTTACCAGTGTATCTTTCCATCGTTTTAAGGGTCTGTCAAATTTTCACAGCGTTTGATCTGAATAATCTGTCTTTTCCTATGTCAAGTGAAACTGTTTTTTCTGTATGCATGAACTTGAGAAAGAAGCTTCCTATGATATAAATACGAGGAGAGACATAGCTATATTCCTCCACATAGATGATTTACAGAGCAAGCGTTACCTTGAGTAGTCGAAATATATGAACTAGTATTTTTTGTGTGTAATTCCCCATTTCTTTCCCATCTTTCATCACCATGACGGCAATTGTATGAATTAAGAAGTTGTAGAATATTTTACCAATTAACTGAAGTAATACAATTATTTTGGTTGTTTTAATGTCATTTGTAACATCACAGGGGTTTTTGTTGTTAAAAAGGATTCTGCTGTAACAGGAAATCATTGCTTTGCTGTAAAGACTGGCTCTGATAAAGTGGTTTTTTTCATATTGTACTTTCCTAACTATTAAGTGCAAATGTTCTGAAATATTTACTGCTGGATTATCTGTTTGGCAGTGTGCTTAATAATGGAAGAGAATGATACAAGAAAGCGTGGCACACAGTACTAGTTCAGTTTTTCTCTGAAGAAGAGCCACTCCTGATTGCCTGAAAATAGGGCTTTAATAACAAATATTCCAATACTTCTTCTCTGTGAGCCTGTTTTTTTTTTCTTGATTGCAATTATGACAGAAATATCAGATAGTTGCTACTTTGCTCACTGGGAGTATGGTATTTCTATAAGAGCAATTCCATCCCCTGGATTGGGACTCTTCTTGAGAGTAAAGCTTATTCAGGTCAGTTTTCAAGGATCAGATCGTATGTGGATGCTAGACTGAGTTGGATGTTAATGATTTTATCTGGCAGAGTGACTAATAGTCTAGCTGAAGTCACACTGAGCTGCTGTGGCTGAACCTTCTGAAATAATAAAGGTCATGCTGGCTCCTCAATTATAACCTATTTGTTGAAATTTATAACTCTGTCTGAAAAAGTTAATAGCAAGCCTAAGCCTGCTATTCTAGTTAGATTTTCTCTCGTAAGTCATTCTGAATAACAAAATTACATACTTGAGTTATAATGGTGGGGAATAAATATACAAAGTGTCTGAGTTTCATAAATGTATGGCTATAAAATAAATAATAGGCTATGTGAAGTTGTTGCCAGTTTAAAATCTGATTTGCTAGGAATGTAGAAGAATATGCAGAAGAAAAGACCCATCTCTATGGCATGGCTGAAGCAGAGCTGTGTTGATTTGTATCAGCTGAATAGCTGACTGAATACATGTAAATGGGATATATCATCAAAAATGGGAAGACAAGTTTGTCACAGATGCTTGGAAATTTCTTTAAATACTCTTTCAAGTTGGGCTTATGCCCAGTTTTGGGTTATGGACTTTCCAGTTAGAAGATTTAATTGGCTCGGGTACTGTAAACAAATGATTTTTATTAAGTTCAAATCACAACCTGGGTACTTTTTGTCATCTTATTGTGCATTCTTGTAGATGTTTGGGTGCTGTTGGCACTATGATTATAGTTAGAGAGTGCATTAATAATGGACCTGCTTTCTGGAAAGTAAGTCCATAATCTAGTCTAATCTAGATTTATTTCATCTTTCTCTCTTGGTGACATACTTTTTATTGTAACTAAATCCCTTGTAAGGTCAGATCTGATTCTTTTGCAGTGGAGTGTATTCCTTTCATACTTCACTTAGGCTGCTTATATATTATGTACATGTACATGTGTATAAAGTTGTTTGAGAGACTCAGAAAGTTTTTGCTGCTTTTTTTTGTTTGTTTGTTTTTTCGCAAAGCTACATTAGGGAAACTACCAGAGATAATATGAGATAGTGTTGCCATGATCCAAAAACTTGCTTGGATAATAGTTTTGTTGTGGTAAAACCCGACAATTTAAAACATACTGGGATGCCTCAAGGTTATGTACCAACTCCAGTACTTAATATACTTGTAAGTTAATAGGAAAGAGAGGAGGAAGAAGTGAAAATCTGCTGAAGACATAAACTGATATGGATTGGACAGAATGAGATAGGAGTCGTTGTATTACTTTAAGGAGTCTTGTCCCAGCCAGCTGACTTGCCAAAATGTCAACAAATGTCATTCAGTTATCATAAACAGAACCGTCATATCTCCTGAAAATGCTAAGATTACCTGCCAGATTTCACATTACATCACCTGGTGAGTTTGGGACTGTTCACAGCTCAGGGAAGACCTCTACTGTTTGACTGAACTTGCACACCAGATTTTAAGAATTGGAATAATGTAATGTAGTTCCTGTGCGTTAGAATTTCTTCAGAGAATTTAGTGAAATATGGTAATAATTCTTATCTCCTCTCAAAAAATATTACAGAAAGCTCTGAGAGGAGCAAGGAGAAAGAGTACAGACAATCTGTAAAGAGTCTCAAGAGTTCTGGTTGTTTACCTTAAAGAGGTTGAAACAAAAATGTGGAAAGTGCTGACACACTGCTCAGGCAGGTAGAGAGTTTTTCTTTGTTTTAAGAGAAAAACAGACAGTTAAAGAAGCGGAAAAGCCATCAATTAAAGACTGATAGAAAGAGAAATAATTTTTAAGAAAACATGTAATTTATTCTTGAGATGAAGATTTCAAGGAGTTGTAATAGATAGCAGTGACAAGATCTAGAATTGTGATGAGTTGGGGAAAATATTGGAGAGAATATTAAATTTCATTATGCAGAATTCAAATTAGCCCCCATTAGGCTGTGGGGAGGCTTCTTCTTGAGGGTGTCTTGTGCTTCTCTCCATAACAGCTGCTCACCTTCAGAAAGAGGATAGAAGTGTGTCCTGATCCGATCTGATACTTCTTATTTTTCTGAAATTCTCAATTTTGGTTTTCAGGGTAAATAATTATAGGCATAACTGCTCTCCAGTCTAAATCAAGTATTCATATTTGTCCCGAGAATATTTTGCAGCATCTGATTTGATTTTTCAAATACAATTCAGAGGGGAAGAAACACATGTAAGATGCAGTTACATTGTAGAATCATACTCTTATTGAGCCCTGTTACTGATGTAGCTGCATATTTGTGAAATCCTCATTATCAGTAAGAGGCATATTAAAGGATTTTTAATTTTTTTTTCAGTTAGGAAATAATCAAAGAATTTAATTCAAAAAAACTCTGAAAACAACACCACAAAATTTGCAGATCCCAGTTGTTGTATGGAGATCAAGCTATGGTTAGAGCTGTACTAACACTACAGTTCTCTTCCATGAAGGTTAAATGAATTATCGTGACTTCTGCCTCTTGAAAGCCTGAGACTTCAGTTGAAGAGCAGAGGCAAGTTTGAAGGTGAATAACCATATTTTAAGTTTCCATTTCACACCATTGTCAGTAGGAGTTAGTTTTCTAAATATTTTTAGAAGTATAGTTCCCTAGGAGCTTTTCTGCACTTGAGAAATACAAGTGTCACTAAAGTCTTGAACTGTCTTCCTGATCAGTATGGAAGCCTTGTCTGTTTTAATGATTGTAGCTATTGGCAGGGTGCTTGTTTCCACAGGAAATGTGCACTGCTATCACCTTTGCCAAACATTCATTTTGCTCTACATTAACTAGGTCTATTTTGTGGTGATTCAGTGTTACAGTGTCTCATTATGTGATTAGTATTTTAAATACATTCACGTGGGCTTGAGCCAGCTATCCTTATTTTGCAATCTTTGCCTCTTCCTGCAGAATACCTGCTTCTACTCCTTGTTTAAGATTCGGGCCTTTCTTTTAGAGCAGGGACTTTCACATATCCTTAACTTGTGTTCCTAAATACAGACTTATGGCCAAATCGGGATGTTATGGACAAATCGAGATTGTCTGGGTCCTGGCCTTCCACTTTTATTCACTTACATTCTTTTATGTGCTTACGGAAGTTTCTCTCCCTGCAGAAAGAATATTAAGAGAATAGTATGTACTTATAACTCCTTTCAGTTCTGTTTACTAGGAATTGACCGATGTCTGTGGTTCATGGCTTGTGAACATACATTTCTCTGAGACTTTGACCTTGTGAATAATCCCAGGTTGTTCCAGTGATAAGTTCTAAGTGGCATGATGTTTAGGTGAAAGGGAAAGATTGTGGTCAGTAACTGAAGTTCTCTGGCTCCGCTTCTCCCTGCTACTTTAAATATTAGTTTTCATATTTTTAATGTTTCTTCATGTTTTTTCAGCAATAACAAAATAAACTATATCATTTTAATGCCCAGAATTTCAATGTAGTACTCATACAGCATGTAGCACATTAGGTCTTAACCTGAATGTGTAATTTAAGTGCTATCACCACTAGAAGTAACATATTGGAACACATTGGCTGAATAGCCTGAACATTGTTCAGAAAGCATAATTGTCTGGGTATGAAAATCATAGAATCATATCAAACAATGATGGGTAGGAAGGGACCTTAAAGATCATCTAATTCAAACCCTCCTGCCACTGGCAGGGTACACCTTCCACTGGACCAGCTTGCTCAAAGCCCCATTGAACTTGGCCTTGAACACTTTCAGGGATGGGGCATTCTTAACTCCTCTGGGCAAACTGTTTCCAGTTACAGACTTCAATAGTCTTTCACCGTAGTAGTTTAGTGTTGGTTGTAGCTATTTAAACATACGAGTACTGTAGCCTTATAAATATTAGAGTATCAGTTATACAGCTAAAGACCAGTGTTTCCGACTGATCCCCAGTGTTCCTCCTTATGATCTTCTTTTCGTGTGCCACTGAATGCTGAAATTTCGTGGTTGCTGAAAACAAATCCAGTGGGGATATGAATCAGGAGATATTTGTGCAAATACCATTTTCTCGCATTTGCATCTGAGGGAGAATTTGACTTACTTTTTGAGGTGATATACTCCAGAAGTTCAAAGACAGAAATTGTTTCCTCTGGGGAAAGCCATTTTCAGGCCAGCTGTAAGCAATTTATTTTGACTGATTGCTTGTTTTCTTGCTTTCCAGTACATAAATATGGAATGTAATACGCTTATAACTAATGCAAGGCTTGGTGATATTGTTCATGTTGCTGTTCCTGAGGTCAAATGATTATGTGAGAATTTTTCTTTTCAGGTGAAAACATGGGGAAACTTCTAGGTGTCTTGCTCGAGGAGAGAAACTTGGATAGCTGTCCCACGGTCAATCTATAGGTTAATACTCCCACTCCTCCTTGAAGCTTAGAAAATGACTAAAAATATGTGTTTTATCTCTCTCTCTTTTTTTTTTTTTTTTTTAAGCTAGACTTGTGGTGTCTGAGGCCTGATTCATTTTTTAATCAATGCTCTTCAGCTCATCATTGGCAATACTAACATAACTAATTGTTATGCTGGCAAGAAAACCTAAGAAAACACAATAACTCCTACAAGTGAAAGAAAGCAATGGTGACAAATTGCATTGCAGATTTAAAAGTACCATAGCACGTTGTTTCAAATGTCTGCTGCAAGCTAAACCTATGTGTGGTGATACATGAACCAGGGATATTACTGGTTTATTTTCATATGGCACCTCACACAAAAACTTCCAAAGCCATTTCCTCATCTATTAGTAGTCCGCATAACTGAGAAGAACTGTCCCAAGAAACAGTCTTTTTAAATATCTCAGAAACCTAATCACAAGTCTGCAGTGGATGTCCCAGGATATTTCAGGATATGTTTCTCTTTTGAAAGGGAATGCATTGACTCCCGTGGGTGTTAACTCTTTGGGTGGTCTTCCAAGACAGAATGAACTCAATCCCGCCACAGGAATACACATGCTGAATGCTGAGCAGCTGCAATGATACAAGGTGAAATTTAAAGAAAAAGGGAGATTGAAATACAGCCAGCCTTTCAGGAGCTTCTTTTTTAAGACAGTTCCAATAGAGAAGAAACTTGAGGGTTCTTTGATTTTTTGAAAAGTGATAAGAATTTTTTGGTCAATGCCAAGTAGAAAACTGGTTCCTGTTACAATATAGAGCTTAATTAATCACAAACTTTTTAGGTTTTAAATTTCTTGCTGGCAAGCCAAGCAAATTGTAATTTAAACTGGTTTGCTAAACATTTTTGATTATTTGAGAAATATTTAATAAATAGTAAATGTTTAGTGAACATTTAGTATCTTTATTGTTTACCAAACAATTTTAATTGTGTAGTGTTAAGTAACCACCACTTTTAACTAGGCAGATGGATAAATATTTAATATTTTGTATCTAGTTTTCATAGTGAAGAAACTAAAAATTACCACCTACAAAATGCCCCCTCTTTTTTTTTGCTTGTTTGCTATTTAAACAAATTAATCGGTTGCTTTCAACTTTTCTTACAGTGCAGCTTTAATTCACATCATCTTCAGTATGCCATTTATGCAAAACAGTCCGTGGAACAGCAGTTAAGAGTCTCTTAGCTTCCAGCTTTCATTTTATACCTTTAATGAATAACATCATTGAATGTTGCTATATTAGCATATGCCACTGAAGCCTCATCATGGAAACCTACTACTAAAGCTAGTTGTACAACTTTGCAAAGTCAGGGCCCATGTTAACACTTTTGAAGAGTGTTACCTGGCATTTGAGAATCCTTTCACTGAAAAACTGTATTTTTTTTTTTAAATAGAAATGTGAACATGTTCACTAATCAACATGTTAAATCTGTAATAATGGATTGTTGCTAAAAACACATACTACTCTGAATTGATATGGAATAATGAGGGAGCAAGCTAATTTGTGAAAAAATAATTTGGAAACTATCAAGAATTATGAACAAATGCTCATTTTTGGAACTATCTGTATTGGAGACCCTTCATCAGGGTAAGTTACTGTAATAGTTTTGGAGTGTACAGTGTGCTGTATATTTGCAACTTTAAGATTTCTTTAACAAAAGCAATTAATTGCATGAGATAATGGCACTGGAATCAGACTAGAGAGTCTTCATTAGTTTACTGTAATATCATAGAATCATAGAATCATACGGGTTGGAAGGGACCTCTGAGATCATCAAGTCCAACCCTTGATCCACTACTACCAGTTACTAGACTATGGCACTAAATGCCACATCCAGTCTCTCCTTAAATACCTCCAGGGATGGAGAATCCACCACTTCCCTGGGCAGCCCATTCCAATGTCTGATTACCCGCTCTGTAAAGAATTTTTTCCTAACATCCAATCTAAAGCTCCCCTGGCAGAGCTTAAGACCATGCCCCCTTGTCTTACTGCTGGTTGCCTGGGAGAAGAGACCAACCCCCACCTGGCTACAACCTCCTTTCAGGGAGTTGTAGAGAGCGATGAGGTCTCCCCTGAGCCTCCTCTTCTTCAGGCTAAATAACCCCAGCTCCCTCAGCCTCTCCTCATAGGACTTGTGTTCAAATCTCTTCACCAGCCTGGTTGCTCTTCTCTGGACCCGCTCCAGCACCTCAATATCCTTCCTGAACTGAGGGGCCCAGAACTGGACACAGTACTCCAGGTGCGGCCTCACCGGTGCTGAGTACAGGGGAAGAATCACTTCCCTGGATCTGCTGGCCACACTGTTCCTGATCCAGGCCAGGATGCTACTGGCCTTCTTGGCCACCTGGGCACACTGCTGGCTCATGTTCAGCTTCCTGTTGATCATATACTGTTGTGTAACTGGAGTGTTACTGAAACACAAAGCCACAAAAGGACAAAGACTCTTGGTCCAAGATGTTTGTCCCTCTTAAAATTGCTTAATGTGTTGCCAGCAGTGCTCATTAGCCTAATAGCTAATTTTATTAGATTCTGTCTCATGTCAGGGCTGTCTTCAAGGTGAGTTTTTGTGCCCTAATCTTTCTTCAGTGTAATCAGGTGTTTGTGTTTCATATTCCTCGTGTAAATTGCTGGTAATTGCCAACATTTACTTGAAATCAAATAAGCCTCAAGAGAAAGAGAGGGATGGCAGTCTGGTGTAGTGGAAGGTGTACCCTGCCAGTGGCAGGGAGTTGGAACTAGATGGTCTTTAAGGTCCCTTCCAACCCACACCATTTTATGAATCTTTAGAAAAGTTACATAAAGGCCACTTTAGCTCTTTGCTAAAATGGCCTTCTCTGCAACACGAGAGTGTAGTTCTGTCCCTCTTTGTGTTTTGGAAGCTGAAGCCATAGATTTTCCTCTGTTGCTAGTGAACGATGATTACTCTGAGAACAGTAATACAATGAACATTTATGTTCTCAGAAGGAAACTTATCTGCAGATTGTGGTTCCCACCTAGGGCATAGCTTGCCTTCATGTGATACATTTCATTGTAGAAACCACTTCCCTAAGCATTTTTGATTCTCTGATTATCTTCACTAGGCACATGTTCTTTCATTCTTCAGCACATCCTTGGAAAAAAAAAAGATGCTGTGATTGCATGGAAGGCCACAGAGAAACATTTGCTTTATGAACAGTCTGTGAAATATTCCTTGAATTGGAGGGATACAGGAGCAATATTCCCTGATATCATTTTCTGTAAACCTCGAGAAGCTCGTTCTGCACTCAACTCCCCTTATAAAAATGCCTCTAAATGGTTTCAGACACCTCTACTTTTCTCTGGAACTTGAGGTTAATTTTTTTTACAAAATATACCTTATTTTGTTTCCTGTCATTTTGTTTCCATGAGCATCTCTGGCCAATACAAGAATTGGTCTGTTTTCTGAGAAAAGCTATTTCAGTAGTGTAGGAATTAAGATGGCCTCACATTTAGAAAAATAACGATATAACATAGCCAGCAGGATATGTTAACTCAGCAAGCCAATCACGTGAGGCAAGGAAATTTGAATATTTGAGCTTCTCCAGGACAAGGTAATGCAACTGGCTGCTAGTGAATTAATAGGACCTTAATTGTGCAAATAAATGTTCTTTTTGCTTTGCTGTAACTTGCTTCTGTGGAATAATTAGTGAAGAGGGGCTGTGTATGTCTAAAGGAAGTAACTAGATTTTCAGTTTTGAACACTGGTGCAAAGTCCTATCAATCCCACTACAGTATAAACAATGTGGCATAGCTGATCTGATAGTGACAATGCAATGGGTTTTCTTTTCTTCCTTGGCTTTTACATCAGAAATACCACAAATCTGATGCTTTTCCTCACTACCTCCACATCAGCCAGGGTACCAAAATAGCAGGGAAGTTGAGCTTGTTGTCCACTGTACAAGCTGAGTAGGCCAAGTCATTCCACTCTTAAGCTCACTGATAGTTGTGCTATTTGTAGCCTTGTGGCAGCCTGGGGGCTCTACCTCACCCAGGGTATCTTGCTTTGGCTTTGCCAGATCCATGCAGTTGTGTGAACAGAGTACAGGTTTGTGCTCAGGTGGGAAGTGAAGACCTGCTCCTTCAGAGTTGACACACTTGTGAGGATGATGATGGTGTTTTCATGATCATGTCCTGAAGGCCTGGAGTTGGCTTTGATTTTTCAAACAGTAACATTTATCCAGATAATGTGGTTTACTGGGTGTTCAGCAGGGACTATCTGCTTGCAAATTTTTGCCCTAGCTGAAATAGTTGGTGCCAGGATTAACATCAACAGTGCAGTGTTTGCACACTGAAACAGGAAATACAACTTCATGGCTTTATGATTTTGTTGTCTTTCCTGCTCACTTTATGCAATGTGTTTTTGAAACTTTAGTCTGATTTAATTAAATATGCAGCGGTTTGTTTTGGACAAGCTATCATGGTAATAGTCTTATGGTAATCATCTTTAATTTTTTCAGCCTAGACACTAGCTACCGCTTATGGTTTTGGTTAGCACTTTCCATGGAACAGAAATTAATAACAGAAAACATATTGTTCCTTGCACTTTTGCTGAAGTGATTTTTTGCTGTGCAGCACTTAATTTTCCACTGGCCTGGTAACTTCTCAGTTGGGGAAAAACGTCAGTAATTGAAGACCTCTTATATGACTGCATTCCCACAGTTGTTGGCTTGTAAGGCTTAGGATGATCGTCTTAGAGGGTGCAGTGTGGAATTGGATCTCTGGTTCAGTTCATAAAATTACTTCACAGTCTTTGGGAATTATTTCATACACGACTTATTTAATAAATGACTTCTTTATTTGCTTTTCTTGTTTCAAAGACAGAAAGAAAACTTTCTTTCGAACTTTACACCTTAATAATGTGTAGTTCAATATCTGTAGGAAATTATTTGTCTTTTGCAGATAGTGGTTTCAAGAAGTAGAGGGCTGTATATGTGTTCTCACTTCATACAGGGTGAGAAGTAATTTTGTGTTTTATAATATTTCTCCAAATGGAAACAAAAATGGGAGTAAATCATAGAAGAATGGATGAGTAATTTCTTTGTAGAGAACAAGAAACACGTCTTGAATCTTGTTCTGGGAACAGTACTTTGTGCCTCCTGTTGCTGGTATCTGCATAGTAGAAGTTGGATCTCACTGGAAATCGTTCTGGCAAAGAATATTAGGCATTCTGTATTTAATTCTACAAAACAAAAAGATTTTTGCGTAGCATCTTTATAGGAATCTTTGGTATAAATATTAATTTAAAAGGACACACATATATCAGACAGTGTTCTATTTCTGCATGTCAAATTCTTTTACATCCTACAATGACACTTCTCTAAAAGCACAATATCTCTTGTCTATATAATAAAAATACACTTGAAGTGGGACTGATACCAGAGTCTTTAGAGTGTAAGCCTAGGCTCTCTTATGATTCCCTCAGTACTTTCTGTTTCTTGATGAGCTTACTGAACAAAGGAAGCTGGGAAATGCACATCCAGTACAACACTTTCGGATCAAAGTAATGTATTATTTGTTTCTGCAGTCATAATAATAAGAGAGAATTAGAGGAGCTGTTGGGAAGAATCCCTGACTCCAACCAAGCCCATGACACTTTTCTCAGTAACTTCAGTCAAGCCAGTTTTCACCCACCAGGCTTAAGTCTTTGAGTTTGCCTTTTAAGCAGGCTTCCTGCTTTGTATGCTGAACATTTGTTCCTAAGGCAACTGCATCCAATTACACCTACCCGTACATGGTCTTTATTATATGTTTCTGAGCACTATTGAGGAGCTCTATTTAAATCATAGAATAATTATTTCTTTTAATAGATGTGCAATTTTAAATTTCTTTAATCTTAAACTTGGTGCTTAGTACTTAATAGCTTGTCCCAACATGGGTAGAAAGCACCTACAGAAGTTGAGAAGAGACCCCTCTTTCTTCTTATTACCTAGAAAACTAGCCCAAGTGCTGAAAGGAGAATGAATATATATACAATTATGTACAGTTTTAGATAAGAAGTTAACGATTGAGACCTTTAACAGGGCATGCTATAGAAGCACCAGTATAGGAGGAGAAGGCCTTCAAACAGGTCTGTTACCAGTAGAAAATTCTGTATTTTCTTAAGCTCAAACTCCCTAATTAATAATATAAATATATAAATAAAATATTGTTCATGTCTTTCCACCTCAAATGAAGACAATCTGCCTTTACTAGCTTGGGGAACACTGAATGGATCTCAGACAGAAGTCTTCTAAAACAGTAAATGAAAAGCATTCTAGTTCATGAGGTGTATAAGCTATAGCTTGGAAGCCAGTTAGGCTTTGGCATCCCTGACTCAGTCAGCTGAGGAGTAAGAACATATAAAACCAGACCTCTTTGCAAACGTAGACAAAGGACAGTGTGCAGTGAGATGGAATCACAGTGTTTTTGGAGAAATTTGAAATGCTAAAGATAACAAAATGTTGTAGATTTAGCTTAGTTGTTTGTTTTTTTCTTGCTATTGTTAAACTATCCCACCATAAAGCCATACAAATGACAGGATGTGGCTTGGAGAAACTCCTACGTAAAATTTAAAGCCTATCTAATGAAGCTGATTGATTGGGTTAGTGCATAACCTCTTATCTCCTTATTTTCAAAGGCCAAAATTGTTCAGTATTTTTGTTGGTAAAACTCTGATAGAAGTTAAGAGGAATTTTGCCTAACTAAAACCAACAACTAATGGTGTGAAGGAATACTGCAGTCCTGCAGGGAATTGAGGATTCTGGTCTGACTCTGTAACCGGTTTGTGAAAGCTGTGCCATTTGGCAAACTTGGACACTCATAAACCTTTTCAATTTATAAAAAATAAAAAAGAGAGTCCCAGAGCATGCTAGCCGGAGTATTTTTACAAACACATATTGCTATCACAAGGCTAGGGGCTCATTGCATATTTGAACATGTTCTGCACTTTTCAAATGGAAGTGGATCTGGTCTCAGCCTCCAGCTGAGAGCATTCCTGTTGCAACTATCTGTTGATGTAAACTTGTATAGTACCTTCCCTTCCAGCCAAGAGCATTCCTCTTGTGAACATCTAGTGAATTCCTTTGTTTCCTTCACTTTGTTTCCATGCAGAAGGCAATTAGACAGTTTTGGATCCTCCAGTTATTTACAAGAAAATGATCCTTCTTATTTATGCTAGGTGAGGACAGCATGAGAGCAATGAAACAGCCTTTCTATCTGGAGCAGTTCAAAACAGGAAGAAGTAACCCAATCTAAAATGTTGAGACAATCAGGATCTTGAAACACTTTTTTGGAGGGAGGTTTGTAGAACCTAGTTAAAGTTGCATGCCCAATTCTAGGAACTGTACCAAAGAAATAAGAGAGATCTAGATCAAGAAGTGTAATATTAGTTAACACCTTGGATATTAACTGCTTTACCTGAATTACTTGCATTGTAGAATAACTGGAAGATACAAAAGCATCAACACATTGCAGAAAGGCTTCTTTCACTTGAGATGTATAGCTCTCAGAGCAGTTAGTTGCACTGTAATCTGATTTGGTTAACAGCAGCCTGTTGTACTAAAAGTGGTCATAGGAATCTCAGCTCAGTGTTGAAACTGGAGAATTTCTCTGACAATAACCAACTTTACAAGTCTGATCTTTCTTGCTTTTTTTTTGTTGCTGTTGATTTATTTCTAGTAGGCTGACTTATTCATTAGGGGTTTTTTTGTGGTAAAATTAGAGCAATTATCAACCATTACATACTTAAAATAATATATCTCAAATAATTTTGCATTTATAAGATTTTGACACTAACCCTGAAGTTGGCAGTTGGACTAGATGACAATGTTCTATTTCATTCCACTCTTCCTCTCTCTCATAATTTTTTTTATGTTAATGTTACACCATTAAAATATTAAGGACCTTATCCAGTAACCAAAATAATAGATGAAAATACCATGGGTATAATTACAGCATCATGCATCTCCTTTATATTTGAAAGATAGAGGTCTTCAGTGGTTTTTATTCAGTAAAAAACTGAGAGAGATGTATTTCCCTGGAGCTACTAAATTTCCAAGGAAATGTCTCTGCAAGTATTTGATACAAAAGTTTCAAGCCTGCAGAATTACATGTGAGTAACTTAAGCTGTGCTGTAGCTGTATGACTAAAATTATTTGTTTGGCTATGTTGGCTTTGAGGATATTAATTATTTGTATTGCCCTAAATAGTTGGTTTCAGCTGACAGTGAATGAAAATTTTTTTGAAAATAGTAATTTAATATTCTTCACATAATAAAATATCATTTTTGTTTTTCTATGCTAATTATAGCTATCTAGAAGATTGCATCATTGCTCTCATATAGAAATTGTAAGTCAATTTTTGTGTGAATAAACCAAATAATTTTTTTGTGCAAACATAAATAATTCCATGCATTGTTGAAATACGTCAGTTCTCTTAATAATTTTGTCCTTTTCAATATTATCACTGGTCTCTGTGTTTTAATTTTTTTCAATAGTCTGATCTTGTCATTTTTCCAGAATGTAATATAACTCAGAGTAATTCACATGTGCTGAGCAATTAAGCTTGACACAGAGGTCTGTCTACAAGGAAAAATTCTTGTGACAGGGTTTCTTTATGGTTTATTTAATGCAAATTAAAACGTGTATAAATTAGTGTTTTGATGGATGTTTGACTGATTTCAGAAAAATACATTTCTCCTGGTAATAATTCTGAGTGAGCAATTAAACACTGTAGCAACATGTTGTAAAATGAAGACTTTGATACCTTGTTTGCAAGAAGCACCATTTCATTAAGCACAAAATCCTCTTTAAACCAAATACATCACTAATTTTATTTAAATTGGTTCTCTGTTGACTATAGTGGAATAAAGTACTACTTAAGCAGCACAAGCTTGTAGAATCCAGCTTAAAACAAGGAGCTTGAAAAAGACAATAAAGGCAATTATCAGTTGTAGAGTTTGAGGAAAGCAGCATTGAATTTCCAAGTATTTGTCTGAAAAAAATACTTGTTCAGATATCCAGATGTCCTGGATCCCAAATGTGGCATGTGACGAGTAACTTCAGCTATTTTTTTTTTTCTGGTGTTTTTGTGTTTGGTTGGTTGGTTTGGGATTTTTTTGTTTGGTTTTTTTGTGTGTTCAAATTTAACTCTGGGTCAGGTTTTTGTAAAAAGAAAAAAATTTGGCGTACGCAAGTCTTACAGACTTGTAGACTATGAGAGATTTGTAGTCGCTTATGTAAACACAAGTCGTCTTCTTCTGTATAAATATCACTTAAGGGACAGTAATCTTTAAGTAGCCACAGTTAACCACACTTTATTTGCAAGTGACTGTATGTGATTTGATCAAGGAGAATGGGAGTAGAAGGGAAGAAATTCATCTTACCTACTGGGAAGTGGATCATGTGGGAAGCTGTTGCTTTCTGTTCTCAGCCACTGCTGTTGCTGCTTGGGTGCTAGATTTGTCCACTTTGCATGGGAATTGAAGAGCAAGGGAGGGTTCTGTGGTGAAAATGATGCTGAAGTTTGGACAAACATGAACATCAGGGCAAAGTACACTGTACAATTTTTAATTTTCTTTTTCCTTCCTAAAAGACAAGTCACTTCATTGGTGTGATGTACAGTTGCAAGTCCTCTCTGGATACGTTAGCCAATTGTCATATACAACAAGGCAAATATGAATCAGTATTACAAATTGAATTGCACTGCAGTGTGGCTTGGGTAGCTGTCTAGTGGCTAAAGCCTACCTGGTGTAGAATTTTGCAAAGAGAATTGGCAAAGGCAAGAAAAGGAAGGGTTCCAGTTTTTATTCTTGGATCAAACACACCAGTTTATCAGTGTTTTAGATAATAAGTTCCAGGCAATAGCAGGCTAGAAAGCTAGAAATAGTTGAGTTTCGATTACCTACACTAATTTTCAACTTTTGAATGGCTGGACAAAAGACTGAGATTCCCCGCAAAGCTTTGGTGAGTCTAAGTTCAGTTAACTCTAGTGAGAGTTACATCCTCAGGGCCTCTGGCTTAGATTCATCCTGACTTGGTCTTCATTTAGACTGCCTTGTCTTCATTTTCTTGGTAGTAGAGTTTCTGCAAGGTATAGCCTGGGATCTGTGACTACCTGCATGTCATTCTTCTCTGAGGATTGTGTGTCCTGGTTTGGCCCCGTGTCTGATCCCTATCTTGTAGGTTATTCTCTCACTCAGGGCCCTTAACTTCTTCCTTTCTGCTGTTTCTACCCCATTTACTGCATCATCTGTCTTCTTTCAACTACTGATAAATTTTTTTCCTCATCTGTTTAGCTTTCTCATTTGTCATGGTTAGGTCTCTTTCTTTCTTCTGACGGCCAGCTGCACTACTAGCTGCAGTACTAGTGATGGATAGGTAAAGATCAGATCTAAAAGAAAGAGAGATTCAGAAACACTAATAACATCCTAGGCACTGATGTGCTAAAAAGAAAAACTGCTAATATGTTCTGAATTTTCTACAGGAAACCCAAAGAGGTAAGGTGGCCGGTGCCAAAAAGGTGGCTCTCAAAGCTGTTGGGGAAAAATGGCAAAGAGGGAGGCTAGGAAATCATGAGTTATACTAGTTAATTTTAACATTTAAAATGAACGAATATAGGTTTCTAAATTGAGGGAGAGTTTCAAGATGCTTTATGAAAGAATCTGTACAATTCTTGGGCACCAGTATTAATATTATGAATATAAAGTAGTATCTGCCCTGCAGAGGAATAAATGTCCCAATCTGTTTGTGTGTAACAAGTTATCTCTAAGAATGAAATGTTGGTAATTTATATTGAAGTCTTCTGCCTCCTTTAAATCAACCTTTTCTGACTGTCTGACCTTCCTTCAGAGCTCCTGCAGGTGAAATGAGGAATGTCAGTTCACAAAGCAAATGTCACATAACTCACCTGGTTTTGATAGTTATGATGTGCTGGACTATCCCTATGCATATATGAGAGGGCAATCAAAAAAAAAAAAAAACAAAAACATTTTGGCAGTAATAGAGCAACAGGGATAAAATATGGAAATCTAAGGAAAACATTCTGAATCAATTCAGTAAATAAAAAATTGCAAAGCAAAATAAAGCACAAAGTAAAAGAGATTTTTATGGAAGTGTAGCAGTATGTGGGTGAGAATGCCATATGGAGCATTGGGTTGCGGGCAGCCAAATTTACATCTTATGCGAGCTCTGTGAAAACTTGTAAGGAAATAAATAGTATAAGAAAGACATTGAAGAATAGAAGAGACATAGGAGAAGTCATGGAAGTTTCAAACAGGTCTGAAGAGCTAGAACTAGGAAGAAAACTAGGCTTCTAGTGAAAATCTAAGAAGTGTCAGGGTTTATGGTATCTTTATACATTCCTTATACTCTTACTTAAATAAATTATGAGCTCAAATATTAACACATGAAATGACTGTGCCCCCAACAAATTTTGTTAAGAAGTGAGTGCTGGCAAGGCTATGTTGCAATTGTACTCTTTTGTTTTGTATGTAGGCAGAGAGGAAAAAGCAACTTTATCTGAAATAACCAAACTGAAAAAAAACAGACAGTCTAGTGTCAGTCAGAAATTACCTTTCCATATAGCCATAAGAATACTAAAGAATAATGTTAAGGAGATTCTAATTAAACATTTCCTTCTCTATATACTATATCCTAAGCATCTATAATAAACAAAAATGGTGGTCATATATTGGTTATGCTTTTTGCTCACCTAGTGTTGTTAAAAGGATTTCCCTTACATGGAAATTCATCAGCCAGCAAACTCAGCTGTTCCTGATAAGGGACAGAGAAGACAGACTTCTTCTATGGGAAGTAGATTTTGAGGGCAGGGAAGATATGATCAAGTGATCTGAACAAGCTGCAGTGTCTGCCTGTTATTTTCTACAGACATTGTTTAGACTTGTGCTGTATCGGTCCAGGACCACAAGAGCAGAGGGGATGGAGTAACATAGTCGTGTGGTCTGTGCTCCAGAAGTGGTTTGTACTGGTTCTGTCTCCTCCCCTTTGCATAGTGGCTGAGCCTGTCCATGTGCAATGTTCCACATATCCAAATCAGGATTTTAATCCTGATGTTACAGGGCTCTGTACTTTTTCATTGATTTAAATACAAATATAATTCACACACATGCAAGCCAAATGTGCGTGTGTGCAGTGTTAGCAGCCAATGTTGTGGGCTTTCAGCGTTACCTTGGTGAAATACGTGTCACTGAATAGAAACAGTTAAGTTTTCTCAGAACAAGTACCCCAAGAGAACTAATTCTAGTAATTTAATTTGTTCTCTTGTGTATAACCCATTAGTTTTGCACTGAATTTATCATCTGTATCACAGCTATAGATTTATTTGTTGAAGACAGTTTGCAAAAGACTTAATTTAGTCTTTTCTACATTTGCAGCAATGAATATTATAGTTTAACAACCAGTTATTTCAACCTGCATACAGTACTGCTTGAGTGGTGTTTATAGAAAAAGGGAAAAATTAGTAAGCGAGTTTGATAGAGAAGTCTACGTACTATACTTGTTACCTGGGCAGAAGAAATAAGGCAAACTTGTTTAGGGAAAAACTGAGGGAAGACATTGGAAAAGAAATCTGTGCTATTTTCCTATGACAAAGCCTTAATCTGCTTTAGCTGTTTTGCTAAGAAGTCTGTAAGCACCCACAGTGTATTACAATCACTAGTTTGAGTACTCAGTAGAATTCAGAGCTAGATTTTTTTTTTTTAATGTAGAAATTGGAATTTGCATTGCAAAATTATTTAAAAATACTGGACAAATTTTTGTGTTGTTGATGATGCATAATATTGAGCAGGTGATGGATAAACGTATAATTTGAAATAATGTGACAATGCAGTTATAATGAGAAAGTTTGAATTTTTAAATAACTACTTATTCAGTAAGATTTAGGATTCACAGGCAGGATACTCTAACTGAAAGACATCACAGTTACATTGCCAAGCCCCAAATCAGATGTGCTTATTCTCTGCTGGTACACTCCTGCTAATTTAGACTTTCTAACACTATAACATAGCTCATAACCTCTTACAGCTCTTTTTTCCAGTGAATCCTGTTACTTGAGGATAGGAATACAGGAACTGCCATGGTTGCTCTGAGTTATGTTCTGTCTAATTGTTATTTTAACTTTCATGAGAAAGCAAAGTTAGGCAGGTCTGAGAAGGTATTATGAGAGAACCTTTCCAGAAAGTTATTGTGTTTTTTTGTTGAGGTGTGTTTTTTCTTTTTTTTTCTTTTTTGTTTGTTTGGTTGATTGGTTTTGGTTTGTTTGTTTGTTTTTGTTTGTCTGGGGGGTTTTTTGTTTGTTTCTTTTCATTTTGGTTTTTTTTTTCTTTTTTTGCTGATCCCTACGAGTTAGCTGGTAAAAAGAGGAGTTCACATATTTAAATTCAGGTTTTGAATTTTTTTTGGCAGCTGGTGTTTCATAGGTTCAGTTAGAGTCTTAAAATAATCCAACAGCTTGCCTATGTGTATTTCAACTTTCCCCCCAAAGATAGAATATACTGTGCCACTTATGATAAGTGATATGGAATAATAATCTTAATAATCTTTGGCCATGTAAATAACAATGGACTTCACTGATAGGATTGAAATTGATTTACTTCAGAATTCTCAAGCACCTGAGAAGGTAGAATAGGACTGGATGATAACAGCAAGCTGATCATGAAATGATGTTTTGCTAAGCAGTAAAAACAAGCCTAGCTACCGAAGTAACAGTGAATAAATATCAGAACATGATGTCATTCCCCCTTATGCCATGTCTCTTAGGAAACGAACTTGTCTGAAATAGAAACACAAGTAGGTGATCCAGGTAAAAGAGTATAACCTAAAATATTTCTCTATCTTAAAAATATAAAAACTATACTGATGCCTAGACATTGCCATATAGTTTTGATGAAGGAAGGTGAAAAAGGTAATTTTTAATTTTCAAAAGTATCAACAGAAGGTAGACTTATTTTCATCTTGGTCTCTGTCTCAAAATATGTATACTTTTTTCTGAAACTGGGAGGCCTCTTCAAAAGTATATAGTTCAACTGCACAGGCATTCATCCCCATTCAGTAAAAAGCAAACTAGTCACAGTTTGTTGAAAAGTGCAAAAGAATCTTTGAATGTAAAATGTAAGTAAAAATTTACTTACTCTGTTTTACAATATCATTCTCATACAAGTTTGACTTTGTCTTTAACGGAGTTCAGATTTTCAGTTATTGTTACATTTTCAAATGTATTTAGAGCATGTTATACATAAACCCTTTCTCCCATGCTATTTTTTTTCACATGCAGGAACCACCTCTACAAATTTTTTCTCACATGCTATCTATAAAACCTGTAACCTGGTAACAGGAATTAATTTTGAATATTGCTCCCAGCTGGTCCAGGTGTTGTATTTTGTGATTTTTGCCACTGCCTGTTCCATCTGTCCTCTTGTTATACGCTCCCTTTATCTTGCTTATTGTGTACTATTGGGGCAAAAGTTCTCTAAATAATAATTCTTTTACTGATACTGATGATTCCAATTTGGCTGGATTCTGAATGTTATTATAATATAAATATTAGCAAGTTATGCCCACTGATTGTGCTGCCGAGGGTCAGCGTGTTTTGGTCTGACACGGGGAGGCTGCACACCTGCATATCAGTCAACTGACGTGTTGTGACATGGCTGGGAAGAAGAGACTGTGTGTGGTTTATTATTTAATGGGAACTAGATCATGAAGTCAGACAAAGCATTTGGGTTTTCCTGGTTTTGCTGGAAAAAAGACATCTGTATTAGTTGCATAAATGTTTTTCTTTTCTTTAACAGAAAAAGGTAATGAGAGAACTTTCCTGTTTATAACATCTATAAATATGAGACAGGGTGTTTGGATTTGCTGTAGAAGTTTGTTAGAAAATAACCGGCAGAAGAATGCTATTCTCTTTTTGCATATGTCCTGTGGGGTAGTTTTGGACCTTTACGTGCCAGGTTGGGCGATCTGTTATGATCGTGTTGTGACATGAGTGATCTCAAACCAGGGTACAACTCATATCATTTACAGGGGTTTTTTTTAAATTTTGTTTCACTGACTCCAAGGTGACTAGTGTGTTCAGAAAGATTACATCATATTAATTACCAAGAAGTATTTGACAAGTTGTGTTCTTTCTCAGGGTGAAAGTGTGAAGTGCAGGAACACAAATCAAGAGCTTCAAGCCTTGTGCAGAACAGACTGAAATAGGAAGTGACTAGAGATGGGATAGACAAGAATCTTATTTTGTCATAAGCAAACTAAAGCCATCTCTGTGTTCTCCATGAATGTAATTTTGAAGGGAACTACGTTCAGCACGGTTCTTGGCAGTGATTTTTCTTAACACCTGGTGACTTGACCTGTGAACAGATACGTGTAGGAAATGGTGGCAACCCAATGAGGGAAGTAAACAGCTTGAGTGATGGCCTCTTCCCTCTCTGGTTACTGCTGATAATATCTCCCTCCTGTATGGCTTTTCCCATTATTTAATTCTTTTATGCATTGCACAAGAAAGGGAGCATGCTGCACCAAGAATGAACTTCTGGGAGAATTTATATTCTTGGTGTGGATGCTTCTGCAATATGATGGCATCTTCAAGGAAGGTATCTCTCTTGTTCTCTGTCAGGTTTAACTGTCCTCTGTATGATACAGTTGAAACAGATATTTTTCACAATGTGTTCCAGGATTTTGGTCTCTTTTGGGGAGGGATATGCCTGCTGAAGCAATTTGTAAAGTGATGGAATTGGGCTTCAGTTCAGAAGCATTCTGATGTAGCAACTGAGGGGGGGAGATTCCCGTGGTCTGGACAAAGTGAACAGACTTCTTTGATTGGCAGCACTGCATTGCATTTTTCTCCTTTTACAAAAGGATGAGATTTGCACAAGCCTGAAACAATCTTGGCATTTTCCGTTGTTTTTTATAGGACTTTGTATTATGCATCTCACTTGCACCTTTGAAAGTTTATTGAATTTCCTCACTTTCTTAATTGGACTTGGATCATTCCTCAACTCCAGCACACTGGGGTTTTATGTGAATCTTAGAATTGTAAGTGATTGACATGGTAAACTGTGGTAAATTTTCTTTTCTTTACATAGATAGACAAATATATAACTTCCATTATTTAAAGGGCTATGAAAAAGTCTCATAAGTAAAGTCTAATTATGGAAATTTAGGGGACTTTATGCCTAAGTAAATATATTATAATCTATTCAGATAGTTCCAAGTGAGTTCAAACATGAAAGAGGTAGCACTCCCTGCTTGGTTAACCAGGACTGCATTTTCTGAATGGCTGAGCCCACTTTTGGTGTTTGTAATCTTTTCTAGAGGAGTGTAAATAATTTCCTATTGATTGAGTAAATCAAATGAATAAGCGTAGAAGCTGAAGATCAGATTACAAAAAGAAGTTTCAGGTCTGTGAATAAAGGTGCAATATGTGATTTTGTTCTATTTTAAAGGATGTCTAGCTCTCTAGACTCTTGAATGAGACAGTGACTGGACCAGGCCATTATCATAGTTCAATTTATTACAAGACATTAATTTCTGAGTAGAGTGAACTATTTTAAAATTCAAGATATGTTACGGAAAAGTAGCTTTTTGCTTCAAAGTCTCCATTTCACTTAGGTTACTTTAATTAAAAGTAACAACAAAATTTTATGCTGGTTTTGCAATGCCTGTATCAAATTGCTGTTTTCATCCAAATCAAGATAATAAAACCATAACCATCATCACTACCGTTAAGCAGCATCTGTAAGAATCTGAATATATTACATCACTATTTAAATTACTGTATATCCATCCTTATACGCTATGACTTGTTTTTTGGTTGTTGTTTTGGGTTTTTTTAAAAGTAATTTAGGAAAAACCACATAGGATCAGAACTCTTAACACAGCTTTCAACTCAAGAAATGCTAATTAGATTAAGATAATACAACATGATAAGAATGGAACAATGTTAAAAGCCTCCAAAGAAGTTATCTGATCTTTCTTATAGAGAAAGAATTATTCATTAGATAATCAATGAAATGAACAGGCAGGAATTTTCAAGCAGCCATGAAAAAATTGATTGGGTTTTTTAGTTCATTTCTTTTCTGCATGTTTATCATAAGATTATGGACCTCACTGACTCAGGTCATATGGAAACCAAAAAGAAAAAGGACGTGTTGGAGAAGGAACAAGACATTTTTGGAGAATGGCTGTGTTGCTGGTGTCAGTCTAGAAGCAGCCTCTGACCCGTTGAGCCCCCATATGTCTGTCATCTGAACCACACACGAGGAGAGTCGGCACACTGTGCTTGCTCATGCTATTGCTTATACTTTTCAACCTTCTGTTGGGCACTGATCATACTCATTTTCTCCACTGCCACAGATGGCAGCAGTGCCTTAGCCAACAAACTGCCTTGCTATCCCTCTTTGTGTTGTATTAACAAAAATGAAAAGAAGCAGCTTGAAGATTAATTAAAACACGTGAAAAGAGGTAGCACGGGAAGGTGAGGAATGGTTGGACAGACATTTGGACAGAGCATCGTGGAGGCGTCAGAGGAATTCAGTGAACATTGCCCTGTAGTGCTTTGCACATGAACATGACTAAAACATAGAATTATAGAATCACAGAATAATTTAGGTTGATAAAGACCTCTAGGATCATTGTTTCCAACCATTAAGCCAGCACTGCCAAGTCCACCACTAAACTACTCCCCTAAGCACCCTATCTAAATACCTTTTAATTACCTCCAGAGGTGGTAACTCAATCACTTCCCTGGCCAACCTGTTCCAATGATTAACAGCCTTTTTGGTGAAGAAAGTTTCCAAATACTCTATTCAAACCTCCTTGGCACAACTTGGAGCCATTTCCTCTCATCCTATCACTTCTTGCCTGGAAGAGTCCAAGCCCCATCTTCCTACAGGTAGTTGTAGAGAGTGATAAGGTTTCCCCTGAGCCTCTTTCTTTCCAGTCTAAACAATACCAGTTCCTTCATCTGCTCCTCATAAGACTTGTGCTTTAGATCCTTCGCCAGCTCCATTGCCATTCTCTGGACATGCTCCGGCACCTTCCACCTTTAGCAGTTCTCCTGGATAGTCCCACAGTGATGGGACGTCAGATGGGGAGTGGATTTATATAAGGAAAGGGGAAAAGAGCAGCAGCAGGTATGTTGAGAGCCTGTGGAGGAGCTGGCAGAGAGGCTGCAGCCTGGTGCATTTGAAGTACCTCTGTACTGAGGGCTTGCTTTGGCCACTGGAGGGGTTTCTCTCAGAGCTCCCATCACCTGTGCTGTAAACATGCTCTTCTTTTGATTATTGGTCTTTATACATGGTCCTGCCTGACCTTCCATGGATGAAAATAACTGGATTTAAGAGTTAACAGTTAAGTCCAAGGAAAAACAGGTTTACTCGTATACCTTCCAAGTTTCACGACCTCTCCATCTCAAAAAGAAATCAGTTCAGGACTTCTTTAATGTTCTGTGCCTTCTTTCTTTTTTGTTTGGTTGGTTGGTTAGTTTTTGTTGGTTTTGTTTTTTTCTTTATTGCTCTCTAGGTTAGAATGGTCAGGAAGGCCAAGGCTGGTGGTTTTGGTTGAAGGATCCCCAGAAGTACAGCAGGATTTGTTCACAGTGTGAGCTTATCACATCCATTGTCGTGAGCATATATTAAACAGGTTTAAGCAGAAATGAAAAGTAAACAAAGAATTTTAATTAATCTGATTTAACATCCTTTCTCTTTAATCAGAACCGCCCAAGTCAGAATCCACTGTGCTTTATTCTGTCATTTCACACACTCATTATTTTTATGTTATTCATCAAGGCCTGAGGAGTCTACAGTTATTTAATATGAGGAGAAACACTCTTCGTGATCTTTTATTTAACACCCCCTTCTAAGCAGACTTCATGCTTTGTACAGAAGGAATAAAAGACACTGGGGTTTTTTGTTTGTTTGTTTGTTTGCTTTTTGTCATGTTAGTCATCTCTTTACCAGGTTCTTTTTTTGTCGGTACCTGAAAATATTTTCCTTTCATTCCAAACTTGTGCAGATGATATCTTTTTAATTATTATTATTATAATTTCCCCCCCTTTGGTAAGAGCAGTTCTGTAGTAAGTGCAGATAGATTTAAATGCTGTTTTTTAAGTCAAATACCTTATTTCATTCATTTGTCTGGAATTTTGAGACCCTACTAATTTTGTTTGTTGGCTAAAGCAGGAAACTCAGAGATGATCGTTATTTGGACATGTCACTGCAATGCTTTGTGAACAGTGAGAAAAGTTTGGGTTTCTGTTGAAAGGAGTGTTGCAGTTTGGATGAAGTTATCAACATTTCTGGTGATTTCTTGAACATATTTATCCATGTGCTTGTCTTCAGTTTTTCTATACTGCGTAATATAAATTATGACATTAATGGATTTAATAAAAAAAGAAAAAATGCCATAGAACAGTGTATCTAGTTAACTTCTACAGTTTTACATTAAATTCTTTGCCTTTTGCTCCCTTGGTCACTATGATAAATTCACTGTAAGTAGGTTTATCTGACATTGGTTTTGTTCCTTTCTCCTTTTTGCTAGTTCTGCTCTGTTGCTATATTTTGTATTTTTCCTAGCACCTTCTGTTTGACTGTCTCTGCATCTTACGTAAAGCATCTGTAATTTCATTTTCGTTGGGTGCAGGGGAACCTGGGATATAAGGTCTCTTCTTTATTAACAGGGAAAAACAGAATCATCTCTAATTCTAACAGACTTTTTATGTGATCTGTTTAATCACTGAAACAAAAATAAAATATACTTTCATTTAGACTTTCACCTGGAAGTTCCTATTTATTGGTTTCCTTATTTTTCTCTTAGAAGAACCTGAGTTCTTCTTTATTTTTCCCTTTAATATTTAGAACTTAGGGCTTACTAGATAGTTGGGGTGTTTTTTTTTATTATCACTGTTTTGGGGCTTTTTTATTCTGCAGTCAGTGTTACATGCGTAAAGCAATTTTCTTGTGGAAGCAGTTAGGTATGTGCCTGAATCAGTGCCCTTGATCCTAGTGGATCTTATGCATTATGTCCACTTTTCTATTGCAGTCTTCCTGCTTTTGTCTTACAGTCTTTCCTTCAGAATCTGCATCTGGCTTGGGGACGTTTTAACCTGTAATCTCAATATGTTTGTGCTGTTAATGCAACCAGAAGGTCTGACCTGCGTGTCAGGTGCTGGATTCTAAATTTCTTCTTTGCTGAATAGGAGTGTTAATAGCATTATGCTTTACCAGCAGTGCTATTCTTTACAAGTAATTTTGGGGTTTAATATCATTGCTTAATTGAATATTTATCAGATGCCAACCGAAACTATTGTGTAGAATTTCTGTAACTTAAATTTTAGAAGTGATGAAATCATCTAGTTTGAATAGTGTAAAGGAATTACTTATTTTTCATGACATAACATGGTTTTACTATGAACAGGCCAAGGGGATGGGGAGGATGTAGTTCTGTGGTGCAGTGAGGCTATGCTATTGACAAATTGGGTTTTGATGGAATTTGTGTGGCACTTTTTTTGTTTAGTTGGTGTATTGTTGTTTGTGTTTGGGATTTTTTTTAATCTTATTACACAGTCATTGGTACCTGTGAAGATGATCTCCTAATTAGGTAATAGAATACAATTAATGCTGTAACAGCCACAATTTTAAAAGAACGAAAGTGCTTTAGCTGTTCTTTGGTTGACATGTTATCAAAAGATAGAAAATCTTGTCTTAAAATGAATGGTATCTTTTAGTCAATCTGAAATTCAGCACAGCATCTCTGACTAGTTGTGGAGCTGGGGTTCTGAAGAAAGTGATTCTTTTTGAAATTGAATCAGTCTATTGCTGATACAATTACACATTGAACACAAATTCTACAGAAAAATCAGTAGGGACAGTGAAGTAATATAAAAAGACAAAGACAATTTAGAAATATGGTCAGAAATAAAAGCTGAATTTGGAAAAGTGTGAAGTTACATCCACACTTGTAAGAGTTTTACTTTATACAGTTTCAGAAAGAGATTTTTCTACACAAGTATTTGTTAGAAAGAGAAAATGCCTGAGACACAGCAGTACCAATGGTCATCTGAGAGTAGCAAATATACTGTAGACATGAATTTATAATGGGATATACTAGTGGAGGAAAATATGAGTTTGCATGCATCCTCAGCCCATCCTGGCAAAAAGGCAATTGAGGCAATGATAGAATTGAACTGCATATATACTTAGTTTGGTTCTGGACACCATCTCTTTGGTATATTGTCAAACTTGAGTGAGCCCAAAGGAAAAAACATAATTTTTGTTAGGCGGCTGGAGGGGGTCATGTTCTAAGTGAAGAATAGCAGAAATTAATACAGTATTTAGCTTGCTTGAGAAATAAAAAAAGGGACAGAAACACAACACTCATGCTTAATTTAGCATTCACGTATCTGGAAATAGTAAAGGGACCATGATTCTGCTGTTTTCTACACAGATTATCAGAATCAGTGCTGCCTGAGAGAAACAAATTCAGGGATTACGTGATGTGCTTTTCTGCCTGTGAAGCATCGGACCTCTTGGAAGAAAAGGCTTGAGGAGGTCTTGCTGAAATTGTGCATGTTTAGTTTGCTAGCAGTCACCACATCATTTGTAATGCAACTACTGAACCTTCATTGTGCAGGAAACTACCTTGAGGAGGAGTTGATGTGTACTACCAATGGCATGGTAAAAAATAGGATCTAAAAAATAGATCCTGCACTGTTTGCAGGCATATAAATGAGCTGTGTCTTCCCACAGGATCTTGTAAGTTATTAAAAGGCAGTTTAACGTATAGGAGCTAGAAGAGATTTATATGCGGGTGGCATGGGCTGAGACAAAGCAAATGGATGAAGGACATTGAAAGCCTGAGCAACTCGAGGAAAGAGTGAGCTTCCCTACACATTTGCTGTGAATAGCCAAGCTTGCTTTGTTTTCCAGGCCATTTAAGGTAACGAATACTTTTTGTTCATAATCATGACTGATGGCATACCTCTTTGTCCTGAGGTTGAGACCAGATGTTATTCTTACTTCAACCATGCAGAGGCTCCCTATCACTTTAGCTCACTTCCTAATAGAAGGATATTGCTGTATTTACTAGGCTGTCCGATTACTCTTAAGATACTTAAGTTTTCTATGGAAGATGTTGTAACCTCTGAGCTTTTGAGTTTCATCAGAAATCATTACTTAGAAAAATTAAGGACATGGTAAAAAATATTTGTCTTTGGTTTTTTGGGGCAATTTCTGTTGCTAGTAGACTTCCTCCTTTCTGAAGAAGCATACTTAAAATGCTCAGTTTTTAGCTAAAATATATTCCTAATCAATGGCTTTAGTTTTTAATGCAATGTCAAACCTGAACTTGTAGTTACATTTTAAAATGTTGACTTTGCTTTAGAGGAGAATCTGTTTTGCGTGGTTGTCATTAAAATGAAACACAAGAGTGGAGAGTTCTAAGATCAATCAACTGAGATCGCATATAAAACTCCCACTTTTTTCGTACAGTTATTACATGTGCCTATTTTTTATCTTGCTATTTGATGGGGGAATTAGATTTTCCTTTTTAGAAATTATTTGGAAATAATTTCAAGGAGTATTTTGCTTGAATCTTACTCTGTTTGTTTCTCTTAAAGTCAGCAGCAAAATCTTGCTTTGGTAAGGTTTCAGTGTAATGTTTCATGTTGGTCAGTGAGGTCACAAGCTTAAATATTAAATAAATAGCTATTTTCTCTTATCCCTTATATGAGATGTTTTGAAACATTTGCATTTTCACTATATTTTGTGGATTGTCTGAATCTGACTTATTGTACGCTAAAGTGGGCTTGTGTGAGAAAGACCTGACATATATGACACAACATTGCAGGAAAAACGTAAAGAAACTTTGGTATCCTGCATCATCTTCGAAGAGTTAAAAGGGAAGATAATGGTACTTACAGTTTCTTGCCTTGATGTAGTTTTGTTCCCCTTAAGCATCAGTGGTAGAATCCTCCTGGTTTGCAGAGCAGCCAACACCAAGGACTATGAGTGTGCAGAAAGGGGCTTTCAAAAGCACTAAATAAACACAAATTGACCAGTTAAGTGCCCAGTACCCCTGAGGGAAGTGGCGATGGCATAAAAGCTTTTTTAAGCAAACAAACAAACCCAGTACTTTCCTATCTTCCATTCACTTCCTCAGACCAGTGACTCTTATAACGTTGCTGAGTAATTGTGGGAGATGTAGGGCATAGCTTAGGCACACTGTATGCAGAAGTTTTAGATGCTGTTACCCATAGCCTCCTACCCTATGGCAGACTTGGCAAGAGTTGTTAGTATGCAAGCCCCCTCAGCCCAGTCCCATTTGCAGTGCACTTTCTTTGCTCAAACCTGGTGTCACTGGCAGTTTCAGCTCAGATGCTTAAACCCAAAATTTGTGTGGGAAGGAGTGAGCCGTAAGTGTGTATTCGCTTCAGCTGGTATGTGGTAGGGCAGGCAGCACAGCAGAAAAAAGAACTGGATATAGTGAAAATCTTACACCCCCACAGCAAGATTGCCACAAAACATCTGCTAGTAGTTTGACAAGCTGTGGAGGAGCTACATTATTTACTGTATTGTAAGTGAGGTTACTGATAGTGTGGAACACTGCAATTGATAATTGGTGCCATGTAGTGGTAGAGGTAGAAGTATACGTCCACATGGTTATTAATTGGGCTTGCCTGTTGTTTTTTTCAAGAGATATTGGGAGATACTAAACAGGATTGAAATTAAGCATGCTCTACTCTGCCAATAATTTTAGTCATGACTGTTACATCAGTCATGTACCTTTTATGTTTATTAGTCTCTCATACATGTTATCCAGATAGAAACAGAATAACTTAAGCATGCAAAAAATTTCCGTGTATGTATCTAAGGATTCCCATTGTGTTAAGTGCCATTGCGATACAGACTTGGTGTATGTGAGGATGAAGAATGAGCAATGTGTCAGTCCCCTTTCCAATGATGCTTAACCTGTGGTTTTCCTACTGTTGTTTCGTCTACTGTAATTTCAACCTATTACCAACTCCAGAGGCATACACTACAGTGCAAAGCTTAATTATATCCATCTGAAGAAAAGTGCTGATGAATCAGCTCCTCACCAGGCTGAATATTAAAATGGCTCAAAATAAGATATTTGTGGCATTTACAGATGTAAAAGATTCTGTGGTTGCCCAGCAACCAGGGGAGAAAAAGCAAACAGAGAACACTGTTCTTCACTAGTCATTGGGAGCACTGATGCTTCTTTGTCACTGGCAGTAGTCCGAAATGGAAGACCACCTCTACTAACGTAGGTTTCTGCTCAGATGAACACATCTGCCTCCTTCTGGACTTGTTGACCTTTGCAGAAGGCAGACATCATTAGCTGATAGATCAATCGGTCTTGGAAGCACTCACACAAATTGCTAATTGTGTAGCCAGCCTTGCTAAGGAGAATGTGTGGAAGGGGAGTCATCTCTGGAGCGACTTCATTGAACTTTGAGTCAGTGCCTCTTAGCATTTACCTGGGCTGTGTCTGTGCTTGCTGTTGTCTCATTAGACACCTGTCAAGGTGATGAATAGTTCATCACAGACATCAAGCCTGGATCTATCTGGCTGTGACTGAAGCTCACTTCTTTTTATTCTTCCCCCCATGACTGCAGACCATTATTCTCTTCCCACTTGCAGCAGCTTTTCATGTTTTGGTAGGGTGTTAATATCTTTACTTCTGTCTCCTGTCCGTGTATTTTGCATCCCTTTGACATGTATTTTTAGGTCACTGCTGCATGACTTCTGATCATCTGGATTCTGTCCAGGTGGTCTGCATTGTGGTTGACAGCTACTCCAGCTATGACTTTACCTGTGCTGAACGTGTGCAGCTCCTTTCCCAAGGAGCTGCTCAGCTTGCAGGACTGCGTGCCCACATGGCACTTAACCCAGCAGTGAGATGCATGCTGGTTGTTGTGTCTAGGCTCACATTGCATGTCTGGAGTTCTGGTTGCTGGAGAATGCTGGAGATGGGTCACTCTGTGTGCCTGGGGACACCCTCCCAGCCATAGCCTCACCCACTATGTCTCCAGATCTGTCTCTTTATACATCCAAGACAGCAGTATGGTCTTGGTGACTTCTGTTCACCTTATGATCCACAACAGCCCACATTTCTACAGAAATACTACTTACTCCATATTAACGCTACTGGCTTTTCCCTCCAGGACTCAGGACCTTGCAGTTAAGCTCGTTGAACAGCATCCAGCCTTCCCATCAAGGGGTTGGTGAGACAGTACAAAGTCAGGTGGTGTTTGGACAGCTGTTTCTGCGTTCCCTAGTGTAGCAATTTGTATATTGAGTGCCAAGTGAACTAGGAAAGAGAAGTGCATAATCACATGGGGAAATTATGGCATTGCCTAGGGATAGGGAGAGAGTAAACTGTGACAGGTGCCTAGTGATTCACAGGACTAATGCCAGATTCCTCTGCTCTGGCTTTAATCCCAAGGAGAGTTTGAATGATGAAATGGTGAAAAAATAATGGAAATTTAAAAAGTTAGTCTCATACTAAAGAAATGGAAATGAAATTTTCAATATGTGTGAAAATTCAATATTGAATTTTCATCTTGCTGTACTTGTATCAAGGTGGTCTGCAGCTCTGTAATGTGTGCGGAAAGGCTTTGGTTTACTAATGTACTTGCTATTTGATGCTGCCATCAACCCTTCCTTCTTTGCTTAAGTCTGGTTTTACTCTTTTTCAGTGTAGAGTAAGACAAAAACCATAGCTTTTTTTTTTTTTTCCTTGGGCAAGTTCTTCTGCTGGTAAGAAGAAGAAATATATAGGGCAGTATAACTTTCCTAATATTCTGGCTGGTACTTAACAACCAGCTTGTCAAGTGAGTATTCATCCCTGGCCCCATAATGCAGTCATTCTTATAAGTCTGCGCTTTGTAACTCTCCTTTGTATTTTCGAAGTGAATTCCTTCTACACACTTTTACAGCCTGGATAAAACTGTGATTTAAAAAAGAGAATCTTGCAGGCTCGTTATTGTCTTACTCTTTAATGAGTCTATTGGTTTGTTATTGTTTTGTGAACTGAAATGTATAATATCTATATATTAACTTTTCTAATTGTGAAAGCCTCAGATTGTATAGATCTTTCTAAAGCTTCAGATTGACGGAGTGTTTTTTCTTACTAACTTTTGGTGTAAAATGCTTGTCCAAGCTACAAAATACAGTTCCAGGGCTTCATTATTGTCGGTATCCCAGAAACACTACAGGCAAATCTGAAATTAAATGTTGTGAGGGGTATTTGTAGCCACTATTGCTGTGCAGCATTCTGCACTTTTGCATGTCAGGGAAGAAGGTGAGAGTCCTGGGGCTTGTGCTTCCATGTCACTTAAGTGCTTTTGGAAATTTTCCTCAATGTGTTTGAGTATGAATTCAGAAGTCATTCAAAGGTTCTTAAACAAATCTCTCTGTATTTCAGAAGTTCACCATAACTATGCTAAAAGTCTGAAAATCAAGACTTTAGGAATAATAATGTGAGTAGCATTTCTATAGTGTCTGTTTGGCTTGGATTTGGGGTTTTTTTTGTAGATGAGGTAACATTATTGAGCAATAACAACACTTAAGCAACACAGCTATTTCAATTTCCTTCATTATAGGTGTTTATCTAGAATTGGAGCAGTACAATTGTTCCTGTAATTTAAGGCTTTGAAAAAAAATTCAATAAATAATTTTTTTAAACAGAAGTAATTTCAAAAGATTGGAGCTGACTAGGTGCAATCACTGCTTTTTGTTTTTTTCAGTCATTTCCCTCCTCTGCTTCTTTTGTTTTCTTTGCTGTTCAACTACCTCCTGGCCATCTTTTTCCTTGTCTACACATTCCCCACTTGCTGTATTCATTCTTATCTTCATTTTACTGTTGCTGTTTGATGCAGCATTGCCAGCTCCTTTGATTTGCTTAAACAAACTGCACTGCAAAAGCAGTACCTCTGTGCTGCAGGTTTGATTTGAAAGTTTGGGACCTGTCTGAGATACTGTTGTCCTTCAGCATCAAGAACAGCAAATATTTTAAGGACATGCTGCTCAGCAGCTGTGGGGTTTATCTCATATGACTGGTCAGCAGGATTTTCCCTCTAGACTTCAATCTGTAGGCTCATAAACTCTTCTATAAAGTATCTGGCATCTGCTCACAGGAAGGTGATTCAGGGATAAGCAAAACTTGTGTTCGTAAATGAGATTATTCATAGGTGGTTTTTAATAGATGATCTTGCAAGTTGAATAACGGTTGTAATTAATTGTGCTTTTCCCAACAGTGGAAGTATTCCAGCAGCAGAAATAATCCGTTCACATCCACACAAGTGCAGACATACCTGGGATGCTGCTGCTAATTTTCAGTCAGAGCAGTTTCCCTGGTAATTTTAATAACATTTCCAGAAAGCTCCTGGGGAATTCAAGGTGAACAAACAGATCTGCACACAGCAGAAGCTGCACCATCTCCCAGCACAGCCCCTTTGCCTTGGCTCTGAAAGAAAGCAGGTGACATAGGTCAGAGTAATCCATTACCTGTCAGAGACCAGATGTTGCCCAGGACCTGTTGCTGTCAGCTGTGTGAGGAAGAGGAAGGCCGAGCAAAGCGATGGAGCTGGAGAGCATAGGTACAAGAGCTCCAGGATCTGTGTGAGGTGCTCCTCTCTGGTGTGAGTTGTGGTGTGATATCTACTCTTTCCTCTAAGAGGTGCAAGGGCCCCTCCCTAGGAGATGAGCCATCAGGAGGGGCTGTGAGATGAAGTGAAAAGACTGGATGTGGCACTTAGTGCCGTGGTCTAGTAACCATGGTGGTGGTGGATCAAGGGTTGGACTTGATGGTCTCGTAGGTCTTTTACAACGCGGATGATTTTATGATTCTATTCTGTGATTCTGTGATCCCGTAGGTACTTATTCAGGTTAGTGCCATTTTGCTGTGCTTTGCTTTCAGATTTAGTATTAATAATGGCAGTAATATTGAAGTTGTCTGCAATGGAAAATGCACATAGTCTCAGTGTCTTAAAACATTTTGATTCAACAAAATTGGTCAGGCAGTGCTATTGGCAGGCTAATTCAAGTGGGATTAACATCCAGTTTGTGTGCATCTGCTGTGGCTTGATGGCTCCTCCAGACCTGACCTTTGCTGCAGGAAATACTGAGCAATGGCCTTTTGTCCAAAGAGGATCAGGGTACTTTGCACAGCACCCACCATCTTGCAAAACCTGATACAAGGAAGTTTTAGCAACTCTTTGGGTGGTACAGAAAAACAGTATGATTTATATATTTGCATATGAAGATAATTTTGGACTAGTTTGTGTATAAAAGAATCAATGATATAAAATGCAGAAGGCAGCTTGAATTAGACTTAAAAGCCAGCAAATCCATCAAGCCAGAAGAAAAAAAATGGTGGGGATTTTATGGTTAAAAAGCCAATTAAAGCTTTACAGAGCTTATAGGAGAGATTTAAGCTTAAAGCCTCCATGCAAGCTTGTGGAACATATGCCAAAGCAGAAAATTAGCAACAGCTTGTGATAGCTAATTCTTTTATCCACAGTGAACTCTGTCATCTTAAATTGTTGCTGTTTATAATGTGCATTGACTACACTTGTTTGAAGGGAAAAGCTGGGGTGGGATAGATAATGGAGAAATACATAGGTAACTGCATGTGACCAAACAACAAAAATAAGTAATCCTGATCCACCAGATGGTGGTGTAATGCCAAGTTTAAGGATGATAGTAAGTAATTTTGGTTAAAATAAATTCTTGTATTATAATTTGCCAGCTGTGCTTACAAAGGGCTATAAATCTGTCTTGTTAAAGACTTGGTTTAGAAACAGTTTCTGATACCATTGGCGGGGAGGGGGAAGTGGATGTGTGGGCTGAGGATTCATAATTCCAACACTTTGAAGGATCCTCCTTTTTTTTTTTCTTCTGTTCTTCAAGGAGGAAACATTGGGAACCACAAAATATTTCATAGCTTTTAAAAGAGCAAGTTGTTGGTATATAAGCTGTATGTCTGGAGGATGCATTGTTGTGCTGCTCCTGAATATACAGAACTGGAAAAGGGATGCAACCAAATGTTTCAGTAGGATTAGCTTCTCAGTTGATGATACTAATAATTTTCAGTAGGTGATGGGACCAGTTGCTAATGCAAACAACCAAAGGTGTATCCGTCAGTAAGGGGTATTGGAGGCATCACCTATGGGCAAAGACACTACTTCTATTCACTGTGTACAAAGTGCTTAGTAAAATGTCTCACTCCTCTTTAGATGCAGCAAAAGTATGATTAATATTAATAGCAATAAATATCTGGCAAATAGCATTTATTAACCAAGTCTGTTGGAAAAAAAAAGAGTGTCTCAGGAGCTGTGCATGTCTGTGATGCATTGTAAACTTTTCTGAATGTTCTTAAGTGTGCAGTTTGAACAACACAAGCACTACTGTCCATGTGGATTCTGATAAACAACAGATTTGTATGTATCTGGGTCAAATAGATCTTCTGGTCCTTCTTGTGATTGCTGCTGGTTTTGTTAGAATGAATCAGTGATACAGACTCTGTGTTCACCCTGTGAATAACTGGCATTGATCTGCATCAGTTTTGGGAAAGGTTGTCTGAAATGTTTTGCATTTGTTCTTAATACTTTTTCTTACCAACAATTATTACAGAAACTCAGATGATAAGGCCAGAATTTTTATCTCAGTACTGTGTTATGCCATTTCATCTGCTTCTGCCCTTCACCTTCATCTTTTTATTGTTAAAAAATCTTGGCTGTTCTCAGGAACTAAATGTTTTAAATTGAATGTGCTGTTAAATGTTTGCTTCTATTTGCCAGCTGAATTTATCTGTTAAATAATCTGTCAGGAAAAAAGAAATCCCTTGATTCATACTAATTCTGTTGATTTTAATGGAAGATAGACTTACAAACTTACTTTTTTGTTATTTCACTTGCTGCTTTTAGAAAGAAAAGGAAAGACTAGGATTCAGAAAATGAGTTAGCAGAACTGTGACTGAGGTACCACAGTCAAGACTGAGTCTGAGATCTGGAGGCAATTATGAATGGCCCAGACTATGGAAGGTCAGTCATCAAGGCTGTCCTTGAAAAAAAACCCAGCAGAAAAGTCTGGTTCTGGTAAAAAATTCTCCCTTTTAGAGCTGGAAATGTGGTCCAGGATTTATGATGAATTGCAGCATTCTTCGAAGTTAATGAATAACTTTGAAAACCTGTGTGTGCTTCATGCTAATTAGCCTATGTTAATCATGTGTCTGTTGTCAATTCTTCTGCTAGTACAAGTAACAGAAAGATAGTGCATCCAGAAATATTTCGTCTGACTTAATTAGTAAAGTTTCAGTATGATGCTGTGAGATCAATTTTTTTTCTCTCTTTGCTTTCACTTTAGAAGTAGCAAAATACAAAGAAATGCTCATTTAAATTAAAATTACTATGATAGAAAAGTTGAGTAATCTGCAAATCCTGAAATTCAAGTTGCCTGTAGAACCTGGATGTGATCCAATTTGTGTAATCATCAGGGTTTCTGAATCCAGGTCACTGCAGCCTCCGAAGCCAGTCAGAAGCTGGTTAGGTCAAAGCAGTGTGCCTTACATCTTCTCCATGTGCTTTTACTCATCCCTGGCCATAAAATACTTTTGATCCTGTAGTTACCCTGCAATAACCTTTAGACCTATTTGAAAAGACAAAAAAATGTGCCAGGAGAACACAACATGAGGGGGAGAATGATGCTCATGTTTTAGTTTCTGCAGTTGCTGAAAATTTCTTAGCTATATTTCCTCTAGACCATACTACAAAGGAGGGAGAAAACAGTGTTGTTATTTTGGACGCAGTACGTGGCATGTCAGAAGACATCACACATGAGAGATTCAAATGTTACTGGGAATGCCCATGCTACACCCAGCTGTATAGATGTTTTTGTCTATAACCATTCTCAGAGGAAATGGGAGGGAATCATGTTAGACTTGACAAGGGGAAAACTGTGAGCTAACTAGGAGAAACTCTGAGCAGGCTCTGCCTGCATCTACCACTCAGCTCTTTGTCACATCTGTCCGCTGTTCCAAGACAGGAATAAATTGCAGCCACTGTTGCGAATGCTCCACTCCAGGAAGGAAGTACAACGGTGTTACTGTACCTACTAAAGAGGTGCCTGATTTTCTCACCACCCACTCAGTTATAGAAAGCTGAGCAGCTCTGTAGGCCTAGCCTACAGGCCTGTATTCATAAGAAGGTGACTCAGGGCATTTATAAAGCAATGGATGTAGATTCATACCTCTGTCCCAAGGTGCTGCTACAACTGTGAGCTCTGGGAGGAGCTGATACTGCAGCAGGCTTCCAGCAGCATCCTCGTACCTTCTGCTTTATTTGCCTCTTGTTTATAAAGTACAGATAGAGCTGTTGCCGCGGAGTCATTGTAACAAAACAGTTTTTCTTGTGTGGCATGACCTGAAGCTTGCTTACATCCCTGTACTGAGTGCTGTGTTGCTTTTATTTTTTTAATCCATGATTACATGCCTTCTTTATAAATAGACAGACTCAAGAACATGCTTTCTTATTTGCATAGCTTTGTGTGTAAAGCCAGTTTGCAGCTTTACAATTATCTTTTAGTCTGATGTGTTCAGAGTTATATTGTTATCTTGCATATGAACCAAATGTTCATCATTCAGATTTATAATTCTCCTTAGGCAGGCAGTTTTAGAAGTCAGACTAGAGGTTTTCGAAGTCTAACTAGGTTTGATAAAAGTCATAAGAAGTGATTTTCTGGTTAGAGATGATTTTAAATGTAACTTGTTTGTTTAAGACCACAGCTGGAATTCAAAAATCTTCCTGATACTCCCTATGACCCTATCAGAAATAGAAAAAGAATGAGCCATTGTGTAGCAGTCAAGCAATATGTGTGAGCAGTCATAAATGCAGTTCTTCAGATGACTTTTTAAAGTGGGGTTTATTCCTGCCTCATGGTTGTCAAAGTAGTAATTATTCTTGAAGTGTAATAGTTGAATAATATTTGGAACAATTTTCCATTTCTGAAGTTTGAAGCTGTCACTGAAGAAGTAGCTGAATTCACAGTGAAATGTTTCTGTATTTAAAGAAAAAAAATCGATGCACTTCTTACTGTATGCTAAATAATTACTTTTTCATAGATATAAAGGAGAACAAAAAAAATCTGAAAAATGTATCCCTTTTTTTCAACTTGTTAATATCAGTTTGCAGACAAATTTCATAGGTTTTCTTGTCTCAGAAGAAATGTCAAACAAAGATAATGTAGAAATTGAGGACTTTTTAAAGAGGTAAAACCTTAATATCTTGCCAAATAAGAAGAGAGTAAGTACTGTGTCTGTGGAGCTTATAGGCGATGTCGTTGTGAGTTACTGCGAGGAGAGACAAGTGGATAGGAGTGAAAATAAAAAAATCCTCTTTGAAAAATGCAGGGTAATACAATGAGGAATTTCAAGATGAATGAAATGAAAGCTCTAATTTATCAGATGAGATTAAGGCGTTTTCTCATGAGCACAGCTGTGAATATGTTGCATTAGTCAGAACATGCCTGAAGCTTTTATGACCTCTTAAGACAAGGAAAGTATTAAGAATATATTTCTAGATTACAGGTATTTTGGTGTTTTCTGAGGAAATTATTACCACCATGGTTTATTAAATATATGTGAGTGATAATATGAGTGAGTGCAGACACACTGGTAAATTGCAGAGTTTATGCTCCAGATTCTCTCAGTTTTTCTTGCCTGGGATTCAGTCTGGTGTAAGTCAGAACTGAAGAGAGTTTGGTGCTCTCGTATTAGCATTCCCTAAGTCACTGCATGTCTTGCAAAGGCAGTACAGACTGCAATACATTTATGCTGTGTTTGCAGCCATCACCTGGAAAGCTCCAAGAACAAAGCCAGACTTTAGGTTGACTGTTTGACCATTCCAGACAGTGCTGTGAAAAAACTGAGGGGTATGGTTGCTGTATGAAACCTCTGTTTACACAGCACCCCACCCACACAGGGTCTAACTCTTCTCTTGTACTTGTGTTCATAAACATCCCTGCTTACAAGATTCTCCATCAAAATATTTTTAAGAGAGTAGCTGACATATATTGTGCATATCATCTCAACCTCCAGTGAAACTTCCATTTAGTGTAAACATCAAGCAAGTATTACAGCCTTCTTCCTGTGCAAAGGATGATGAATTCTGACTTCGGGGGCAAATACAGCTCAGTTACAGTCAATGGCAAAACTCCAACTGACTTGAGCGGAACTAGGATTTGGCCCTTGGTGGTCATTGCATGTCTAGCTAGCTAAGGACGGAACAAAGCCTGGAAATCCATGTGTTTATACTTTGCATTTGTTCCTCAGATAACTTTCTGTCAGCTCCTTAAAGCTGTCTGTGGTTTTTTTCAGCTCAGAAACTTGAATTGCTGCCACATTCATGCTTGGAAAAACCCAAGGCTTTCACTGAAAAATGAGTATGTGGCTCAGATTGGTACAGCCACGGGTGTTTTTAGAAGTTAAAGCATGTCCTTAATTTTTCTTACTCTTGCTTGCCTCGCAGAGTGTACCCACAATAGAGCAGGTGTGCATTCTGTCCATTGTTGCCATCAGTATATCTTTCCTTCTCCTTATCTTCTATAAAACCTCCCCAGAACTCCACTTGATGGATCACTAACACCTTTAAACTGCATGAGGTAATGACAAGGAGACTGTACTATTTCAGTGTGGCTCAGACTTTGCCAGCAGAACCTTGTAAGGGGGAAGAGAGAGACACGGAATGCTCCCTGCCACCACTCTCTTCATTTGAGACTGCAAAAGTAAGTCTGCCTGAGCCAGGATGAGAAGAGGTCACGTATGTCACGTGTGGGAGTGGAAGGCTTAGACAGAATTTATTAAACAAGCCTTGCCGTTGCGTCATGAAGTGCAGAAAGGACTCCCTTGCTTTCTAAACTCCTTCTCAGAGAGGAGTCTAGATGCAACTGAATCCAATCTTAGCCTTGGATTATGTCAATGATTTAAATTTAAGGAATCACAGAGGTGTGATTGAACCACTTTTGTCCCACAGGTTTTAACAATTGGCAATATAAGAATATTTATATAAAATGAATCATTATTAAAAATGATCAGACAAAAGATCTTAATCAGAATTATTTACTACACAGCATAAGTGCTAAAACTACTAGTAATATAGTATAAGATAGGACAGTGCACTGTACTGAAACAATTATTGAAACAATTATATTAAAGCTAGCAAAAAGAAAATAATTATTAAGTAGAGAGTTGATGTAATTCACCCATACCAACACTCATGGGGAGATATCTTTCTCTCAGCTTTGAGGAGTATCTTTGGAGGGCATCGCCACCCAAGGACAAGGGAGCAATCTCCACACACACCCCAAGAAGGGTTACGTTAGAAGAACCTGACTGTATGAAAGGGGAGTGGACTTTATACTATAAAAGTGATTGACTGCTAGTCACAAATTTACAGGCCAGCTACCAGCTTATCTGTCAAATCCTACTTCGAAAAGCAGGATATGTATTTGAAGTCTGGTGACCTGGGCTAGTTTAACATAATTCAACACCAAGACAGCATCCTGGCATCAGCAGTTGAACTTGCATGAAAGCTTGGACGATGGCTTGTATTGTATGCATTGGATTCAAGGTCTTATTGGGGTAGGCCCTCCTGCCATGACGAACCTGTCTTGGAACTCATTTCTCACACTGTACATCTTCACGTGCCTCAGAGCAAACCATGCCATGCATCTACTTAGGTGACTAGAAACAGAATTTCAAAGGAGAATTAGAGATTGCAGTTTTATCCCAGGAATTCAGAAACTAGGGCACTAAACATGCCTTATGGAATTAGAGACACAGTTCTTTTGGTCCAGGTTGAGCTTTGGATGCTAGCAGCTGGAAATTGCTTTTCATTAGCAAACCAAGTAGCCTTCATTCTATCTGTACAGGACAGCAACTAATTAACTTTTAAAAAACACCTTAAACATTTTTGATAAATGATTTTCATAGAGAGCTTTGAATAGGAACCTATACAGGAATGTGTTATCTGACTGACCAGCTTGTCATCTTTAAATGCCGATGGAGATGCTTGCAAAGAACCCATTTTATTCTGGCTACTTGGGTATATGTAGGAAGAAAATAAGATTTTTTTTTTTCTTTCGCAGAGTGAATTTGGTTGGAAGATCATCAAGACAAATACTTTATCTAATCCAATTTAAAAATAAATTAAGGACTTCCCATTTAGTCCCAGTTGGCTTCAGTGATGTAGGTCTTTTGACTTACAATCTGAGAGAATGTGGTCTGTTCGCCTCTGACTTACATGAAGTGTTTATAACCTGCTTTTTCCAACAATTGGAGCATGTAAGGAAGCACTATTTAAATAGTGGACATCATTGTGACCTCTGCTAGAAAGGCTGAAGAGAGCACACATCAACTAAGGGAGGAAGAATGTGGCAGCAAATGATTTTTTAGGATGATGAAATATTGCAAATAAAGAATCCTGGTTTTCTAAACTGACTCTGGGGATAAAAGGTGTTTTAGAGGAGCTTGAGAGGAAGTGGCCTTAAAGAGACCTTGACAGTATTTGCCGTAACATTGCCCTTACATGAAACGCTTTCTGCCTTTGGTACATTGTTTCCAAATCTTCCTGTCTCCTCCTCTTTCAAATCAGTCTGCTAAACCATCAGCCATGCTGAGTCTTACTGTCAAATCACTGAGAAGTATATGAGGTAGATTTCCACGTATGTTACTATGCTTGTTACAGGATGAACGTGTGGGATAGTAAAAGGAATTGAACGAAAGCGTAAGCAGGGCATTTTAGTGAGAGGTACAATAGGTTAAAGTATATGTAAATGGAAATTTGTGGTTAGAAGTGAACATCAAGGGGAAATGAGAGGATAAGAACTAGATAAATGCATGGCAGTGTGACAGAAAAGCTGTTGAGTTGAAAATGCAGTAAAGGGGTCTTGTTTACTTAATTCTTGTTGGATAGCAGTGAGGCTGAGAATGGATAAATTTTCTTCCAACTATTCTGCTTTCTAACTCCATATTGTTTCCTCTTGCTCTCAGTCTCTGTGATACCATCAGAGCTGGTATCTTTGTGAAAATGTGGCGGGAGCTGAGCCCAGAAAATATATTGGAAATGCAGTTCCCACCCTAACCATCTAGGTTTAATTTCTAGAGAGCTTTGAGGTTAAGAAAGATAAAATTGTTCAGTTCAGTGGAAGCTGTAGAATCAGCAGAGGAATTAATTGGAAATTAAGAGAGAAGTATATGGGAAAAGTTTTATTTGAATGCAGGTCATGCATTAATCTAGCCATACTTTGGTTTTGGATGATAGTTTGAAATACGTGAGGAAGGAGCAGGATGATGGTCTTCAAAGTAAGAGTTTGACTTAGGCAGCACCAGAAATGTAGAAGCTTTGTAAATTGTTAACCTGAAGATGTAGACTTAGAGATTAAGGGCTGAATCACACATCCTGGGGATGTTCACAGGTGAAATACACACATCAAATTTTATTCATTGTTCAGTCAGCTGTCATTGGCAGACATCAAGTTGTGTTAGTACTCTTACTTTTGATAGGTACTCCAGAGATGAATACCATTAGGTCAGGTTTACTATCTCTCTTTATCCATGTGTTCCCATACAGAGAAACTATCCAGACTGCTGCCCCTAAAACCCTACTAGCAGCACAAGGCCTGGATGTCTTGGCTTCGGTGAAGAGCTGTAGAGCTTGAGGAAACACAATGACTTAGTGATTAAGGACAGACACAGAAAGTGACTGGGAGGCAAAGTCTGAATGACCCCAAGGGTCTTAAGGAGCTCTGTGCTCTCTGATAAATGGGGTAAAATGTCTCAGAGGTTAATTCAGAAGAGACCATTTTGACGGGATTCTTTTGAATGTGATTTATTAATTAGGACAAACAATATTTTGGCTCTTAAACTGATGTTTGATACCTATCTAAATGTTTGTTTCTCCTCCATCTCCATGAAGTGTCATAGGCATTTCTCAGTGAGTAATGTGTCTGTAAAGGTCCAAGTAGTATGTTGGGAACAATATGTTAGTAGAACTCTTAACTGGTAATTTCAACTGAGCTTAATGAGGTGTCTTTCTCACAACTTAATCTCATGTTTTAAAAGTAAATCCTCTATGCATAGGTTAGAAATTGATAAACTGTGTTAAAATTAAATGAAAGAGGACATCTCTCACTTCAGGGAAATTTCTTTGGTTTTGATTGGTGGCTAAATACATTCTAAAAAATTATTTTGTGATACTCTACTTAAATCCTGTGGAAAACAAGTTTTTATATTACATTTATGATTACAATTAGACTGACTTGTGTCAGCTACTATAATACAATGGCCACTAAGTTACTGATGTTTCAGAGAGGTCTCCTAACATACCCTAGGATTACTGAAAGGGCCAGAAGTCTCTGAATTTGTTTTAGTGTGTTTTTAGTGAAGTCTTCTGCAGGGGAAAACAGCCTTCTCTATGCAGTTTCATTTTTAGTATGATAGTTGATTTTAAAATGTTGCTGAAATATTAAGATGTTGGAATGAAAAATACTATTTATTTGAATAACTGAAGGTTTCTAGCATGGCATTATACGTGGCTTCAGTCTTTTTTGCATAATACTGTATATAATTGTCTGGTTTAAGAGCAAGTCTAAGTAAATAAGTTTCTTTCAAGACCTGACAGTGATAAATATGCATAAATATGAGCATAGACAAATGATAAATTTGTCAAGAACAAACTATTTTTCAATAGAAGTCTGGCTTTTTCCTGAGAGCATTTCTCGAGTACCTATATAAAATTTTTGGTCCTTCCCAACCTCCCTAATCATCTTGTGTACACGATGTCCTTTGAGTGCTTTTTTTTGAAAACTGTCCTCTCAGGATGCTTTGGCAATCTTTGTTCATCTGTTAGCCATTATGTCTCTGGAGCAATACGGGGGGGGAGGTTTGTGCAAACCTATCAACCTTTTTCTGACCCGGTGTATGAACACTGTAGAAAATCACAGATCGCATCTAACCTTAAAATGTGTTGTTTTTCAGAGTGACTATTGTCAGATACTTTGAGAACAATGTAAGAGGACACGTATAAAATAGAGGTTTCCTGGTAGGGAGTTACTTCCTTGTTCTTGGGATTCATTTGCTTATGGTCTTGGCATTTTTCAGTGAAGAAGAGTACACCAGTACCTCATATCACATAAATGGGGGAAGGGGAAGCGGCCTGACTGTCTGAAGAGGGAGAAATGGCTGTGGAAAGCAGCTGCTGGATAAAGTGTTGTGATGGCAGGAACCCCTCTGAGTACAAGTCAGCCCCACAGACTGTAGAGTGCTGTGGCTCTTCCTTGCTGGAGACCTCCTGACATGTTTCACAGATGAGGCTTAGCAGTTGTGCTGGCATGGGTAGTAACAGGGCAAAGTCAGCTTGAGCACAAACTAACATTGCTGCCCTTGCAAGACACTGCATCCTAATACATTTTAGTCACAGTTTTCATTTTCTTCATGAACCTATCCACACATAAAGGACAATTACTTTTCTGTAACAGTAGGCAGTGCCCCACTCAGATGATATAGACAGTATTTTTATAACTCTTCGTGGATTTTTGTTGGGTTTGGGGTTTTTTCCCTGATTTCTTGAAATGACTCCTTAGAAACTTCCAAGTGGCATTCTTCATTCTGTCACATTTTTCTTGCTGGTGATTTGTTCCTGTACTTCCAGTGGAGGCAAAATTTCAGCCAATTTTGTAGTTGCTTCCTTGCTAAAGCCTCCAAATAATAATTGATGCTGCAAACAATGTCCACACAGCTCTGAGATTATGGTTTAACTTACACTTCCTCTCTGACTGCAAAGATTTTCAGAAATTGAAGTTCACATATTGTAGCAATAACTTAAAGGCTGTTTGTTTCAGATCGTATTTTACTGTTTCCTGGCAACAGAGTGGTCAATATTTTTTGCCTTCATATCTCTTTAGTAGTCTTAGTTTTGGAAATACATTTCCAATCATTTAATAGGTGAAATTTAGTGCAAAAAATGCCTATGCGTTCTTTTTAGAACATTATATTCTTAAATTAACTTGTTCTCTTTCATGTATAACTTCTCGTGTTGAATACTTCTCATGTGCTGTAGCTTCCATATCTTTAGCAAAGGCAAAAGCCTAACTGTTGTCTTGAAAATAAGTAATTGCTGCTCTCTGGATTAGGGTTCCATCTCATCAGGAAGTAGTCTCTCAAATACTGGTAGATATTAAATGTAAATGCTGCTGGATAGCAAATGTATATAAAGGGATAAACCAAAGTAACCCAACACTTAGCTTCATGGAAAAACATAAAAACATACTCTATTTCATTGTATAGGATATGTCTGAATGTACAGTCTTTGATGACTCACTTCTCTATATGTTGACTTGTACTTTCTTTTCTTATTTTTTTTATGTTCAGTAGTCCTGCTTCTGGTCAGATCTTTCTGAGTGAAAGCATGTGCATGCAATGTATAGTATAACCCTCCTTGAGTAAGTGCGTTGTGTGCAAGAAAAACTATGGTAGGTCACATCAAAGGTCCATGTACTTCAGTATCTTCACTCCATTAATAACTGTAAACTATTTCCTAAGGAGGAGTAAGATCAGGACAAGCCCATATCGACACCTCTTTCCAATACTATCGCTGCATCCAGTGTCTTTATCTCAGTGACTTCCTGGGCAAGATGTTGTTTATTATACCTAATGACCTTCAGTGAAAGCTTTTCTATGAGCTTGCTCAGTTTCTCCATGAATTCTCATAAGCTTTGCACATTTCACAATATCCTTTGGAAAGGATTTACACAAATACTTTACGTAGTGTGTGACAAACTATTGCTTTTTGCTTTTTTTGTGAACCTAGTTCCTGCTAGCTTTGTTTGATTCCTGCTAGTTCTTGCACAGGAGGAGACAGTGGACACTGATCCCTGTCAAGCCTTTTCAGGACATTTATGATTTGAATCACAGAATCATAGAATATCCTGAATTGGATGGGATCCACAAGGATCATTGAAGTCTAGCTCCTAGCCCAGCACAGGACCAAGCCCAAGAATCACATCATGTGCCAGAAAGCATTATCCAAATGTTTGAACTCCAGCAGGCTTGGTGCTGGGACCACTTCCCTGGGGAGCCTGTTCCACTGCTCAATCACCCTCAGGGTGGACAACCTTTTCTTAACATCCAACCTAAACCTTCCCTGAAACAGCTTCAGGATGTTCCCTGGGGTTCTGTCACTGGTCACCACAGAGAAGAGATCAGTGCCTGCGCCTCCTCTTCCCCTCATGACAAAGTTGTAGACTGCAGTGAGGTCTCCCCTCAGTCTCCTCTTCTCCAGGCTGAACAGACCAAGTGACCTCAGCTGCTCCTCATACGGCTTCCCCTTAAGGCCCTTCACCATCTTTGTTGCCCTCCTTTGGACAGTCTCTAATGGCTTAATATCTTTTTTACTTTGTGGCATCCAAAACTGCACACAGTATCCAAGGTGAGGCTGCTCCAGTGCAGAGCAGAGTGGGACAATTCCCTCCCTTGACCGATCAGGCTGGCGATGCTTTGCCTGATGCCCTCCAGGACAAGGTTGGCCCTCCTGGCTGCCAGGGACTCATTCAACTTGCCATTGACCAGGAACCCAGGTTCCTTTACTGATGCTGCTCTCCAGGATCTCATTCCCCAGGCTGTATGTACATCTGGGGTTGCCCCTTCCCAAGTGCAGAGTCCAGCACTTGTTTTTGTTAAAGTTCATGTGGTTGGTGATTGTCCAGCCCTCTAATTTATGTAGGCCCTTTTCACATTCCCCAAAGTCATTTGTTTCTGTCTGAAGAGGTGTAGTTTAGACATTTATTCCTTCTATTTATGCCTTCCTATGCCATTTATCCCTTCCGAGAAGCCATTACACGGTGTCAATGTCCCTTTTGCCCTTCTCTGAACCACTTCCAGTTCTACCATTTCCTTTCTCAGATGAAGGGACAAAAACTGCATCCAGTATTCAAGGTGAAGAAACCACAGATTTGCATAGCAGCATGGCAACGTGTTCATCTATTCCCTTGCTAGGATTTCCAATATTTGATTGCCTTTTTTTACCTGTTGCTGAGCATTGAGCTGTTTTCATGATTTATCATTGCCTCAGGATATCACTTCTGGCTGATAATGATCAGCACGGAGCCTTTTATTTCATGTGGGAAGCTAGGATTGGTTTTTGACATATGCAGCACTTATGTACATGGTTATACATGAGCTGTTGGAATGGAGTCCTCTGCACACATCCTGTAGAGTTGTCTAGACTACTGAGATAAGTTGGGATGTGTTGGGATTTGGTTGGTACATTTTATCTCATTTTACCCATAACCTTAGGATAGTGAAAAATGAATACTTTTGATTAAGTAGTTAGGGTCCACTGAAGAATTTCCAAAATACAATGCCTGAAGAAAATCAGGCTCAGGTCATCACCACTGGGGAGAATGAGGCAACTAACACCAACACTTGTCTTCTTCTTGACAAATCTTATTTTCTGAGTATTTTTTTGTCAGAGTATCTTTTGTAGAGCTGCATTGGTTGTTACAGAGTACCCTGGATTAGGTATTTCTTTGTAATAATTTCAGATTAAGTCAAGAAAAAGAGCTACATCTTGTTTTTTGCTTTCTTTTAAATAGAATTTGACCTTAATTCTCATTTATTCAGAATCCATGTTGTACTACCCAGACAATGTAATGAAGGCCTAAAATAAACAGAGATGTAATTTGAGGCCCATTTCCACCATTATTTTTAAAAATTCTTTTGGTATAAGGGATAATCAGAGTCCTTATTTTGAACATAAAAATAAAGAATTTAATTTTGTTCATGGCTGGAAAACAAAAAGCACAAACTATAATTCTGTTATTAAGCATAATCTGAGGCCATTTCAAAATGAAGTTTGCATTACCATAAAAGAAAAGTACTGCTATTCATTTGTCTAGAGTATACTCTTTTGTTCAGTGTCTCATTAGAAATTAGGCAAGCTGAGCATAAAAATCTTCTTCCCCTTAGAATATATTTTAGCACAGACTGTTTCACATTCCCACTCTTTGTCTTGATGTACCTACAGATACAAGTGTCTCATTACTGTTAAGTACCTGAACACATCTGCAAGTAATTTTCAAGCTTTTGAACTCTCCCAGATCTTTTTATTTATTAGTTGTATTCAGATTTGCCATATTGATTTTATTTTTGTTATATTGGTGCATGACATCCCTTCAAACAAAAAGAAAAGAAACCAAAAAACAAACACAATGGTGTTCTTTGATGAACTGCTGGGTTGTCTTTTATGATGAAGTTTGCCTTGAAAAGAAGGGATGAAAAACATGTATTAACCCTTCCTGATGAAAGAGAGACCATAGAGTATTACTCCTCTTATGCCCAAGTGTCTAATAGGCACGCAAGTATGCCCTTGAATCCTCCTTGCTTCCTTAGGACTAATCATCAAAATAAGGTTAGTCTCCTCTGCTTCCAGGACTGCTTATATTTGTTAATATTAAACAATAAAACTTTGGTTGGATTTTTTGATATATTTGGGAAGAAGGAAAAAAAAAGTGGATCTCAATAGTCTCTGGAATCCATGTATCTGTCCTCCTGTGTGAGTGCACTGGCTTCTCTAGCCACCCATTTTTCTGTATTTCAAGGATACATGGCTGTGTTTTCCACAACATGTTAACTTTTTACAAGAAGGAGTGGAAAATCCACACCTCGATTCCAGATCTGTCTTTAACTCAAGGTCAGGGCACTCCCCTGGGCTGTGCACTGGGAAGCTGTCTCACTCTGGCAATGCTAAGTGCAGTAATGACGGAGCCACAGGGAGCTAACACCAGCTCCTGATGTGCCCTCTACTACCTTTCAGTTGCTTAGCTGCCTAATTTCAGGGCCTGTGGTAACCTGTGTGCCCCATTCTGTCACTCCTCCCCCTGTCTATGGACAGGCGCTGGGTTCTACTCTGAAAGCCCAACATCATCATATCTAGCATCCTTTTGTGAAGCAGACTCTACCTTTTAAACTCGAAAAGCAGATAAATGCAAATTAAAGACATTTTGAAGCCTCCTTGCAATGACAAGCATGTTGCTGTGATTAGGCAAGAGTATTTGTGCCAATTTATGGTATCTCATGAATCATTCAAATAGCTAATAATGGACAATCTGTATTCTGTAGATTGATCACAGATTCTTTTTTTTGTAATTCTTAGGGATGAGACATGAACTCTGCCAGTACAGAATGTGTCTTGTCCTTGTAGACAATAAAGTAGCTAAAAAAACTTCAGACAACTCATTAATTCAAATTTCCAAGAATCAAAAATAAGGTAAAGCCTTTTCGTTATGCTTTACGAAAACTTAGTAACTCGTTTCTCACCCACTTGATATGTTTTTCTGTTGGACTGTGTTTGTGGTGGGTTGACCTTGGTTGCACACCAGGAACTCACTGTTCTATTACTCCCTGTCCTGAGCTGGACAGGGGAGAGAAGATAGATGGAAAACAGCTCATAGGTTGAGACAAGGCCAAAAGTGAAGGGTTGTGCATGCACAAGCAAAGGGCAAAAAACCCAAAGATTTTATTCACTACTTTCCAGCATCAGGCAATGTTTGGTCACTTCTCAGGAGGCAGGGTGTCAGCACATGTAGTGGTTGCTCTGGAAGGCAAATGTAAATAACAAACGCCCCTGCTTCCTTCTCCTTTTCTTAGCTTTCATGTCTGAGCAGACATCCTATGGTACTGTTTGAGTCAGCTGTCCTAGCTGTGTCCCCTCTCCAAGATCTTTTCCACATCTAGCCTACTGATGGAGCAGTGCTGATGCTTTGCCAGCACTGCTCAGCAGTAGCCAAAACACTGGTGTGTTATCAACACCTTTCTAGCTGCCAGTGCAAAGCACAGCACTGTGGGGACTGCTATGGAGACAGTTAGCTCCATCTCAGCTAAACCTAATTATTCTTGAAGAAGTGCTGCTACTCTAGGGTGAAGTGGATGTGTTTATCATTTGAAACCGCATGTAGTGTGGACCTCCAAATCATGCCCTCTGTGTCAGCTGCACAAGCAGCAAAGTGGACAAATACTTGTTTGCACCAAAGTATTTCCAGTTGGGGTGAGAATACAGTGTTGTCTTTGAAGATAGCAAACTAAAGGCTGAGCTATGGTACTGTGTACTGATGTGAGCTGAGCTTCTGGTCTCCAGCATGCTTGTATCTGGTAGGAGGTTTTTTGAGGTCATCTTTCCCAGGGCAGAGAGCAGCAAGGAGCCCTGTTGATTTTTCAGGGAGATATTACGGATGTTCTGATGATGACATCCCTGGCTCAAGTTCTAAGTTTCCACCCCTGTCAATTATTTCAACAGTTCTTTGTGGCCCCTTAGCAGCATCAGAAAGACCCCAAAGGGGCTGTGAGCCACTTACTCCACGATTTCTGAGTTGTATGCCATCCTGCGTCTCTGAAAGCATAGCACCAAAGGGTATTTTTTTATATATAACTGTTTCATATGAGGCATGCTCATACTTAAAGGTTTTTCAGTACTGGTGAAAACAATAAAAATTAAGACATGATTTTAAGTAAGTAGCTTTACATATACTAGGCAGCATAATTTAAAAAAAAAAAAAAATCTGGACAATTTGTATTTAGGTGGTTGGTTAGAGAGTTTAGTCAAAACAGGAGAAACCGTGTTGCGTGCAGTTACGGGCCCCTTTTTAGTGCCTACCCCAGCCACAGAATTCCCTCCCAAGAAGTGAAGGCCCTGGGAGATGCTGCTTCAGTTCCTACACAAAATTCTTTTAGTGTCATTTCCACACAGAATACACAGTTAAGTCAGACTAAAACAGCAAGAAACTATTCCACATATAACTCTATATATCATGTAACTGTACTCCTTCCTAGCTGATATAGTAAAGTTCCTATTTAGCCTGGGTTCATTGCTTTCTCTGTTTATGTCTACAGAGCAGTCTGTCTTGTACCTCCCTGGGCAGTCATCCTCAGGGAAAGAAGGCGGTGAAACATGATTCAGTTTTGACAGTGCCATAAAACTAAAACAATTGTTCTATACACAGCAGAGGCTATCTGATTTACTTCATGTTTCTAGATTCATAGCTCAGGAATCTCTAAAATTTGCTTCCAAATGTTATATGTAGATCAAATTACTTTAGGTATTTTGTGAAAGTACAGCTAAGACTAATGTCTGCAGATATCTCTTAATTTTAGATGCTACTATGATTGCAGAGGTTTCATCCACAATAGCATCATTTTAACTATACTCAAAATGATATAATCATATGTTACTGCAAGGTTCAGTGTCAATTTACTATAGAAAACTATCTTCTACGGTCTTGATTTTTCTTTTCTCTCCTCATTTCTGTTGTATGGTTCAAGGTAATTTCCTTGTGTACTCTGTCAACTTTCTTTGTGTCAACAGTGTCTCTAAGGATACATGATACTAACCTGTTTCTTATCAGAGGGGCAAGTTCCAAGTTGTAGTTCTTTGCTGATCTAAGTACCAGTTCTTAGTTTAATTTTACATCCTTTTATTATTGTAAATTCATCAGGGTAATACTTTTGGTCTTTTTCCTGTATTTTGGCATTTTAACTGTTGATTTAAACATGCTGAGGAGGAAAGCATCTAGCATTTGGTGAGCTGACTCTTCATACCATGATTTTTAACCAAGAAAATGTGCACACTCCTTTTCTGCCCTTGGAAGGAGTCAGTAGGTTTTATTTGCGCAGGAGAAGTAGCCAAGTGCCCTCAGCACAGGAGTAAGCACCCTTTAATCTTCTACATGGGAGTGCATTCTCAAGGTCAAGAGAAGTTTGCTTCAGCTATTGTTGACTAAATTTCAACTTTGAGATCACAGAAAAGGGAGATGTTACTGGATTGGGTGGGATAATGAGATTTATCTTGTGTCCATTTTGTACCTGAACAAAGACAAGGGAAGTTTCTTACCAAAGTTAATTTGGTCTAAGAATTTCACACTCAGCCAGATGGCCAGAGCTATAATGCGCTGAAGTAGCAAAGAGTCGTCTCTTGATTTATATTGTTATTCAACGCATATTCATTTCAAGGCTACATTAAAATGAATTTATTAGTGAAATTAGTGTTCTGAAATGTGAGATCAGGAGGTACAACCTTCAAGTGAGTTGGCTTAATATCAAACAGAGTAATTTTTCTAAGCTGTAAGAATAGTTAAGCTGTCAGCATCCAAACTGGTGTATGGAGTTAGCCATTTTGAGCCTGTGAGAACTCTGTGTGTGCATAAAGCATATGTCTTGGAATAAGGAGTGTAACTGAATTTTTAATTTTTACTGGGAAATGAAACACCATCAGTTGAAGGAAATGCTCCTCATTTTGATAATTTGAATTATTCTTGGGCCATCAGAAAAGTTATTCTGTGTCAAAATGTAGTACCAGAGTGTTCTGCTGCTCAAAGCTGTAAGAAAATGCTAAATACTTCACTGTGTTTTAAACCCTTTCTTAAAATATGGTTTTTTGCACATACACACTTTCTTGCCTGTTAATACAAAATATTTGGAAAATAGCTTAAAAATGCTAAAATGTTTTGCTGGAGATTATTGAATTGTTAATAATAATTGCTAGTATGCTGATTGGTAATTTTACTTGGAGGTTAATGTCATTATTCCAATTTGCATTGCAAGATAACTTTTTAATGGTGAAAATTAATTTTTGATCCTGCTTTCTCCTGGATTTTAGTTCCTGATATTTAGAAAATAACCCATTAAGATGTCTGAAGGTTTTCTATTCAGGTACATAATATAAGTTAATTTATTTCAAGTGACAGTGACTTAAAGAAAAAAGTAATTCAAGTTAATTTTTTAGGGAATCTGTGTACTTGATAACTTTATAAAAGTTGGTCTGTTCTAGATGAAATTAAGAAACCTGAAGTAAAATAAGACTTCTCTTGATAATTTTATTTTCATCTGGCCCTATTTTAGAGAAATTATGTTGGCTTAAAAACTGTATTTCTGGCTAAAGCATTTTCCTACAAGTAGTGATTTCATAGTTGTTTAAATCAAAATGAGACCTATAAGTAGATATACAGCTTTGCAGTCTGTCATGTTTCTCTCAATTTGCTAGTGTCACAAGTTCAACTAACAATGAAGGTCACTTGTAATCGAAAGTAATGAAGGAGAAAATAAACTTGTCTTTTATTCAGAATATGCTTACTTTGGATATATGGTTTATAAGAAGATTACCCTGTGCATTCAATAAATTTCCATTATGATTTATGGTAGATTTTTACAAAAGAAATGGGGGAAAGGAAGAAAATAAAAAAATAAATAGTACAACTGCAGATACTTCCTGAAGGAATTAGACTTACATTGTAACTAGTGGGGGATTTTGGGTTCCTTCTTCTTTCTAGAAATATCAGTAAGATTTAAAATTTGCCTTTCCTTTAAAACTAGTGTATATTTGAATATTTCTCTCCGTTTTTTTCAAAGGAGTTTTCTTTCTTATATAGTTTTTAATTCATAAGCTGGCCAGAGTATGTTCATGTATTTTGTAATGGCTGTACATTTTGCAATATTAGGGGCTTGGTAATCTGGTCAACCTAGATACATATATCCATTTATCCAGTTGTTAGTTATGAAAATAAGATAGATGGTTTTCTAATTCATAGCACAACTACATTTTGCTTAACTGTGCTGTTTAGGTGCTTCTTCCAACAAGAGATGGCTACATCCTAATCTTAAAGATACTGAGGTGATACTTCTAGGCTGTGAGTAACAAGCCAAAAGCAGTAGAAATTGCACTGTACCTTTTGAATGAAAAACTGAAGGAATTTTTTTCTCAGGATGATGATTTAGTGGGTTTCTTAATCTCTGTGAGCTCATAAATATGATTTCTTTCATTGCCATGTGGCACAAGAGCATCTGGCCTTCGCAACAGCAGTAACGTTTGAGGTGTACAAGTCTGTGGCTCTTGTTTCAGCTTCAGCAATATACTTTTTTACTTTTGAAGTTAGGACGGGGCAGAGGAGGGCTCAGTTAATCTTGCTCTGCCCAGCTACAGATGGAGCATTAGTGAGACCTTGATGGTTTGGCTTACCTAGGCAGTGGCCCTATAAACTCCTATGAAACTTTCTGAAATGTTTGGAGTTTAGGACTAGATTTCCAAAACCAAAACAGGGTTTTGCCTTTTTCTACTTGTGTTTGATGTTAGCTGACCATCCACTGCATCACACTGGTTCATTGGTCAGCAGATGGAAATAAAATTTTAAAATGTGGTCTCTTTTCCAACATTTGCAGTGCTAAAACCAGCCAGTGCTAGGAAGAGAAATATTTTCTTGGCTTAAAATGTCTTTGAAAAAATGTCTGCTTTGAAATTTGAAGTGTTAGAACAAGTCCTTGTCACAATGGATTAGTGAGCATGGAACGTATCAAGCTGTCAACAGGGTATTAGGACATGAGAATGTCCATGCCAGTTCAGACCAGAGGTCTGTCCAGCCCAGTATCTTATCTCAAACAGTGCCAGCAGCAGGCTTTGAGGACAGAGTCACAGACAGGGCAGGCATGCTGCTATGGCTCCCCATATGTATTCTCCCCGGCTCCCATAATTTGTGGCTTAGGGGCTTTTTGAGATGTAGTCTATCCTTGGTTTTGGCAGCCTTTGATGGGCACTGTAATTGTGTCACAAAGTCCTGCCTGGGCATTTGCCCTACAAGAAAGCTTGCATGTGTATTAGGACACAGCTGGTTACCAAACCTAGTATGCCCTACAAGGAAACATGCATATGTATGTGGGTTAGGAGACAGCAGGCCACTGAACGTAGTCAATCACTATGAGCCGCGGTCTGCACACCCAGGCGTTGCTGTTTATTGACACTGGTGTGAAGATTCATTGTGCATGTTGCATTTTTCAAGATTTTTAACAAAATATTGTATGCGTGGATGTCACACCCTTGTTTCCAGGATTTGATTCCCGGACTTTACATACTTCATTCTGGCCACTTGAACTTCGAGTGTTTCCAGAATGGCTTGCTGTCTTTAGTTCACAATATTCGACCCAGAAGTGGAACAAAGCACTGTGGGGACACTTGGCCCCACAGCTTGCTGCAAACTTAGTGAAAAGGAAAGCCCCGTAGAAGCTGAGTCATACCAGCATGAGAGCCAGCTGGCTGGTTGGAAATGCTTGTAGTTTATTGTCTAATTAGCTCATATTAACTGCTGCATCTGCACTGCCTGCAAAGATGACCCACCTGAGCAGACGAGTTCATAGCTGACTTTCTCCTTCCCTAAACAGGGAGGCTGTGAGAGGGAGAGGATTTGCTTCAGGCCTTTAAATGTAAACAACAACACTATTTTATTGATTCTGTGAGATACTTGGGAGCTACTGATCTTGCTTTCCTTGTTTCAACTGCATATCTGAAGTCCATTTTGTACTCCCTGAATTGGTGGGAAACATATTTTGAGTCTAATGGTAGGAAGATTGTACCCCATTTTCTTCTCTTTGTACCTTCTCTCTTAAATGTAATGGATCTTTCTACACTGTGTGCACACAGAAAGAAACTGCACCTTACATACTTTACACATCTCTGAAAAAAGAATGTACAGAAAGGAGAATATGACATAAATGTTACATTCACTTTTCAAGATGGGTATAAACTGTTTTCAGTGGTATAAGCACAAAGGCATTAAAAATCAGAACTTAAAAATCTGAAAACTAGAGTGGAAACAATTAGCAAAGTATGCATTTAGATACAGGCAATTCCATGTTGAAACAGACTCCCTCTCAAAACTAATGATAGGGCCAGAAATATCTTTAGGAACAGAAAGTCTACTCTAATTGTAGCCATGCTGCATTCACTTAACTGTATGTGACATGTCTTTATCTTCAGGGCTTACTTGAAACCTAACCCTTACACTGTGCATTCGTTTCTTGTTAATCAGGGTCTGGCAAGTCATTGGTTGTTACCGTTTCACATTCTTTTGATCAAAAGATCTTGCATGCTGTGACTTATGGCTCAACCGTATCATTCTCATGATGTCACACCTATAAAGTACATTATTTTATTGATTTCCTCCCATGGTCTTTTTGGTGTTTATCTCTGCAGTATCTGAAGCATAGCAGCTTAATACATTAATAGTAAACCTTCAAGGCAGTGTTTCATAGAGGGTCGTTCTGGCAGCAATTTTAGAAGGAATGAAAGCAGCTCTGGTGGTATGATAAAGAGCATTCAGGAGGAAGAACAGAAAGAAGAGGGAAGGAAACAAGAAAGCAGTTGTTGTTTACATAAGGAAACAAAAAAATCAGTTGATAGGAGAGCTAGCACAAGTAATAATTACCCACAGAGCGATGGGATTTTTCATACAGGCTTGAATTAGGAAAGTTTAAGATGTGAAAAGGGAATGGTAAATGAATTTCAAAGAACAGTGTCCAAAGTCATACATTTGAAAATACTAGGTTTGGCTGGTTGTTTGGTTTGGTTCGTTTTTTAAAGAAAAGGCGTAATGATGGCTTGTTTTCTTCCTGACATTACCCTGATTTGTGTTTCTCTATTTTTCTAACTATCCCTTATTTTTCTATCAACACCTAGCTATCTGTAGATGACTGTAGATGACTGTCTAAAATAATGAGGACAAATGTTGCATAATATGCCGTATGTTTTTATCACACACACATGTACATATATATATATGTATATATATATCTCTATAAAATCCTGGATATGATCAAGAAGCAACCCTTCGGCAGTACAAAATACCAGGCTTTGGGCAGCTCCATAGCTAAACCAGAATTGCAGGTTGCATACGAGCAGGAGGCCAGACAGCAGAGACGTGGCCACAAACCCAAGGATGTGGTCTGTGACACCCCTTGAAACTGTTTTGTATGATATATGCTGGGCTTTTGGACCATGTAGCTTCCTAAAGCTGTTTGCTAGATTAAACAATCCTGCCACTTCTGTCAGATAATGCCAAAAGCATTTTCAGCTAAGCATGAGGGCTGCACATCTTCAATCTTTTGTGAAAGCTGGACTGTATTTAAAAAGAGCCACAGAAACATCACTGGGATTTGAAAACATTTAAGGAAAGAAAGCACCACCTCTGTTTGAAGCCAAGCCCTTTTGTAAGTTGCCCTGCATTTATCTTTCCTTTTTTTCATGTGCCAGTTCCTTCTGTAGATCTCATCTTCAGCTCTCCTCAAAAGACCATGAATCCGTAAATCACAGTCCTTTACAAGGTCTCCTGCACTCTCTGAGAGCTTGAATCTACTGTGGGAGTAGTAAAAACAGCAGGTCACCTCACTTGCAGGCCCCTATTTGGAAAATTGTGTTGCTATACATTTGGTAGAACTATCAATCTTTATCTGGAGCTTTCAATGTGAATAACTCAGAAAACAGAAAAATTATTTTGTTATTTGAGCCTCAGAGTGTTCAAGCAGTGAAGAATTATTATGTAAAATTTGGTTATATACTAATGTGATCTGCATCTGATGAATATCATGATGCACATAGTTCATGTGTACTTAGCTGAAGAACTGCAGTGGTGCTTTTGCACTTGTGCACTCATGCCTTATGCATATTCCATCATGTGTACTAAATTCTCCAAAATAAAGGGACTAAAAAGTACAGAAAGAATGTGGTCCATTAAATTTGAAAAATTTCACACTCTTCAGAGTCACGAAACCACTGTATGTGAGACAGAATTGTAGAACAGCCCAGACTGGAAGCGACCAACCTTTGACAGGAAAGGGAGCCTAGGTGAGATTATCTAGCACCCTGTCCAGTTGCATCTTCAGCACCTCCAGTGATGGGGCCTCCTCTCGCCATATTTGCCAGGGTTATTGTTCTGGATAGCTGAACGATATCTTAATAGCAGGTTACAAATATCCTGAAGAGGAAGCATTCAAGAAGAAATGGTAAAAATTGTTCTAAGGAGGAAGTAAAAGGGCCTTTTCCTTGTTTGGTTTATGTGTTACAAGCACCTAAGTGGACCAGATATGATCTGACTTGTTACCTTGTGTTTGCTTATTGAGTACAGAAAGAATATTTTACAGCTTATAAATCACATGCTAGATTTCACATCAGGCAATCTGGGGTAGTGAAAGCTGGTAAAATGCCATCACAGTAGACCAACAGAATAGAAGTCAAATGCCTGCAGGTATCTTCAAGGAGGTTATAAACTCCAAGACTACACTATACACATTTACTTTTTAATGCAATAATGTAAATTGCAAAGAGAAAATGAATCGTACATGTTCTTGATTTTAGCAGGATTCCACTGAGAAAACATCCTGCTGTAAACTTAAAATTAAGCTGGTTTGACTTGCTAGAATCTGTCTTTTCAGATTACATGGAGGTGCTTCTGAGACACAAGGAGTCTTGCTAAGGCAAAAAGCATTAAGAATTACATTCACTGCTTCAGGCTAGTGAATGGGCATTTTTTACCCTTAGAATTTACTTACCAGTCTGCACTTTTCACATTGCACTCAAATCCCAGGGGGAGCTGGTTGTGGAGAAAATGGCCAGGTTTATGTAAATTTGTGATCTCCTAAAGAGGAGAAACATGGAGATTAGTTTTTCGTCATTAGAAAGGAGAATCTGTGCTGAATCTGATAATATTAGAGGTCTATTGTGAAAAGAAATTTGTATCTTCTATTCATAGTCTTTGGTCATAATAGCTTCAAGTTTATCATCCATATTCCAGAACAAGTCCTCTGGAGCTGAAGTCATGGACATTTTGTTCTAGAAACCACATTTTTAGATTATGTCAGTCAGTATAGAAAAATCTGCACCAGGGCTTAGGAATCTCCTTGATGACTCTGTGATGTTGAAGATCACCGAAGAGAAGGCTTAAAAAGATTTATTATTTCTCAGTTTAGCGGATTTCAAGGTTCTTGGTGAGGTGAAGGGCCTCTTTAGATAGAGAACTTCTCTGAGTGGAATACATCTCTTCCTATGCCTGAAGGGATCAATTGTGACATTTGAGATCTAATTTTTACCAGTGAAACCCAGCTGCTTCATGAATTGGATTGGGCTTCTAAGAAAATGAATTGCCTTAGGCTGTCTTCTTTAAAATATGACTCTTCTAGATGCCAGTTTTCCTTAAAGAAAAAAAGAAGGGTTGGTACTGGCTATATTAAGCAAAAGCCTCTCCCAAGAATTCCTGCAAAACCTCTTACTGCAGAACTGCCCAGTTTCGGCTGAAGACTTGTGGGAGACTTGCTTAGCACTTGAATGGAGATATGAGCTGTTTATTAGCTCAGTGTAGTTTTCTATTGTGAAAATATAAAACCCACAGTGTTAATAAATGCAAGTAAAAATACAAGTTTATTTAGTGTAATATCCATTAGCGGGACTATCTTGACAACAGGGCATCTCTGTAAGGTTGTATATTAGATAAGAATATTAATAGCAGTGAAACAGAATCCCAGGTGCTTCTTGGTATTGACTGGCTGTTTCTGCCCCCAGCCAGCTGCAAACACCAGCCATCCACCCCACTGCTTAAGTTGTTCAGACAAGCACATTGTTTTTCCAGTGCTCAACAGGTGGAAATTGTGCCAAACAAGTGGAGATTCTGGTCAGCTTTCAGATTTGGTGAACTCTCTTTGGGCTGACTTCAGAAGAGATTTCCAGCAATGTTGTTTGTGGTTGTTCTCGTGTTCACTTTCCTAGTATGATTCATCAATCTTCTGTCTTTAAGCACTTCTAACAAAAATTGTCTCTGTGTTTGTGTTGCAGGAGGAGTATGTATGAATAAGCCTTGCAGCCACTAACAGTCTTGAGACAAAAAGGTTGTGTCCAATGCATGGATCAGCAATCTTTGAAAAAAAACAAATGTATAACGTGAAACGTCGTGCAGTTTTTCTTCCCTTGAGCATTTCAGGTACTTTGGCTTCTGTTAAGAGTATCTTTAGTCTCCATCCTTTGAGAAATACTATGAATAGTTTCACTGAGAACAGTATTTATGTGCTTTGAATGTTTCCTGGTCTTGAGGTCCTGTCTGTAGACTAAATGGTGTAGAGCTGGGTCCTGTAGCAGTGACAGCTCACAAGCAGAAGTGCCAGCTTCCACAAGAAAAGCAGCAACACCATTAGAAAACATGTAAATTTTTGCAAGTGGCATCTACATACTGCAAGTAGCCTGTCATAAGGAAGATATTCTTCATGGTTTAAAAATCAGATGAGAGCTTTCTTATCTGTGCCTTACTGAAAAACCACTGGAATTTCCCCAAACTCGTTTAGATGATTTCTTAGGAACTCTTGCATTCATAACATGAACAGCTAAAAATACATTTCTCTGTCTACAGAAATCTCCTGTACATCCAGTGGATGTAAGTGCCTCTGCTGGGACCTTTTAACATCTACTCAGAGCAGCTGGAAAACCTCTTGCTAGAAGAGCAAAGCCTTAGGGGGTTTAACCTTTGCTGCCTTGCTTTGGGTGGCAAGATTTTTGTAGTGGTATACACCCTGAGTTCACTGCTTTTGTACGAGCAATTGGGGGCCTTCTCAAATACTTTTTCAAGAATCATCCCAGCACTCATTTAAAAAAAAACTGCATAAACTTGGGACTTTGGGCAAACAGGTGAGTATTGACCATCAAAGTCTTCCACATCTAACTTCTTTGCATTTCTACAGAATACCTGCCATTAAGAAAATACAGCGTCCTGTGCTGTATAAACATTCAGCCATGGAAAGATTTTTATACAAGGCTCTACTTATCTCTGCGAGTCCCATGGGAGCCCAATTCACAGAAACCCATCAAGGAGTTCTGGATGGTTTCAAATTGCCTCAGATGTCATCACAGTTAGAGTCTTCTTCTGGCAAGCCTGAATTATTGCCTCTATCAATTGCAAGTGAAAAGGGATTTTTCATCTTCTCAACCAATTTAGCTAACAAGTGTGGCTTGACAGCTCCATTCAGGATGCTGATAGCTTTTATTCTGGGCTTCAGAATACAGTGCCCAAGGGAACACTCAGGGAACTAGAGCAATTACAACTTTAGCTGTGCCTTCTTCACTGCTTAGTTTCAAGCAGAGGGTAAGTTTTACCCCGTCATCATGTGACATATTTGTTTTTGAGGGTCTAAGGTTGCTGCTGTTGGCACGCGAGTGCACACATAATATTTTCTGGTGTACATGAGTCAGGTTATTTCTATTTAGCTTTAACCAACTATAAGCACTACACTTTAGTGTAGGCTCTGGCAAACCTACAGCTATATTTACAGAGTGCTCTATCTAGGCTAATTTACCCGGCCTTTCAGACATGCTGTTTGGCTTAGGTGCCATATTGAAGTGCCAATACCATTCCCAGGACCCAGTTTAGCTAATTAAGAATTAGTTTGTATGTGTCTACTAAACTTCATCATGCAGAGTAAAAATTAGCTTGACTCTTGTATAGCTCTTGGGAAACAAAACTGCTTATTTAGTATTTCTTATTAAGGTGATTTTAGAATTATTCTTTTCTTCCTGTTGCTTGATGGAGGCATGCATCTGCAAGCCAATGAGTATTTCTGAGTAGAAAGTTTTCTGTCATGATGAATTGTCACGAGTTGCTAAGTAATGCATTTTGTTCGTATTTTTCCTTTCACTCAAGAATACTGGATAGTTTTGACTGTTGTGTTTCATCCTAGCATTGAATGGATTTAGCAATGGCACTTGCATGGTAAGGAAGTTGTTCAGATCTGTTAGTAACTGCTGCTTTCTGAGGCCAGCAAGTTACGTGTCATGTAACACACTATATTAAATCTTTCAAGACTGCCTTTTGATGTCATCTAGGTGGTAACCATTTTTCCACTATGACCCAGTTCTCAATTGCTTTTTCTGCCGCCTTCACACTCTGACATTGGGAATTTTCCTAGAAGTCTGTTTTTCATTTTCTTCCCTTTTTATTTTGCCAGTTGACACTTACTGATGTGATTGGGCCTGGTCCTAAGTTAGGAATAGTACATTCAATCTTTAAATAAACCAACTTTAATTTATGTTGTTCTTGATAACATATGCTTGATCGTCAAGAGAGCAAATAGTTAAAAGTTTGTGAAGGTGTACTCCAAACCTTGGATGACAAAGGGGAAGTCATACAGGGCAATCCTGTATTATGTGGAGAGCTGCAAAGCTGCCCTGTGTGAGCCTGTTCCAGAATCAGGAGCTCTGAAATAATTTCAGCAGGATGCCAGGCTCGGCCTATGTGACACCATTGAGGTGTGACCTGATAATCAGCCTACTGAGTACTCTTCGGTCTCACCAGATACCTATATATGCAGAAATCCTTGTCACTTATGTAGACATGGGCATTCTCAAAACAGTGTTCAGCAAGCTGTAGAGACACACCCACAAAGAGCTTTCAAGTTAATCCTTTGCCACCCACATAGCAAAGCAGTGCATAACGGGTGGTGTGTTATCATGAGTGATGTCCCACATTAAATTCACCAAAGTCCCTCCTTTGACTTTCTGTGCAGTGTTCACAGGGAAGTAGTAGCACGCATGGCCTACTAGTAGATAACTTGGAAGATGAGCAGAGGCCAAAAAGCACGGGGTTACAACACTTTGAAGAGTATGCTGAAATCATAGGATTTGTCTCACATCTCTTTGATCTTTAATTTCCGTTTTACTGTTTAATCTCACAGTAGTGTCCTCAAAATCAGTGGTGATAGTGGTATGAAAAATCAGAATGAAGAACAAAGTATATTATGTCCTATCAAAAGGCACATGTAACTTATTTTAGGCAGCCTGAATGCTGTTGTCATTTGCATTGAAACCTCTTTCTGTAATTCTAGCAATGTGAAGAAATATTAGAAGATATGTTTACATGAAGTTTATACCCAGACAACTATAAAGGGATGAAAGGAGCTGGCATGAATGTAATTAAGACTTTCAGTGGAGAAATGGTTTAAGCTCTTATGAGCAGAAGGCTTCATAGACCAATGTAGAGCAATGCTACCAACTTACTAGATTCTCCCATTCTAAAGAGAAGTTGGGAGCTCAAGCTGTATGCTCCAGAGAGGTGACAGCAGCGGTGTTAAGGAAACACTTTCTTCTGTTTTCAAGCCTTCTACTTGAATGTTTCCTGTAAGGACTGTGGAAGCAGGTAAGGCAGCTTCCAGCAGGGGCTGGAAAAAGGACACTGCTGCAGACCAGCGTACTGGACTGTTGGGGCAAAGCTGTGACAAGTGGCAGGAAGGATGGAGAAGTAGTAGCAGTAGGGAGGGGATAAGTGAGAGAAGCCCACAAGAAGAGGCTTGAAGACTCTGGTTAAGAGGAATTAATGGTACATTTTTTAGCACATTCCTATTGCTCAAGATTGGATTTGTTGCTTTAACATTGGAAGATGTATAAATCTAAGATTCAGTAGTCCCAGGAAAAGTAGTTTGATATAGCTCATTGAGATTTATACTGAGATGACTTTAAAGCATCCTAACAGTTTCAAGAACTCCTTAAAATTGGTGGCAACATCACTCTTCTTCATCGTTATACTTTTCCACCTACCAGAGCACTTGGAAATGAACTCAGTGTGACTTAGGAGCATGTTTCTCCATACTTTAAGCTGGCAGCCAAATGGGTCATGTGTAACCTGACACTGACTGTGCAGGTGCCCTGTTTCTATTCTTGGGCACCAGCTGGTGAAAAAAGATACTTTTTCTCTCTTCTGAGAACAGCAGCACTGAATATTGGCAAACATTACAGTGTAATTGAGGAGCAAAAACGTGTCAATTTTTCAGGAGCAAAATATTATGCCCTCTCAAAACTTAACTCCTTCCTTTCATTCTGAGAAATCTGGGTTTGGGTGCTGTTTCATGACAACATGCTTGCTATGTCCCTGACAACCCTTGCAATAAGATTGTTGCATGGTTTCTGTCAAATTGAGTGAAGAACTGGACTAGCACATATATTGTGAGACAATATACACCTGATGATGCAGAATTTGCTATTATTTTCCAGCCAATTTAAAGCTGTAAGACTGAATGAGCTAAGATGAGAGACGAAAGGTTAATGGGGGGACTGAGAAGGAGTGGGATTTGTTCATGTCACACTGAAGCCTGAGACTTAGTGAGCACCTTGGTATTATCCTGCTGGTGGTGTTTCTTGGTACACTCCTAGCTTGGATGCTGGGAATGCCAGTAATGAGGAAGTCTGTGTGCTGCTTGCAGGATTGGTGTTTCATTTAATTTTCTGGCTAACTGATTCTCTGAGGAACTTGAAGCTCTCACACCTTTTGCCTTGTGGTGAAATAGGAGATGTAGATTTTTCTTTTCTTTACTCCTTGTCTCTGTTGGAGGGCAGAAGCCTTTATAGTCAGCTGTTTCTTCAGGCCCAGATTTTTGGGACTATATACGCAGGCCTCCATTTCAATTTATCCTGCACTAGTAAATTCAGTACCTGCATCTGGTAGTTTCTTGAATGTTCAGTATTTTAATCACTAAGCTTTCCAGAACTGCCAGACAGAAATCCTATGAGGAAGGAGAGCTTGAAAATCCGTACATATAATTATAAAGTAACATTTTATTGCTCTTTATTTATACATTTTGTCATCTTATGTCTGAATCCCAGAGTGCACATGCATCAAGTTTTTGACCTGTCCACCTAACCAACAGGACTAGGAATGTTTTCAAAGGTATTTCACATTCTCACAGGGACATATCTGCCATTGTGGTGGAAGCAGAATAGCAGGTGTCTTGAGAATCTGCATGAATTTGGGAGAACTGACAATGGTATGGATCGCCCTCAAAGTCTGGGCTTAATGAAACCGATATGATTCTTTGCACAAAGATTTCATTGATTTTATTGCTGCATATGTTTCTTTTTGGTAGTCTGTCACAGTACCCTAACCCTAACTCCTTTGTAAACTAGCTAGTGGGTAATTGTTTTCTTTTTATCTTAAAAATCTGCCATTTCCAAAGGTACACCTACAGACCCTCACATGTTGTAAGCAAGAGCATTCCCATAGGATGTTCTTCTTGCTGTAATATACCCTGCATGTCTACTTTCTTACCAGGCATGACAGTTTAACGCCTTCTCATCGCTGGGACAATATGGTTTTGAGGCTATGACAACAGAGTGGGAGTCAAGCCTTCCAGATTATAGCAGCCCAGAGAAATTCAAACAGCCATGTAGCTGCTCTGCCTTGGGTCAGAGCTTAGCAAATGGAAGAGGGTTCTGTCTGTAAACTGTAACCACATTCAGCTGAGCTGAGCCCCTCGGCAGATGCACAGCGGTCTGCACCCAGCCTTGAGCATAAGCCCCGAGATTCTCCTGCAGCCCTGTCACTAGTGCCATCTGGCTGAAATCACTGTTCTATCTTTGGTGTTTGATTGTCCCCACCTGCAAAAGGAAGACTTTCTTCCTTCTTTGTAGAGGGGTAGAAATGTTCACTCTCATTTTAGATGTGGTAAAACACACATACCTGCATACATACATGTATACGCAATACATGTACATCCATATATTTACACACAAAGTGTTTAATATTCCAGGATTTGTTTTGCTCAAGGATTGAAAGTCATAACTCCAGGCTTGGCTTTGGCTTTTTTTTTTTTTTGTATGTCTGACGTGACTATAAATCCTACCTGATTTTGAACTCATATTTCTCAGGCTCCAAATCACCATCCATTTATCTTCAGATTTCATGCACTGTGTGATAAGGAGTGTTCTGAATTTCCAGACAGCTTCCATAAATTATTTAGAACTGAAAATGCCATGTTAAAAAAAAAGTAAAAGCAAATAAACCGAGCATCTCTGCTGGTGAAGGAGCCCTGAGAATAAAAGCAGAGGGGCTTGTACTCCCTCTTTTGACCATGGCCTGGTCAAAACATCCCGAAGCTGAGGATAGCAAAATCTCTGGCATGACAGAATGCTGTGAGGGTTCACACGTCAAGAGATTTTTCATACTGCAGAAATAAAGCTTTTTTTACAGCCGCAGTGTAAGGTTAGGGAGAAGAAAGAAGGCAGCTTCCTTGCAAAGAGTTTGCTAGCATTTGGATTGATCTACCAAAGGAGTAGTCAGTGTATATGGATGTTTAGTTCAACATATCCAGGTAGGCACATATTAACGGAATTCCACAAGTTGCAACAGGAGTCTGCAGAGCACAAGCTCGAAATAGCTGAAGCCTCTGAATCTTTCATTCTTACGTCTGGTCTCCTTCCCATCTCTTTGAACTGTGTTTTTTTGAATCTCACAGTTCTTTAAAATAGCTGTGGTGTTTGGTGAAGGAAGGTCACACCTCAAATACTTCAAAATCCTTAAAACTCAAGAAAGTAAGTTGCACTCTAGAGTGGAGGGGAAAGGACTGCCAAGTGCTGTGTTATCTCAGCTGCTTGATCTGGGAATGCTTCCACCTCTCTGACAGAGGTGGCTAAAGTCCTGGAGAGTCACACTGGGCCTTTATGGTGAACACTGGCACAGGGTGCCCAGAAAGGTTGTGGGGCCTCCATTCCTGGAGATCTTCAGAAGACATATGGTCCTAGGAAACTGGCTCTGGCTGATCCTGCTTGAGCAGAGGTTGGACTACATGATCTCTGAATCTCCCATCCTACCTCAGCCCTTCTGTCAGTCTTTAATGAAAGGGGGCTTTCACATCTTGGAATACATGACCTAACTCAAGTCCTCCTGGCTAGAAATGGTACCCAACTGATTTGTCACCGGCGTGAGGACAGTATGTGGGCCCAGAAATACTGGGACACAGCAGGTCAGTGCTTAGCAGTGTCCAGCAACATTGTTCGTGCACCTGGTTACAGCCAAGGCTGGTGGTGCTGCTGTTCATGATCCTGCATCATGCTGCCATCTCCTGGGATAGCCATTCCATGACTTCCCCTGCCTCAAACTGTCTGGAATCTCCTGCTCACTCTCCTGTTCTTCTTCATCCTCACTAAATCACAGCATGTCACAGTGAGATCAGCAGTGTCACAGAGGATACTATAAGGCCATAGCAGGTTTTCTGTAGGTATGTGTTTTCTGGCAGGTGTGTGTTTGCTGTTTAGGAAGGTCAGTGGCAGGGAAGGTGCTTGTGAGGTGGGTAAAATTTAAGTTTTAGAAATCTCTCCATCATGTTCCATGAGTTGTCATACAGGATAATGCCTGTATGACATTGACACCCTGAAAGGGATACTCTTAATAAATCCCTTTCTGGAGCAGCCTCACAAAACTCTGCAGGAATGAGTACTGCCTACTGACACTGTGTAGGAAGAGTGTGACAGTGCAAGTAACTGAACTAGTCACCAGTGCCTTGTAGATGTATCTCCTATCCATAAGCTCCAGTTTAGATGCACCATCGTTATATCTGCTGTCTGTGGAAACGGTATGTAGCCAGAAAGTCCTTGGGCTGTAGTCATTAAAATTCTTTAAACATATAACTAAATGTAAGTAACATAAATTTGTAAATAAATAAGTCAGCTGCTTTTGGGGTTTGAGAACGGCATCTAATTCCTTGTGATGTTGATGAAATGACCATAATATATTGAACTTCAGTGGAATTCTTTTGTTTGTGCTACTAGTTTTGGGATAACTTTCAGGGGTTTTTTTTCATAGTTATTACCTACACCTTCCTCACTGGGCTACCCTGGAATTCTGCAAGTGTTCTGTTATGGAACAGAAGTGACCTACTTTGGTGTTATACTGTATAGAGAGTGACTGCTTGTGTTTTCTCACCAGATTTTTTTGCAGTTAGAACTGACTTGCTTGTAAATTCTAAAACTCCTCTGTGTGGAGGGAGATTAAATCTGGATATATACTTGCATGTAGATCTTTGTGACCTATTGTAGTCAGATTAATGTAGTTTGCTTAAATGTTTTTTGCAACGTCCTTTCCTTGGAAGTTCCAAAGTCTAGCAAGTTCATTCATTCTCAAGGGAGTTTTCCCGTTTCCCGTTTTATCATGGAGAATCCTAACTGCCAGGTACTGCTGCGGGCTTGAGGAATTTCCCTGCTCTAGAAGAATCTGGCCTCTGAACTGAGGTCCCTGGGACTCCAGGAAGGAATTTAATGCTAAAATGTGTGAGAAGCAGCCTCTCCAATGTCCAAAGAGACACAGTTGTTAAACTAGTCTAAGGGCGAATAAGTTTCTAGGGCTGGATGGCCTCGTTGGCACAAATAAAGTTTGAGGGGTTGACAGGATTAGAAATTTTATCTGAACACAAGGTGGCACTGCAGGAATTAATTTTATAATGTTAAATTCATTTTCTGAGTTAATGCTTTTTTTGTGGTGCTCTTAATGGGCACACAGAGAGTATTTTTGCTTTTACATCTATGTTTTCAGAAATTGGTAGGGCATATTTACTGTAAAATTAATAGGAATCAACCACTGCAGCGTGGCTTAGCTGATCAATTTTTTAGCTCTGCTGGATTTTTTTAGCTCTACAATTTTTGCTCTGAAAAACCTGAACAAACACAATGCAAACACAATGCAAACACTTCCCCACCCTGCAGGCTTGCTTTCTTTGTTTATAAAAATTTGAAAATGTAGAGACTGGGGAGCATCTAGGATGTTGACTAACTTACTGACTTGCTTAGATGGGCTTGATTTTAATGTACTTTATCATCCATCTCCTGTTCCTCTGTATTGCTTTGCCCTATGCATAAAGTATATCACTGTGCCAGTGGCATTATTTTCATTCTAATTTTTATAGTGCCTCACAGAGCTATCCGGTATGTGATTGGACTTCCAGCATCTATTAAAATATACATCAGTTAAAAGTAAAAAACCATTCCCTTAGCTATTGCCAGTCTCAACAAGTTTATCTCAAGGACAATATTTATGGAAGTTGTGATGACCAATCTCTAAGTTGAAGTTAAACTTACTTTATTGCCAGCTTAGGTCTGGTGATTTCACATCTCTTCACATGGTTAGAAATGTAGTGAAACAAGATGTTCTGTTGACTTTACAGCATATTTTCTGTAGAGTTTCTCATTCTTTCGTTGCTCTTTCATTTTCATGAAATGAAAATACTTATGTGTGAAAATACTTATGAAAACACATCTGGTCACTGTTTTCCTTGTTGGACGTTGTGAAATGTTACCATGCACATGCAGCATTTGGAGTGAGGAGGTTTCCTGTATTTTTTCTCAATATTTTCACAAATGCTGCTCTGATTAATAGAACATGGAATCCTATCATCAGCCACAAGCACTCAAAAGCCAGTCAAGGCATTATCTCACAAAACACCATATTCTTATTTCTTCTTATGGTCCTGAGCATAAATGTTATAACTGTGTTTTTTGAGCCTGGTTTCTGAGGACACAAAGTTATGCTCAGATGGTTGGTTCAAGTCTTCTTTTCCCACTGTTATGGTCTATAATAATTTTTGTTGAAACATCTTAAAATGCTCATATGATCAGTTATCCAAGAGCTGGAACTTTAGCAGAAGAAAATATGTGGTAAAATAATAACTGTTGGAAACACAATCAAGATTTTGTTTACACAACTGCCATACCACGAAATTGTGGAGCTGTTTCTCTCTGTCTTTTTAACAAGATGTTTTAGCTATGAATGATTGTCTTGAGACAATTAGAGGATGCTTTAATTCTCCGTACTTTTTTAGTTCCACAACTTTCTGTGCTGCCTGGAAATCGTGGTATCACACAATACTCATATCTGCAGAGTGGCTAAAAGCAATGCCCCTTGTCATGTGGTGCCAGTGCCTGCCAGGGAGTAACACCTTCCAGTCACTACTGGAGATAATCAGGGTCCAGCTAATAACCTAAGCTGAAGAGTTTCTTCTTACTTTTAGGCTATGGTTTCAAAATACGTCAATGAGTCAATGTCAGATAATTATATCAGTCAAGTTTTATATGATTTTTTAAAGAAAAGCTTACATAAGAAATTATATAGGGCACTCCCCAAGGAAGTTTGAAGGCTGACCATTGATTCAGAAGGCTTGGGGTTGTCTGGTCTTCACTACTCTTCCTTTGCGGCATCTCTAGTTTTAACAATGTTTCATAAATGTAAAGAGAAACATTATATAAGGAGGTGCAGAAACCTCCCAACTCAGTCGTAGTGCACTGCTTAACCAAGTCCCTCAGAGCCCACCATGCAAGACCCTCAAAGCCATTCTCAGCTATGGCTGATTGCAAAGCCAAAACTTGTAGGTGTCTCCATGTCTTTCCATGTCCATGTGTAAAGCCACCAGCATGCTGAGAATGTCTCACAACTGGAAAGTAGCAGAGAGACTTCTGTCAATAAATAGTCTTGAGTCCCTTGGAAGCTGTAAAGTGAAGAAATTGAGAGAAGTTTTCTCCTGGACTCAAATGGGCCTGGGAGATCTTAACATAAATAGCTGCTTTGGAGCAAGGGCTTGAGTGTGATACTCATCAGAGATACCTGGTGAGTCTTCTGATCCTTAAAGAAACACACATCCTTACATCATTGGTTGAGTTCTGCAACTTGTGTAGGGACCCACAAAATTCTGGCTCACTGGCAAGGCTGGAGACAGACCACTTCAAAGGACAAGTCCCGCTTTGGGGTTTTAGGTCATGCTGGATCTCTTAGCAGCTAATTTGCTCTCAGGTGGTACTAATCCTGAGGACACCTTGTGCTCAGCTCAAGATCCTCTGACAGTGAAGCAGCAGTTTTGAAGGTGATAGTGGTACCAAATATGTGTTATAAACACCTTCTGTGTACTTTTTTTATTTATGATCTGGGCCTCAGTCCCTAGGAAATCGTTTATCCTGCAGATGTCAGCTCAGTGACACATGCTGGGAAGGCTTGGATGAACTATACTTTATAAGGAGCATATGGATTTGGGAGTGATTCATAACTGAATAGTTGCAAACCTTTTTTCTCAAACTACTTTGAAATGTGACAGCAGCATAACTAAAATAAAAAAGTTACAAAAATTGTATTTCTGGTTTTTATTTTTTTTTATTTTATTTTCCTATTTCCAAATAAGTGAAAATGAAACTTGGAGAAATTTGTATATGTTTATTAAAACATTTAACCAGTGAAACCAGTTAACACTAGTGAAATGAATCATCATGTCTCTGGGCCGAGGGGTTGTAACTAGATGATCTTGAAGGTCCCTTTCAACCGAAACCATTCCATGATTCTATGATTCTGTAGTATCAAGAGTTGAAAGTGTCTTTGAGACAGTATCATATTGAGAATTGAATGAAAATCTATATTTACTAAGTTGTTTTTCTTATTTGCCTAACAAATTAGGGATGTATTCCAGTTATTTACACATTATGTTGTAGATAATTGTCTATTTTACTGTTGGTCATAGTAAACACCAAGTTAAATTATTATGTCGTACATGCTAGTTGCAGCAATTGTTAGTTTCAGACAATTTTGGAGATATTAGGTTCAGTTTACTACCTAAAGCACGTAAGAGATTCATGTGACATTCATTTCAATCTGTAGCCTCTTCTCTACAAGGAGATGCCTGGTTATTAAATAATGCAACTCAAAAAGTAATAGTGATAGGCTTAATTTTTGAGTTGTTTTTTTTTTAATTATATATAAAGTGCCAGCAATGAAAACTTCAGAAAATGAGAGTGGCTGGAAAACAACAGAAAAGATTGTCAGTACAAATGGGTGAATTCCGTTTTTCCTGGTTTGGACTAGCAGGTATGGTAGAGGGTGGGCAACAAGAGAAGCATACTATTGGGGCTTAATTAATCAGTAATAAGTACAATTAATAAGTAATAATAAGTAATGTGCACAATTGTATATTAAAGCAGTTCGACTGAGGTCTAAACTAATGCATTTTGTCTTCCATTTGGAGTGGGTGGTGAATACAGAGAAGGCCTAGTGCTGTGACTGTGTGGTGGGAGCACAGTGGGCACAACTGGTGATCATTAGTCTTGAATATCCCTTGCACTTAGGTGGTACCCTGGCCTTGTACCTGTGCTTGTACTGGAGTGATTCTTGCCTGGAGCATTTCTAGTTATCAGTAACAGAAAAATGTCAAAATGAAAATCAAAAGTTTGTGAGGCTTGCTAATGATAATTCAGTGGATCTACAGAACAGTAGCATAAATAGTATGAATATATTTCACAGGAACAAAGGCTTTTAAAAATAAATATTTACAGTTGCTTCTTGAAAACTTGTATCAAGTAGATGAGGGGAAGGATCAGTCCGATTTTTTTTGTAGACAGAATGAAGCCCACTGATGCCTCTGTTGTCTTAAACAAGTAGCTACTGTCAGCTCTTATCTGAAATGCTCAATGATGCAAAGGTTTCTTTGTGTTAGTCTATCTATGTGAAGGGAAAATGATCAAATATAAGCCCAAATCTCATTCCTCAGTGATGGATTTTCTGTGCTTTGTTCATGGCAAATTAAAAAGACATTTGAAAGCAGGAAGATTTGTGCTGATTTGGAAAAAGTGGAACTCCAGCCTATAAATAGTATTTTTAATTGATCTGTACTAGTTATCTGTTCTTGGTACATTACTTCAAAAGATAAAAACTGAAGTGTAAGTTAGAAAAAGCTCCATGTTTCAGGAAATAAGCCAGTCACTTTTTGGTGAGAGGAGACAAAATTTCTCTTGTAGTCAGGAACTTCTGCAGGTGTCTAAAGTGACCCTGGTGAGACATCCCTCTGTAACCTGTTGTAGTGCCACTCTACAGCACCTGGGCTCCTTTCTGGGGGACAGCTGCCAGCGCAAATGTCAGCCACTATGGAGTGCTCCCAACCAAAGGAACTGGAGTTGGACCCATGTCCTGACTTCTCCCAAGTCCTCCCTTAGGTTTGAACATACGCTTCTATTCTATAGTGTGTTTAAGTAAAGTTGTTGATGCTTTTCAGGATCTTGACATCAATATTTAACTTGAAGTATAGCAGCACCATCCCTGTGTTTCAAGGATACTATTTCCTGCTCTTTTTCTTTTGGGCATTTCTGCATGGACATTTCCACCCAAGGTTTCTGTATCCTACAAGGATGGAGCAAGATTTGCTTTTTGTAACACCCTTCCCATAATATTTGGGAACACAGCATCTTAGGAAAAAAAAAAAGAAACAAAGAACGAACTGTAAAATTACAAAATAAATTAGTAAAATTATAGTTTTCTTAAAACAGTGTAAAGCTTTCTCCAGAAAGACTGAGAAATTCACATCAAGGCAACATGGTCATGGTTCACTCCAAATTTTTCCTTTAGAAGTCAAAGCACCTATCTTGTATCATATATTTAGATTATTTCAAGATGTTTCATCATCTGATGACGCTCTTAGTCATGTTTTTTTTTTTAGTTTTAGGTAGTTCTGCAAGGAGCAGGGAGCTGGAATTGATGATCCTTGTGAGTCACTTCCAACTTGAGATATTCTATGATTCTATATTTAACAGAAAACATTACAAATTTATAGCTGGAAAGGAACTGCTAAACAAAGAGAAAAAGATAATGTTTCTTTCACATAGCTCTTAGGCTGCAAACTGCTGGAAGACAGAAGGATATAACCAGGGATACCATTGTATATTGCACACTCTCTTCTTTTTTCCTTCCCAGAGTTCCTGTGCACAAAGTATGTATCCAAACACACATACACTTGGGGACACACATATGCACAATATATACCGAACAGTTTTGTTAGTGTCCTTGTTTCTGTTTTTCACATGTGTAGCACAACCACAGACCCCCATTTCCCTAAAAGCTGCTCTGCCTCACAGCAATGTCAATTGTTTTAATTGTACAAGAAGTAATATGTGTAATGATTTTTAAACAATGTTTTGCCAAGCAGCTTCTTAAAGTCACAGCATATTCATCTTTTGAGTTTGAAGTGGAAAAACTTTAAGTGGAATCTAAAATAAAAACAAGATTCCTGCTTTAAATAGTTAAATTATTGCAAAACTTGCTCAAGAGGTTTTATTTCAGTTACCATTAAAAAACCCCAATCATTTCTCAGGAATTTCACTGAAGTCGTGATTTCTTGTTAGCACTGTGCCTATGGTGAGTGGTACACAGTGATGCTGTTTCTTGTAACGTGATAGAGAAGCTCTTAATACTTTGTGTTTCTTAATGAAGACAAGACTGTGGTTATGGTTTTCATACTGAAAAAATTTGTGTTCACTGGAATGACACAAAGGATCATGACCTGTTAATGTATTCCCATCATTTATTGATCTTATTAATGAAGTCTCTGGGCATTTATAATCTTACTTTACTTTAAGAAAAGGGACGGAGCAATCAAAGTATTTCTAAAAAGTCTTATAGGAGATTATCTTCCAGGAACCTAATACAGGGCCATTTTGTGAGCAATTTGATGTGCACAGGCATTGACAGGACGCACAGGCATTGATAGGACTCACAGTCCTACAAAACTGATTCGCATTAGTAGGAGCTCTTCTGATTATCTTCACTGACACTGTTGACTTCCATCAGTGTTTGTGTGACTTTTGCCCCTTGCAAACCAAAGAGAGAGCACATACTAATTTACAGAGGAGAGAGACTAGACTCTCTAAACTTTTTGCCACATCAGCATTATCTGGACACTGTGCATACATTGGGACACAGGAGATAGAGGAGGAGGTGGTTCTGGGGCCTGCTCTTGCACTTTTTCAGGTTAATTGCTGCCAGAGACTTTGGAAGTTTTGAATTAATAAGATCTACATGTATTTTTTAGCTGCACCAATTTCAAACAATGAAGCCAGCTCCACAGCAATATGATTTACAGCCACTATGCCACCATTTCCTTGTATTGAAACAAAATGTTTCAAACCTTATTGGCTGTAGCTGTCTAGAGCTGTATTCAGTCATCTTACGGACTTTTTGCTCTAAAATTGAGGAAAAGAGTGTCAGAATTCCAGCCAAGAACCTTGTTACAGCCAGCACTGCTGAAAATGCAACCCCTTATTGAGGAGTGACAATAAAAAGCAAGGACTCTACCTTGCTTTGTCATCTCTGTGGCTCAGTATCCAAGTCTCACACTGACTGTCAGTGCAGCTCCTTGGTGCTGCAGCACAGCGAAGCACAGCATCTGCAGCGTAAAATGGGGTCAGCTCCTGGACAAACTTAGCAAGTGCTTGTTGGTCTTTAAGAGGGGAACAGAGCAGAATGCATGAGCCAGAGCTGTGCTTTTATCCCTGGGAGAGCAGACCAAGTTAAATTATCTGGAGGAATCTCACAACATAAGCTAGAACTGTATAGCAAAACAAGGGAATATTCAGATGTGACTCCTAGAACAATAACCATAAGCACATTTTTGCTGAGATATCTGCTGAATCCATACATCTTGAATCCACAATCAATTTGGGGAGACTTTGAACCATAGTAAGTAATTCATGTGTTTTGGTAGTCTGTAGACCCTAACAGCAAATTTATATCCTCCATGAAGGTGAACAGCATAAAAACTGCTTCATCTGAAGAGCTATAACGATGTTGCAGCTGATTTCGTTTAGAACCAGTCAGACGCTCTTTAGGTTCTGAAAAGTGAGGAGAACCATCTTCTGATTTCCTTCAGGTAGTCACGCACCTATCAGAAAACTGAGGGTAGATTTCTTTCAAACCATAGATTTCTTTCCACCATTCACACAGGCATAAGTGCACAGATTGATGTGTGTTTATACTAGTTGTCTAGACCCAATGGAATCATAATGAAAGAGGAGCATGTACATGGATCTCATTATTCCATCTCAGTTGGCAGGGGGGAGTAGTAGTTCTTAAAACGTGCTTGTCATGTAGGTTTTCCAAAGTACACAGAGAGCAATGGTGCAGTATCTTTACTGTTACTGACATAGTGATGAAGATTTGTTTTGAGGAACTGGCCCATAATAGACAGCTGCAAGGGTAAAATAGTAAAGAAAAGCGAGCAAGGAAAAGGTATTAGAGTGGCCAAAAACTCAACAGCTTCAGGAACTAGAGGGCAAAGTACGCTTTTGGTTGATCATTTTAAAGAGCAAGATCCTGTTGGCTCTTGTTCCAGTATATTTGCTTTAGTCTTCAAAGTACTGAGTTGAGAGGAGGTGTGGCAGAATAAAAGAATGTGAATTAGAAAGTCTTAAGAAGCCTTTTAAAAGGGTTTACAAGATATATTTGAATTTCCCTACCCTAGAACTCTCTCTTTGAGTGTCATGGATTTGTTTTCTTTTCTTTCACAATCTTCCTTAGAAGCTATTCTGTTAATAGGTAAAATGTTAACCTTGCTAGCACTGTACTTTTCCTGTTCTTATGAGTCATTACGCTTTCCATATTGCTTAATTTGGACTATTTAAATATTTTGTTAATGTTGATTCTCTGAAATATATAGACAGTCCCTTGCACACATCACGTTAAATTTAGAAGTCTTGTCTTAGGTTGAACTATTCTCGTTATTCTTTCACATCTGACTCCAGTGGAGTTGTCTTTCACAACTCTTAAGGAGCTCATTCTCCAGGGACCATGATCTCTGAGAGACAAGCCACCTGAATGTATTCACAGATCAGACTCAGTAGCTAAATGCTATGGTAGCCAAACATTTGCTCCCTGAGAGCTGGCACCGTACTCACCTGCGCTGTTCTGCCCACAGCCGGGTATGTTTGTGTGTTTGCATGGGCAAGGACAGCTTTTATACCCCGTTGTACACTTTGAGTTTGTGTTGTTGACAGCCTAAGTCAGAAAGGAGATACAGAAGTGGAGGGCCTCTGAAGCATCCCAAAAAACAAGGCAACATCTGTGCTCTTTTTTGCAGTCCCCAGGCATGTGAAGGGCTGCCAGATGTGCATGAAGTATTAGACAGCCGATGAGGCTTCCAGAGCAAGTGCTGTCCTTGAAAAGTGTGATTGGGGTGGAGAGTTTCAAACTACAGGATAACTGATGTAAAAATAAAATTACATATGAATGTAGAGTAACTCTTTGAAATTTAGATTGTCATTACTTACTTCCACAAACTAATTGCTTTATAGAAAGCTCTTCCCTTGTATTTTAAGTTTTAAAAATTTACCAACAATAGGAGATTATTTCAGTGATGCAATTTATACCATATTTAAATGTTTCTTCTGTCTTTATTAGAGATAACTAGCAAATACTTTATGTGTTTGAATATTATACCTTGGAAAAGTCACTGTCAAAATTAGTAAGATGTATTTCAGAAAGGAGAGCAAGAATTAATTTATTTCTCAGAATGCGCATTAATTTCTGGCGAGTAATGCTTCATACTCACAGAGTAATTAGTTGTATTTTTCCATCTCCCACAATTTCTCATCATTAAACTCACAGCCAAGTGCCAAGTATATTAAGATGTATTCATATCATGGCAGCTTCTGTTCGACAAAACAATTCACAAAGCACCGTACACTTCTGACTGACTCTAATCAATTGTTATTAATGAGACTTTCAAATACTTCTTTCCATTGCTTCGGAAGATGTTCCAGCACTCCATTACTTCATTTTATTTGAAATCTTAACAACTTTTTAACAATATAAGACACAGATACCAATCCTACCATTTCGTAGTCCTTTTTAAAGATGTATAGACCCTTCTTTCAGTGACCCCGTGAGCATAAATTCAGCGTGCTTAGCATAACATCTAAAAGAAATAGGAGCATATGGGAAGTGCAACCTGTTGTGATTTGTGGGGTGTGTTAGAATGATGCTGTCAGGAGCCTTTGGAGAACAAAGGCTAGGTGGGTTGTAGCACGGGTCTGGACAGCAATCTGGACATTTGCTGCTGTCTTAATAGCAGCTGGTCAGCCGAGAACATCTGATAAAATCATTTCATGACACAAACCCAAAACATTATATGGAACAAAATATATGTACTTTCAGAATGTAGGTACTTCTATCTTGAAAAACAATATTGTTTTACTAATAGTGAAATGTTTCCCTTTGATTTTGCTTTTAAGTTTAGTGTATTTTTTACTGCAGGCATATAGTATGATGCCTCACCATGGAGTGATGAAACTATTTCATCCAAATTCGTGTAATTTAATTACTTTCTAACTTGAGTTCAAAATTCTTCTTTTGGAATTGTTTCGTTCTCTGAGCTTCAGAGTGTGTGCTCCTTCATTCATTTGAGCATTCATACTTCTTGACCTCCTTTTACGGTATGTGGTTCCAGGATGAAGTTGCCTCATTACTTTGCTTGTGCTGACCCAAATATAGCTCTGAGTTCCAGTCTCCAAAACTTTTCATATCAAGCTGTTTTTCAGGTTGGCAGCAATGCACAGTAATTTTCCTTACCTACTTAAATTTTAATATTTAATAAATCATATGGAAATGCTAAAAATAGTTCAGGATTTTAATGGCCATTTGAAGGAAGAAAGACCACTGGGAGAGAGACATTTCACTTAAGGCCATCTGACTTTCATGAAATGTTAATCACATGGGATGAGACCCTGTCTGCCTACCCAGATTGCATCTGGGTATTGCAACTCGGCATCTGACTGTCTAGTCTGGATCTGAATTTTAGATGTCTAATGAAGAAAGCTTCCTAAAATAAGCACCTGTATTCCATGTTAAATGAATGGAAATCTCTAAAGTGCTCCAGAGTGAAAACCTGTCTGCTTGAATGCAAGCATGTAAGTATATATTTTTCTCTCAGCTCAGTGGTTGAATTGAAAAGTTAGATTTTGCCTTAGTAACTCAATAGGCAATCTCTCACCAGATGCAAAAACGAAACGAGCAAATAAAGATCTGCTTATGCAACATTCACACCACTGGCATACGTAGAAGAGAAGGTAGGATTTGATCTGTCCATAATTCCACTTAGAAACATTACCAAGGGCATTTTATCCAATGCCACTTTTGGCGTAGTGAAAAAATGGTTATTTTTGAAAAGTTGCTTTGACTGGAAACTTAGATAAACCAGGATAATTTCTTCTTAGAAAACATGTTTACCCCACTTTAAAGGTATCTGTTAAGGACAGCTTTTTTAAGTATTATTTATAACAAATTAATTATGGGCTAGTTCAGCAGCAATACCTATACATGTGACCTTCACCCTAAATATGTGGAAGTTTTTTGTAATGGTCCAAAGGAAACACTGTCTGCAATCAGATCTCCATTCATACAATAGTTTCTGATTGATAAAAAAGATGCAAGATTCTTGTTGGTGTTATAAGCTTGTAATTTAAAAGTAACTTTTAAGTAATATTTTCCAATTAGAGTTACAAAAGTCCATACTCAACAAGTGACAAGGAAAAAAATAGATAAACTTCTAAAATACAAACAAGAATCTTACAAGAATTTTGCATTTTGGGGGTATGAGGCAAACCTATATTTTGAAAGGTGGCCAGCATGGCTTCCTAAGCCAATTATTTTGAATAGGTTTCAGTTTGACATGAGTTAATATTATTGACTTCAAAACTGAAGTGGTCTGACAAAGGTTGAGTCCAAAGAACAAACTTGAGTTTTAGAATAAATAATAGAAGAACACCTACAATCAGAACTTGACTGATGTGTTCCTGTTACTTTGAACAGGTTTTGATACACAAATTTCGTACAGTAGTTCTTAATTTTCAAAATGGCTGCCATTACAATAAAGTTCAGTATCATTGGTTTGGCACTGGGAGCTTGTTTCTGTCTTTTTCTTAATGTTTTCAGGTTGAAAGGAGAAAATACTTGACTGAGTTGCATACAGCGGGGGCTGATATGGGCCAGAAATATGTTGCTGTCTAGTGTCTGTCCAGAAGCCTTACAGTGCAGAAAGGAGGGAGCAGCCTAGTGTGTTCTTTTCCCCGCTTGCCTCTTCCCCACGCTGGCGGGGGCATCTGTGTTGCTGAGTGGTGGTGAGGCTGAAAAACTCACAGGCATATGGACTACAGTATTATAGAGAATACTATTTTTTAGTTTTACTATCCCTGCTTTGCTGAGGAACAGAGAATGTTGTCCATATTGCCATGTCACGTTGCTTTCATGTAAAAAGTAATTAACTTTTAATCTGCTTACAAGGTGAAATCAGCATTTCTTTTACTTCAGTAATTCTATATTTCTTTTAAATTTTCTGTGTTTGGAACGTTTTTCACGAGTAAAGTGTGATTTTGCAATAAGCACATTAAGTCTATGGAAATTTGCATCAGATCTATAGCAAGTCTGTTAAGATGATACATATGAAACATAAAAGTTAAACTATTGATTTGAAATGTTGATTGGGAAAGAAGTTGAGAAGCTATGTGAATATTTCTGAATTATGGATGTTTCACGTACCTAAATATTGCCACTAAGCTTAATGTTTCCTCTTTTACATTTCATTTCAGTTTTTAGGTAACACATCCTAGGATTTAAGTAATGCATATAAACAGGATAGTAATTGGTGTATTCTGTTCTGAGCTAAATGTCAATTCAAGTGCAGAAAGCAGCAACTGTTAAAGGGGATTACAAAAGTCAATATTTAGCCTATTACCAGTGTCTAATAAAACTGATTCTGGAACACATTTAATGGGTATATCAAGAGTATTTGTTTACAAAACACTTAAAAGAATAATACTGCTGGCAAACATTATTAGAATAACTAGCCCTATGGCAGTCCCTCCTGCTTGAGGAGTGTGTGTTTATATGGAATTAATCAAATTGTGTTGATCCTTTCCTTTTTAATAGTATTAAAATGAATTCTATTAATTCTTCAGTAAGCATCTGTCTCTCCCTTACGTACCCTTGAAAACCTTGCCCTTTAGTTGTTACAACTTTAAACAAATCTTTGGCTCCTGAATTAGTCAAGGAACATTTGACAATGTGTCTCTTTGTAAATTTTGAATTATTTTTGTAAAAGTATTTTTTAAAGCTTTTGTTTTCCTGATCAATCTAACACATGGAACTAACTGCTGAAAGGTGGATTTTAGGCCAGGCATTTAAAGTTAGTGAAGCACCTAAAGCTGTAGAGAGACACCTATTTTTACAGATAGAGTTTTGGGAAACTACGTCTCTTCAAGTTCCATTAATTTCAGTGGAAATTGCGTATATTATCAGCTTCTGACATTCCTCATCTATACAAACCAGTACCTTCACGTTTCTGACTTTTAAATATCTGGCCCTCAAGGTACCTTGTTTTAAGTAAACTCATCTTTGTAATTTGCTCCTTGAACTTAGGCACTCTAAATTCCTTTGGGGAAGAACAGCATTACGATTGCAATTACTTGATCTTACAGCATTTCTCAGTGGGAGGGTGAAATGCTAAGACAACAATACTAAGATTTTCCTCTGCATGTCCTTCTTGGTCCCGCATGGTACAGTGCTGACTTTTGTCCAACAAGGATGCTGTGCCCTGAACAAGAGACTCTCGGTCGTGAAGGGTTTTCAGGAGCACAGGTTCATCCTGCAGCGTAAGCTGCTCCTGTCCGTGGGAGGCAGTCTGTGCCTGCCAGAGGAGGGTGCGGTGGGTGATTGGGGTTCATAGCCTAGGACCCCTGAAGTGAGAGGGAAAGAAGACAGCATAAGTGGTGTAGAAATTAATAAAAAAGAGTGAAATACATTTTGCTTCTAAAGGCCATTTGTATTCTACAGAGAGCACATACTGGCATGCCTCAGCTCAGTGCCTGCCAGGCAGAGGCAATTTCAATAGCCTTCAATCTCCTCTTCACTGCAGCTGCAGAGCCTCCCTGCTTATACTGTGGCACACTCATATGCTAAGAAGTAAAACACATTTTATATGTTTTCTGCTGTAAAACAGAATTTCATTCAGTGACCCACTTGTGCTGAATTGTCCTCAAAACTGTCCCTGCTATCACTTTGGAAGCTGAGTCTAATGATGGCTTGGTTTAGACCTTCCATCTGTAGATTGGGAGTTTGGTCATTTCCTATCACTAACTTCAGAGCAAGCCGCTTTCAGCAGTTCTGTAAGAGCAGAACCCAAGTCATATGTGGTCTCCCCCAGCTCCAAAAAAAAAAAAAAAAGAAAAAAAA
>VZRE01011158.1:665166-691760 GCA_013396775.1 Cephalopterus ornatus | reverse complement strand
GAAAAAGGAAAGAAAAGAGGGGAGGGGAGGGGAGGGGAGAGAAAAGGAAAAAAGAAAAGAAGAATTTTATTTATTCCTTTTAAATAATAGATTTCAAGGCTTAAAACAGTGTTCTCATAACATCTAGGAAGTGCTGCTGCAGCTCAGTTCTTGAGCGTCTGTAAAATTGCAGTGGAAGAAAAATCAGTGAGGGAAGGGAGAATCATTCCTTCAAAGTGCGTTAAAGAGAGGACCCCATTAAAAAAACCAGGAGACTTTAACTGTTGCCTTTTAAGATTAAAATGAAAAGTCATGAAGTGAATAAGATTCAGTCAAATCAGAAGTTACAATAAATAGTAGTACTTAAACTAATTGTGGCAATAGAATGATCCTGAAGCAACGTATTTTAAGTCTTATGGATAGTACTGGAATTCACTGTATATACTTCAAGATCTCTCCAGATATATTACACATTAGCTGTTAATCATTGATCAGATTTTTGTCTAAAAGTAACCTGGTATGACATCAGACACAAAGACAGTATGTGTGTCACCACCAGTAAATCACAATTGTAATGCTGAGTTTGAAGTATCTGGTTATGGATTCCTGTCAGGAACTTCAGAAAGAAAAATAACGAGTAGGTTCAGGTTGTGCAACTTCTCAGCACATTTGCTGAGAGGAAGGAACACACTGTTGTGGTTTAAGCACAGGTCTGGGAGCCAGGAGGTCTGGATCTATTCATGGCCATGTGCTGTGACATTGAATAAGTCAGGTTAACCTTTCTGGGCCCCTGCACATCCGGTATTATATCTATGCTTAGATAAACACATTGCAAAGTGTTACTATTGTGGTCACTATACTGCACTTCTTGAGGGCATCTTTGCTTTCAAGGCAATAGCAATGGTAGCAGGAGGAGCAGGAAAAAGTTTGAGGTTTTTTCTGTGTGGAGTCAGTAACTTCTCCAAGTTCACATGTGCTTAACTTCGATGTTATATATGTCTTTCCTCCAAAAACTAAGTGTCACCCTGCATGCAGATGGATCAGGGCCCCTTTCCCTCCACATCACCCCAAAGTTTAGAGTCTGTGAAGATAATACCACTCCTACCCCTTTATGGAACATCTTTTTGATTCTCTATCCAGACCTTAGTCAGCCAGGGCACGTCACCTAAAGGCTCCTTCTTGAGCCTGATGTTCTTGTTGGGAATCTCTGTGCAGGAGGGTGATGTGGATAGGTGGCTTGTAACCTGTTTCTGATCTCAAGAAGTCACACAAGCAGTGCTGCTTATGGGGCTGTGTGGTGTAATATTGGGCATTTATCGTGAGCTCATTGCTGTGAGGCAGATGTTGCACATTCTTACATCCACTTGTAGATCCCTATGCAGATGACCAGGCAGGTTTAGACTCCTAAGTGACCTTGCTGCAAAGTCTCAGGTCTCAGGAACTTGCATGCCCAGTCAGCTTCAGTAGGACTTGTCTTATATGTAATAATCAGAACTCCTTGCATGCTCTTCAGCAGCACGTAAGGCTGTAAACTTCCTTGCCAAGAGAGAAGTGCTGAGATGAAGCAGTGGCAAGATATTCTGTCTCTTATTTGTGGACGCTAGAGGGCATTATAGTAATATTTTACTACTACATATATGAAAAAAAAGGGCAAAATAGTCCCCTTAATCTCAATAGTAGTGCTTGCAGCTTGTGGGTTGTACTAGAGATGGACGTTTTAAGGTGCTTAACTGAATTGTTAGCAATCCATCCATTGATAATCATACAAATCTCAGCTGTTAGCTAGAGGACACTCACTCTTGGTCCTGTTATAAGGTATGTGACTAAATAATGTTGTTGTGTCTGAACAAGGCAAAAAGATGGGATCACATATTTATTTGTTCCTCTTGTGGCTGATTCTAGCCCCATCACCTTCTGCACTGTGCTTCCAGATCAGGTGGTGGAGGAGAATTTACACAGAGGTGGCTGAACCTTTCCTTCCAGACACAGTGCAGGTGGAAGCTTATATTCTGCTTTGTCTCTAGCCATGCACTGGATGCTAATAGAGATGTAGAAAGCAAACAAACAAACAAGCAAAAAAAAAAAATCAAACCAAACAAAAAAAAAGGTAGTGAGGAAAACTGGATCACTGAAGCCACTGGAAAATGACAGTGTTCTGCGTGCAGCTCCAAGTGGTAGCTTTTGTGCAGGAGGTGGTGGGTGGTTTTGATTTTCTGCTACCCTGTGACGATGCGAAAATAATAGTTGGAATATGAAAAATAAGACCTGTTTTCTTTGCTGTCTGAGACAGGGAACTGTGAAATTTTGTCAGTATTAATATTGCAAAAGGTAGAGCAATGTTTCCATTAGTTTGCTCTGCACAGTTTTTCTTCCCTGCAACAGCTTTGACAGATAGAACAGCAGCAGGAGGGAGTAAAATAAAAGGAATTAACCTGAATTTTTACTTCAGGCTTTTGATTACAGAACAAGAGTGGGAGGCAAAAATAATAGGAGCACACTGCTATCAGGTAGAAAATTAATAATGTAGAAAACTGCGTAAGATCTCAAACATTTGATGTCAAATGCTGTGTAATGGGGTTTAACTCTCACTAGTGCTCATGATTTTCAAAGAACAGCTGAGAAGACACTCTAATGCCTGAGATCATTGTACGTTCTGATTATTCAACCTGAAGCAAGTTCTGGACCTGCTATATGAGTTGCAGATTTTGAGTGTATTTAGTAGTTTGTGGTTGCATGAAACAGCTGTACTGAGATACAGAAAATATTTCATCTGAGAAAGCTTTTGTCTGGTTGTCTTGAAATCATCCTCAGTATATTTGCTCCCACCTCACTGTCATGTCAGACTGATCTCTTCTGGAGTTCTCAGTTGTTACTATAATCCAAAGGCTAAATCCTGCCTCCCAGCAGCAATGCCTGTTACTGTCTCTGCGTTAGGAGATTTACATCTTTGGCAGTTCACAATTCTGTGACCAGTGAATGGACTTCTTTTACTTGGAATTTAAAAGCAGGCCTTGATTACTGTTTGTTTTGCAAGTGTTGACAAACTCATCCTTTGTTTCTACTAAAGAACGTTTTGCAGATGTGGCTGCACTAGCAGAGTGCAACCCTCCTAAATTTACTTCTTACCAGGAGGGGTTTTTTTGCCTGCACAGTTTAATCCAGAAACAAAGTCAGGTAGGTCAGCAAAACTGTTTTGTGCTGGTATGACAGCTATACTGGGCCGTTTTCTGGTGAAGTTGCATACTTTATGGACTAGATATTGTTTCATCAGTCCTGACTGCTGCAATCATTCTAGTGAAGCCTTTGGTGCGTAGGTGAGGTCTGACTGATGCCAGGGACTGTACTGAGAAGTAACAGCTTCCTCACTTCAATGGGGCCTAAAGAGGAGAGGCAGGCAGTTCCTACCATTCCTTTTGGAAATCAAGGGAAGCAATAAGCTCCAGATTTTTCTGATACTACAGTCTCTGCTGAAGAAACGGGGGATGTGTCCATGCATAAAATGAAGGTGTGATACTAGCTCCTTTTTGTCAGCTTGCTCCAACTAGCTGTGAGGACACGGATTTTAGCAACCAACCTGCCTACCAGGATCCCCAGAGGCTCCTGCTCCCATGTGTAACTGATGCAGAAGCACTCAATGCTGCATCCTTCCCTGAGGTGGTTACCCCAGCTAGCATGGCTGACCTGTCCCTGGCACTGACTAAGCCTGCCCTTGCTCTGAGGTGCCACCACAGCCTCAGTACCCTGCTCAGAGGGAAAACAGCCTTCTGCTCCACCTGTGCAGTGCTGTGATTTGTAACTTCTGGGTCTGTGTGTTCGAAAGATTTGAGCGCTCACTCGGTTACCCCAGATAGCTGAATTTTGCCTTATGTTACCTTGCATTTCGCTGTAGCCAGGCAGGGTTGTTATAGTTGGCGTTTTCGTTTCTGAAACAAAAGGTCAGCTGGTGATACCTCCTTTCTCCCCTGCCTTGCCATCAAAGTCTGCTAGATATTTACATACCCTGCAAATTATAGTTTAAGTGTTTTGTTTCATCCTTAGGTTGTTAATAAGTTTCAAGCTTAAGCCTTTTCTCAGATGGCATTGCAAATGTTACTTCAATTACACACTAATGCATTAGTGGCACTTCCAGTGGGATGAGATTGCCTGCCAGAGAAAAAAAGTGTTATTTACAGTAAAGACACTTCATGGATGTTGGGATATGTGGTTTCATAATGTCATATCTGCATGACTATCAGTGAATGCTAAGGAGAGCAGCAAAGGTTTCTTCCTACCTTTGACTCTCCTACTATTTGGCAGAGGGAAGCAGAAAGCCTGGTTCTCAAAAATACTAAACCAATTACCCTTTGTATTGCACAGAAGCAAGGGAATGAGTCTTTCAGCTGGCATGTGCACTTGTTGCCCATTTTTTATCTGCTTGAACCTATGCAGAAAAAAATCCTGCAGTAACAAAAACTATTTATGGATGAAATGTCCTGGTGAGTATTTTCTGAAAACAGTATCAAGGTATTTTCCTTGAACTGTCTGAATAACTTCAGTCCCTCCTCTCTGTGACACTTTGAATAGATCATGTTCTGCAGTGTGGTTTTCCTACTGTGCATTATGCATTACTGATTTAATTCCTGCCACAAAAGAGGAGTGAAAATATTTCCAAAGATGCACAGATACTGGCATGAATTTAGACAGGAAGACTGAGGTGACAAACCCAAATTAAGCACTATAATCACCAACAGAATTACAAATCAACTGTGATATGGTAAGTCTTGTCCAGACTTGCATGATACTCTGATAACTTCAAGTGCATGAAGTTTATTCTGGTCACTATGTCAAATTAATTTTCTTCTAAAAAATTAGACTGGCAATAGGCTGTATCTACACTAATATTGAGAGAGGGTTTCACTCTGTGGGTCAAAGACCAAAAGTTGGAATTCATATTGGAAGCAATTGGAACTGGAAGTAATTGGAAATAAAACAGCGTAGTAGTGGGCCATAAGGAAGCAGTTGTGTCTATTTTTGTCTCTTCCTCTAGTAAACACTTACAGAAGGAATCCAGCTTCAAATCATACAGTTGCTTTGTGTTAGCAATAAACAGCCATTTGTTAACAATGATCTGTTTTGATAACTCTGTTCTTTGACATTTCAGGGTTTCTATCTTTGAAAATGTTCCTCTATGCTACCCAAACTGCAGTTAACTCTTCTCAAGTCACTTACAGGACATCTAGAAGCTCATCTTTTCAAATTCATTCATGTTGCTTCATATCCAGAATATTTAATAATCTCGCTTTTAACATCTGCTACCCCAGGGTGCTTCCCAGCACAGTCAGCAGTGCCTCTTTATGGCTCAGGTATAAGGAAATGGGGCTTTTCAGTCCTTTGTAACCTGGGAAGGATTGGAGGAAGAGAGAGTCAAGCTGCAAAATAAATGACTTGAAATTAAAGGACAGAAATGGGATAGAAGAGTGTGGTGGGAATGAAGGGTAATCATGTGTGTTTATTTGGCTGAGGCAGAAAGGGGTCACCCAGCAAATACATAGCACAGACCGCGATGTGCCATGGGACAAAGGAAACTTTCCAGAGGGAAGTTAAGCAGGAGCTTGTTGAATGGGTCAAAAAAGGATGGAGCCCAGAAAGGGCAGGCAAAAGAAAGGACGCAGGGAGCTGTAATACATAAATCCATCAGTGTGACACAGTTACATGTTATGGACAGTCCTATAGATAGTTGCTTTCTCTCTTATGACTCATTCTGATCACTGGAAGGTAAAGCCTGCTAGGCTGACTATAACTGAAGGCAGCAGCTAATGGTGGAAGATTGTTCAGGATTTACAGACTCCAGTATTAAGTACTTGTGCGGTAATATTAGAGAAAATACAGAGGTGCATTGGAGAACTTTTTGACACCTTTCCCATACTTACAAGGTGACCAAAGATGGCAGGGCCACTCAAGTACTCTTGTGTTTTCATGCTGAAGATCACACCACTGTTGTAACTTTCAATAATGCATTTGACTTTTATGAACACTCACTTGATTCATAGTTTCATGAAACAGTTAAGGAATAAGGGATTTATATTTATTTCTGGTTGAAGGGTGAAGTCATGAACAGAACAACAGTTACTTCCTCTGTTTAAATTTCAGTTGCTTTGTTTGAAACTGAAGCTTAAGGCAGAAGGCTTTGAAGCTTACCTTTGGTTAGTTATTTTAAGCATCTTGTGGGCTGCGGCAGAGTAGGAGGGTATCACTGGCAAATAAGCTTTGTATTTTTGACAGGGAGACTTGTGACATTTCAGTAAGCTGGATCCTTATGCAGCAGAAAGACTGATATGTGTGGCAGCATTTCTCATGTGTGAGCTGCTTCATCTGGAAAAGAAACCCCTTCCTTTTGCATAATCCTTGCAGGATAAGAGAGACCTACTTGTTCAGATCCTGTACAGGCTAACATCATATAGCATGTCCAAGAGACATACCATTGATTCTATCTGAGGATTTGTTGGCAATCTTTAAAAATATAGGTCAGTGCAGGTTAATTGTTCAAGGACATTTTAAAATAAGAGCAGGCTTGACACTGCTGGGCAAAGTTTTAATCTAAGATAACTGGATTTTAGGGTTTCCATGAACTTTAACATGTCAGGAGAAATTATTGACTTTCTCAGTGAAAGTTTCCTCTTCCCCATCCTCTCCAAAATGCAGAAAGCCTAAAAGGGAGCCAGCTTAAGTTAGTCTGTCCATGTGTCTTCCCCACAAGGTCTTCAGAGGTTTCAGCCCAAAGCACATATGAGAAAGTATAAATACTCATTAAGTTTACAAGAAAACTATGTTGTTTTCTTCCTGAACTATAAAGTCACTGGGGATCTTAAGCAGGGAAGATTTTAACACAATTACATGTAATACAATTACTCATACTGAAGATTTTTAAGTGGAACTTACCTGGAAAGAATTGGTGATGATATTTAAGGCAGAAGACAATCTCAAATGTCCACCCCTAAAGCTGTAGGCTTAGCTCTGTAGTCCTAAGAAAAATAAAACTTCAGATTGTTGTTTTCACATGAAATGGATGAATAATAGGGCACAGATGTGTATTTTAATACTCACTTTTCTATGACTCAGTAACAGTGGATAAGGAAAGTTAGACATGCACTTGAATTCTGGACTCAGCTGTGTACCATGGCCTGGAGATGTGAAACAAGATGAAAGATGCTTATTAAACATGGAGGGTTTGAGATATTTGCAATCAAGTGCCACAAAAATTAAAAGTCAAATGCACTCATTCCTAAAAGCAAAACTTGGTTTATGAACACATTCATTTTGGGGGCTGACTGTAGAATTAAGCAAAGGGTGACAGAAAAGGATACCATAGTGTATTTCAAATATCACAAATGTAACCCATGGCACTATTTGATAGCTTTTATCCTACAGACTGCATAGCCCAGTTGAAATACTTTCTTCTTGAAATCTTTCTTATTTTCTTAGGCATTGAATAGTATGAGTCAAAATATATTACTAGCTGGACATTAGGCAGTTTGAGGGGTTTATTCCTATCTCATGTATTTTTTTCATGTTACATATTTTTCCTACCTTATCAAAGCTGTCAAACTTATAAATGGTGTTGCTAAAATTACTTTTGCTTCATACTGCTTCTAAAATGCCTTATTTTTAAATATATAAAGATGGATGAGTAGTCCTTAGTTTAAGGAGCGGAAGGAGGGTCTGCACATTTCAGACAGTTTTCTCACATACTTCTCTGAGTGTAACCGTACTGCAGGTGTGCACCTCCTGTTGCTCTTAAGAAAACTCCTTATTCGCAAGATCTTCAGGAGAAGCTCCTGATGATGTCTGAGAGACAACCAAGAGAAAGGGGTGGGGAAGAGAAGGGAGAAGTGTTATTCTTGTCTGAAGTGCTCACTGGGTGTAACCCTTTCACTTGATGTGCATTGGATGAAATCCTTTCCCCACAACTGAAGCATTTCATCTTCACTTCAGCGCAGACAGAAATTTCACTCATGAGTTTTTTTCCACTGATGCTAATTACCTTTGGATCATTCTCACTGCATGAAAATATTGTCTTGATAGTTAGTAGCGAGGTAATTTCCACTGCTAACAGCTCTTCAGAACAACTAAAACTCAAATCCCAGTTTACAGTGTTTGTCTTTTGATCTGGTTCTAATACTGTCAGCAATGTTTCTACCCTTTGCTGCCAAGTAGCCTACTTTCAAACTAATTGATGTACCCTGTAACAGCTCAGAATAACAACACTCTGCTCCTCTCTACTTTTGTAAGGAGAGATTACTCATTTGTCTTCCAGCCTTACAAGTTTGTCCCCTTTTCTAGGTTTCTTTTCGTGTATCTTTCCATGCAAAGATATTTTTGTTAACTTGAGGGTCACCCAAGGAGGTAAATGAACATTTCCTTGCATACCTTTGCCTGTGAGGCAGGACTGATTTCTCCCTAACACTTGGCCATAAGCACCTTCGGGTTCCCTGGATCACTTCATAGATACTAGACTGCAGACGTGGTGGGTTTCTGCACACCTCTTTTGGTCTGGATTCCTGACTACACAGGAAGTAGGAAAACCAAGGGGCATTAGTTTGTCTCAAATCTGTTTCAAATATTAGCCTAATGTACAAAACATCCAAGTTTATTCTAGTGAAGGATGCTGCTCCAATAATGTAAAACAAAACTAAAAAAAGAAGTGGAAAATGGTAGCTTGCAGTGTTGGGGTACCCTATCTGCAAGGCAGTCAGGGCTCTGAGTGTGTACTTGACAGTGATAGCCAAGGTATCCTTTTGGCAGCAATCCCCTGCCCATGGAGTGGGTCTCCAAAACTACCTAGCAGAATAGGTGACTTAGTTTGCCACACTGTTTTGCTTCAGGAGCTCTATCACAGTTTGAATGTACCCTGTTCTGATTTTTAGGATGGATTTCCCTCTTCTGTCACCTCAGTCTTGCTGCTCACCATCAAGTAAATTTTGTGCTTGTGAGCAAATGACTGTGATGAAGCAGCCTTTTGCTCTCCTCTGGCACAAGCTCTGAAATAAAGATATGCAAATATAGCAAGTGGGACCTTTCTTCCTCCCCACTGTGTTTCTTAATCAGCATATTTGTTAAAGTTTTAATGGTTACCGCATTTTGTGAAATAATAACTGTGCTAGTTACTGATGGTAACTACATTTCCAGGACTGTGTCATATTTATAGATCATGTATCTGAAATACTCATTATGCGCGTACTAACAAACTCTCAGCTTTCTGTTTGCTTTGGGTTATTCAAAGACAGCACACACAATATACAGTAATACAGATGATAACTCTTACCAGTACTCTGTCCATGCACTGTCCTCCCCCCAGTTTTGATCAGGGCTTTGTTCCCATCACAGCACCGTAGCTCTTTCTGTGATGAGTCTCTGCTTATGTGGCTCCACGCTATCAACAGCCACATATGACTGCAGCAAATGCCAAATACACTTAGCAATACTGCAAGCAGTATGTCTCGTCTCAGCTCTAAAAGGCATAACAGAGAGAGCCAAATCAGAACAATCTCAAAGTGATTGTAACAACCAGCCAAAATGGCTGAAATGATGAGGAGAAGGCCTATCACGCTTTGTGTGAAAGTCTAATGCATTTCAGTGAGCTAGAATCCAATTCTAGTGCTTTGACAAAGATGTTTTATAAAAAGCAGAGCAGCAGTTTCTATTGTCTTTGTAGCAAGGCTCAAATTGAAGAGAAGTATTTGAGATAGGCCATATCTTAAATGCAAGATCAGTCACTATACAGTACATTATTGGTTCTAATAAAAGTTTGTTCATGCACCAGTTATGTATGAATGCAAGGACATTCATGCATAACTGTCATACATCATAACATTTGTAGATAACATACATAACATTCAAACATCCTTTATTTGCATGAGGAAGCAAATAAAACTAGATCACTAGAATTACTTGAATGAATTTTTCAGGATTTTTTTTCTCTCTTGCCTTCTAGTTTTTCAAAATGACAGTGTGTTTATGTGAAGATTATTTTACAAAACATTTTAAGATGTCATATGTACAGGTTATAAATACGATGTTCTGAATACCTACATAATTTTCATATACTTCCCATAACATTATTTTGTCTGGAGACCAGATGTCAGGTAGCTGTTCACAGATGAAGCATGCCTGGGCTAAATCCTTTGCTCTGGTTCTTTCAATCTCCACTGAAAATCTTCTGCGCTTTCCAGCACTCCCAATGTTCCAATTCACTGCTGAAAGAGTAGTGATTTATTGAGTGCTTCCTGCTCTGGGACTTTTTCTCTTCTACAATTCCATGGAGTTCAGCAGAATAGACCAAGTGAGTACTTGGTGAGTCTCCTAAGCCAGGAATGATTTTTCCACAAATATCAGCAATAGCCTTTCTGTTGACTGCTGTGGAATTTGGATCTTGTCTTAAAGACCAGGCTTCAGGTACCTTTCTCCTGGAGAGTCAACAGACATAGTTTGCACAGTAGGCTTGTGCAGATATGCTCGGGAAAGTCAGGACATCTCCTCATGCAAGTAACAAACTGAGCTTCCAAAGGGGAGAGCAGAGCCTTTCTGCTTCGCTGAAATTCTTTGAACACATATGTGATACGAGGAGAAACCAGGGTATACATCCACAGAAGTAGCAGAGAGAGAAGTACTCACTCACAAAGTCTGCCTAAAAGCACTGTCAAATGCTGCAGGAATCTTGAGATCTTCACCCAAGATAGCTGGGCAAGACCTTGTGCTTGCAGAGCTCCCTGGCATCTGAGTGCACACGTCTCCACTCCTCTATTCCCACATGACTGTGAGAGGCTTGTGCCTTTGCAGAAATCTCATGCTTGGTCTGGGGAGCTGTGGGGGTGGCACCTGTGCTCTGTCACAAATGGGTTTTCTAAAGACAGTATAAGTTGCCCATGCACACTCTTTGTAATTGATGTCCACACGGTTTTCCACATACAGCAGTTCACCCACAGCAGTGCACACTTTCCTCCCCTGCTATTTGGAAGCCCAAGCTGTGTGCTTTAGTTTGCAGGCATCCAGAGCTTGACTGTAGTACTGCTTTATTTCACCCTTTTGCTTATGAGAAAGTAATTTATGTGTCTCACAAGATTTAAATGGTGAGCAGGCATAAACTGAATGAAAACAAGTGTTGTCTAGCAAAGCAATAGGCTACATTCTTGATCATAAGCATGAAAATACAGTTATACATAAAAATGTTTAAAAAAGGACATGAGATAAAATCAAATATATATGTGAAATAGTCTAGCTGTCTTCTAAACTTTTTCTGAGACATCTCTTAGCTGTTATAGCCAAGGGCTAATCAACAGATCCAGCATTACGCATTGTAAAATGTAATACATTGTGGGTTCTCAGTACACGGTCTCTATATTGGATTTTCTCTAATATTTAAGATTACAGTGTGTGGATTACAGTGTCATAAATGATATGTCAAAGTAATTCTAGGACCTCTGATTTCTTCTTAATCCATTTAGGGGAATGTATTGTATTTGCAGCCGGGGTTGGCCACAAATGTGCTTGAGACATTATAATGGATATAATGAATGTTCTTATAATATTGTTCAAGCCTGTCTAGGTTGGACTGTGCAAAGCCTCTCTTCCATAGGAGAGGTGACTTTCTACAACAGCCATATCCTCCTGCTAATTACACTGCAGTTCCTTTCTATCCCAGACAGAATGATTTGTAATGTGAACATTTCCTCCTTTCTATAGGAAAATGTGTTTTACATATTATGAAAGGCAATACCTGTGCAGGGCTTTGGTCTCAAAAATACACTTAAAAGAAAGACAGACACATAGCCAGTTTTCTGTCTTCCTTAACATTCAAAACATTAAATCGTGACTTTGTATCTTCTGTTCCTTCTTTTCTTTCTCTGACTTCTGTCAGAGTTGTTGGCACAACTAATCATGTTAGGTCAGACCGCTAAATTTAAAGAAACACGACTCTCACAATAGTCTTTCTGTGTTCCACACTGAAGTAACATAATTCCCCATAGCTATAAATCCTTAACTAATTACATAAAATTTATCTGTTATGGCCAGTTTTGACAAACTGTTCATGGACCAACTTTAGCAGAAATAGGAGAAATATGAGGGAGAAGATCAGAGTCACAGAGAAGCTCCAGAACGAAGAGAGGATGGAAAGAAAGAATTATTTCCTTTAGAGAAAGGTTAAATTTTGAATTTTCTCATAAACAGGAAAAGAAAATTGTTCTTGATTACTTAACCAGTGAAACAGATAGGCAACAGCTGTAAAACAGAACAGTGTTTTTCACGTGGGGCAAAACTAACCTGTGGTACTCCTGCAGTGAACAATATACTGAGACCATAAGTTCAATAGGACTCAGGAGAGGATGGGAGCTTTTGGGTGGAGTTGCACTGTACACCCAGCAATGTCAAATGAAAGAATGGGAAATATGTGTGCTGGAGGGTTAAATCAAGTGGGTGACGTGGAGGGATGGAGGCAAATCAGGATCAGTAAAGCACTGATGCACATTTTTAGCTTTAAATATCTACTTAAACCCACTCAACAAATCACTTTGTAAGCAGATAGAGATCTCTGAAGATGTGCTGAAGCTGAAGCTTCATTATTTAGTGTTCCTATTATATGCCTGGGCATTTTTGTATACTGACATTGAAATATATCAAGGAGTAATGTCAGCAGCAAGCATGCTATCCGTGAAATTATGAAACATGCAATACAGCAGAAAAACCCAGAATGCATATGTATTAAAAGACATAATAATTGAAAGCAGTCCTCCTATTGCCATTGCTTTGGCTTCAGCCGATGAGATATACAGCCTGCTAATATATAGGGCTATTTTTGGGAATCACAGCATATTACTGACATGAGAGATAAAAGTGGATGACTTACAATATGCTATTTTATGTGATTATAATAGAAATGATTTTGTGCTATGCACACTTTACTTTGTCTTGTGAGTCTGAGGCTCAGTTCAGTCATTCTTGGGATCCATGGCAAACCCCTAAGGCCCCTTCACATTGAAATACATGCTATGGAGGGTAAGTCTGAAAAGAAAAATGATAATGCAATAAAAGGGTTGAGATTAATAATAAACCATTCTGACACACTCTTGTATCTTATGTATTATCCACAGTTGGTTTGCCTTTCACATCCAGGTGTTTTGATGACTCCTTCTTAGTCAGCTTCTCCCTTACTTAGGCTTTGGGTTCTCATAATCCTCCTCAGTGCTGAACAGCAGAAAATTTTCCTGCAAGGCTGGAGGATCTTCTCTGTTCCCTTTCATCCATCTGTATTATCTGCAACAGAAGTAGCGCTGATTCTAATTATGGAATTTCCTTAATCATTAACATTTTATAAATTATCTGTTTCTTCTTTGAGATAGTCCTGTTCCAGCAGCACATAGTCTCATCTTTCCCTCTGTTACTGAAATTGTTGAGGATTTGGCATCTTCACCCTGCAAAAAAAACTTTCCTTCTCCAATTTGGTACATTCATGGGTACCACTTTTCTTGAAATCTCTTTTAAAATGAAGTTTGTTAATGCTTGTGTGTGGTATACAAGCAGGCAGGAGAATATCAGAATGTTAATATATAAGTGAAGAGAAGAGAAGCAGTGATGATTTCCGTTTGCTCTCCAGTGCCTTTCACCTCAAAATTGTGCAGCTATTAAGAAGGAAAAAAAAAAAAAACAAACAAACTAAACAAACCGGAAACCCAAAACTCTCAGCACTGATCAGGCAATCACTGGCAGTTCCTTTGGGTAGCAATTTCATTATACTAGATGCATTGCACTTACTTTGAGTTGGAAATAAAAAAGAAAACATAATTCCTCCAGGTGAAATACAGGAAAAATACAGCAAAGAACTTTCCCAAACCTCATGCTGGTAGGGTAAAAAGAATGAAAGATAGATATGAAAGGCAGAACATAATGGCTTTGATTGTTTCCAGTATATAGTGACATTGCACTAACATTTTCAACAACATCTTCAGTGACTTTGAGTGACTTCCTTTGAATCAGATAAAGCAATTTGGAAACTGCAAGCTACCTGGAAGTGAGACCAGGCTGGCTGAACTTTTTATACAGCTCTGCACACTGATATGTAGTCATTTTGCTGGTAATGCAATAGCAGGTGGCGTCTCTTCAGTTAAAGATTTTTTCTGGTTAAAAAAACAAAACAAAAAAAAATCCAAAAAACTAATTAGTAGTAGTAGGGGTAAAAGTCACTGTGAAATAAAATATACAAGGGTTTTTTTCACTCTGCATGCAGTGACCCAGGAAGGGAGTAATAGGAGGAAATGAAATATCCACACCATAGGTAAAGGCTTTTTCAATGAATGCAAGCTGCTCATCACTAATTCTGGTAGTATTCAATGATTACAGCACATGATAAACAGATGACACTACTATTTAAGGGTGAATTGTTTAAGATTCTCCCTGATTAGCAATAATTTATGACAAAGTTATGTTTGATAAGATAGAGGGGAGATAAGGATGTAGTGAGATAAAAATGTATAGGTTGGCTCAATGCTAAAGTACTTGAAGTGATCATGTAGAATGTCAATATCTGGGTGGTGGCTTCATTGAAAAATATTATATGTCAGAGCAGCTGTATGATCCTATATAAGATAAAGAAGACTACTCTTTAAGTAAAAGGACTGGAACCAATCCTGCTCCTTAGGGATTTAGACAGTTTGCACTAAGACTGCATTAACTGGCAGTTAAATTGGGTGAAGCTTGATGTAGGTGGTATAGATTGACTAAGATGTAAACAGGCTATTTTCTTATCTTTAGGTATATTATACACTGGCAGAGGAGAAAGAGCAGGGTCAGAACTCTTTTATATACATAGCATTAGCTTAGATGAAGCAGTGATGATGATGAGGATGATTACTGTTTCACATACACTGAAACATAGAAATTCAGGGCCACTTTTCATGTAAATGTATTCCTCTAAAAGCTAGAGTTGTTGTCTGGAGGATTTCTCTGTAATGCCTCTGCAGTTAATGGAAAGAGTTTGGCCTAAGGGATCCACATCTGAATCCTGTCCAGGTAGCAAAAACATTCTTATTTTTCAAAGTAATTTTCAAGAAAATCTTTACACTCCTAAAATAATGAAATAGATGCAGGCTATTTGTGAGTATCTGTTTGGGTGCTGTTTTGGACTGAGCTCTGTTGCTTTTTTTCTCAGCAAAGCCATCTTGCACTCCCAATATTTGCCTTGTTAGTATTTCATGTCCTTCCTTGCTGTAGCCTTAATTGCCCTAATAAGTTTTGTGTGCTTCTGCTCATTTTCTGCCTTTGTATTGTTATCTTCAGCTGATGCTGTTTGCTTTGTCAGACACAAAAGTATCGTTCAAAAAAATGTCTCCTCCAAATATGCCTTCTGTGACCTTATTTTACACAGTGATTATATGAGTAGCATTTAAATATTGTGATGAAAAAACGATTCTGAGTTCCTGGTTAACAAGCCCAAGTGTATTTTCTCCTATTTGACTGGCAAGAACTTATCTCAAGCTTAGTCATGCAGTGGTCTTAACTCCTTGTAGATTTAAGGCTGTGTTTTGATTCTTTCCTCTATCTCACGCAAGCCTTCCAGGCATAATTCTGCTTCTCTACTCACACCCTCCCTTGTTCATCCAAACAATCAGGAAAAGAGCACAAGATAAGCTTTTCTGATGGAAAAAAGAAACCAAGAAAAAGCTTGTCAATTCCCATATATAATCTTGTGCCTGGGGAGTATATATGCTTTTTTAATTAGGGTTTCTGAAGTTCCTTTAAATGCACTAGCTATGCCTTATACAGTGATTAAAGGCTTCAGCAGATAGGGTCTGAGAGGCCTCATAACCTTCCAGTCTCCTATAAATGCATTTGCCTACTGATTTTCCCTTTTTTTTTTCTATGCATCTGCTGTTGCTGTCATTTTAATCCTCTCTAGAAAGTCAATCCTAGAGAAATGCAATTACTGAGGGAAAGACTGAACAAACAGCCAGTCTTATGCTTACTGCTGACGAAGGGCTGGCTTATTCCTAGAGGTGTCTGAAAGAGCCAGAGAACTTGGACTGAGTCTAAAGTTTTTTTTTTTTTAGATCTCCATGAGCAATACTCAGGTTTTTACATTTTTACAATTTAGAATTACTCAGTAATTACATTTTGCTTTGGAAATGCTAATATCCAAGCCAGGTTTAAATTGACACTGAAGAGTTATTTCTTTTCATTGAGTTACCACATGAAAGAGCTATAAGTTATTTGCAAGGATTTTTATAACAGTTAATTAGGAAAAAATTGCTTGGCGTTTGCGCTATTTATTTCCATCAGGTGGTATGGGATGCACATTTATGTTTTGAAGCTTTGAGGAACAGTGTATTGCATTGCTGAAGGCTTTAGACTGTTCTGTGAAAGAAAAGCAGTTGAAGAAATATATACTGCTGCCTGAATTATTACACATCTAAATAATAAAGCCCCAGCCGCGTTTGCCTCCTGCATGTAACTGCACTAAAAGGTACTTGTGATTTTAATTACTTAGAGCAAAATTCAAGTGGTTTATTAATACCAACATAACCCTAGGACAGAATTATAGTAATGTTTTATATACACTTGGGGGGATGCTGGTGGAAATAACATGCAAGGTATAAATCTGCTTTCCTGCTGCTTCACAGCTCAGTGGAAATTTAACCTGAGATCCAGACCTCCATCTGCTGGGAGTGGAAAAGGGAAGAAGAGCACAGTCACCCCAGGGGGAGAGTTTCCTTGTTCCAGATTTCAGGGGAATGTTTCTGCCATCAGTGCAGAGGCTGGAGCCTGTCTAGTGGAGGTTCAGTACACTTGAGAAGGAGATGGATAGGCTGCCTCTTGCTCTCAGGTCCCTTATCCTACCGTCATCGAGGCATCTGTCCAGCTCCTAGCAAAGATCAGAGCGTGCTTCATCCTACTGTAAGTGACACCAGAAGCTGATGTTCCCTTAGGGTTATGCTAAGAGCCTTAGGTACCAGCCAGAGGAGCCTCAGATGAGGGGACAGTTTTCTCCCTGTTACTCCAACTACATATCCATGTGCCATACAGTGAACACTCCTATGGCCATATCTGTTTGCTTCACATGATGGGAAGGATACAAACCAGCTGCATTCTCCAAAGGATTTGTCCTGGTGGCTGTAGTGAAAGGATCAAACTGCAGCTAAAGAACAAGTTGGAAGCCTCTTTGCACAAGGACACATGTTAACCCCAAACAACACATTATAGGACAAGAAGCCTCCTTGTAATAAAAAACTGTGCTTTTAATAGCCTATTTTTGACTCTACTTGAAAGGAACAGGATCTGCTGAATTCCTTTGCTCTATCCAAAGCACACATGGACTTTCTTCACAATAGGCAAGTGCTTCAGTTTTTCTGAGTTAACCCAATATTCTTATTATCTTTGATTCAAATTATGTTTTTTATTTGTCTTCTGATGCTTGCCTTAACTATCGTCCACCTGTCTTTGGCTTATCCTATCTGGTGGTCTTCACTTTCCTTGGATATTTCTGCTTAATGCTTTGCCCTCTTTTAGCTTTCCTGTGGATTCATAGCTTAACATGGCCCTCACTCCTACTACTGTATAAGCTAATATTTTATATTTGTCTATATTTTAAATTTAGTTTCCTTTTAGCTGTTTCATTATTACTGTTTAATCAGTAATCACGGTTCCAATGTTGTGTGCATTGACTGCAATAACAGAGTTCCCATTAGTTCAAAAGAAAATCAGCTGAGTCATGGAAATGGAAAACCATGTGCATAATCTTATTAACAGATATCCCTGGTACTGTTAATTAATCATCCAGATTCATTCCCCAAAAGCATTAACCAAAGCCAGCGTAGAAGTTGAGGGATTAATGATAAGCAGCAGAAGTCTTTATAAAGAGCTGTCCTGTTATTGTGTAAAAGACAGGGCTTGCAGTATAGACTGACACATCTTCAGTGCTCACAGCCGTTGTCACATAAGCATGGAGAGTTTCTACTCCGGCATTTTAAAAAATCTTCATGCCTATTTTAACAAGCTCTGAATAGATTTAGTAGTTACTAGCTAGCAAGGGACAGCATGAACTCACTGGTAACTTCTTTCTTCTCACACAGCAAGAAAAAAACATACAAGATCCACCTATGGACATTCATGTCCCCAGTAAGGTTGTAGAAATCGCTGCTTTTTGAAACAAAAACTTGCAAACTCCTAAAAGTTAGCAGGAATCAAGCTGACAAAGGATAAAAGTGTATCATACAGAACCTCCACAAACAGCACACATGCCTTGTGCCCAGGTGGGTGGGGGGAAAATAAGGTATCTGTAGTAAATTTATGTGCCATAGTGAAGTCCCAGCTAAAAAAAATGAGAGAAGCATGATAGTGTCTAAGAGAAACCATCACTTTCTCCCTGTTTCTTTCCTGACCCACTTCACAGACCCTAAGGCTGTGGTTCCCCAATATCTGCTGAAATCAAAGGCAATCTGTTAGACCATCTAACCAATATCTGGCCAGTATGTGTGAAATATTTTAGAGTTAAGCTGAATTTCTAATGCTTATTTTAGTTTAAATAAATTCATCAGATAGGAAACATAATGTTACAATCCTGCCTCGCTTATTCAAAGTATTTCTGTTGGACAAAACTTCCCATTTTCCTCAGTCTCTTTCCTCTCTTGAAGGCTACTACAAACACAATGTTATAGTCTGAGTAAAAGACTGAATTTCATGCAAGATATTTGCTTCCTATTCATTCATCTGATATGGGTACACTTAAATATGTGGAATTATTGTAGTTTTACACTGTTATGAATCTCCTGACTGTATCCGTGGTCCTTCATATAAAGTACCTTCTTTCCAAAGGGACAGAAGGAGCCCTCCTAACTTTCCAGCCAGAACCTCAAGCTAGCTTTCCGTCTTTAACCCCGCTCTTTAATGAGAACTCCCATGGCCTTGAAGCAGCACAAAGGATTTAATCTTTCTCTGTGGTGTTCCCCTTGAATGACAATCAATATAACTTTGCTGTAGGTATACATCTGACATTGCATTGTTCAGCAATGCACTTGTGAGGTTAAAATAATTCACTCTGTAAAGATGTATAACAGTATGTATCAATTTATGAACACCCAGAATATTAAGAGAGGTACTTCTTGGTCTACAAAGCACTGTTTCACTGTCATTTCAAAAACTCAAATTTAGTGTGTGACCTAGAGATTTTAATTATTCTTGCAGTAGTGATAAACAGCAGTAATATAATAAAGGCATCCTCTACATTAAAAAAGGGTAATAGATTATAAATATTAAACCTGTTAGATATACTTGGAGTGTTTAATAGCAGTAATGCTTGGATGTTCTCAGGGCTTTTCAGCATATGATCTCAAAAGCACATTAAGGAAGTAGCTAAGTTATGTCCCAGGGTACTTGTGAGTAACTGGTGGCAGCAGCTTAACTCAGGCTCTGCATCACAATGATGGCAGAGCCTGCAATGGAGTGGGGGGATTGCACTGCCGCTGCTCCTAATACACACTACTAGGTACTTTTAGATTTTATAATAGGCATTTCCACCCCAGCATTCTCTCCCTTTTCTTTTTTCCAGTGTCTGAGAGCAGATATTCTTCTAGGAAGCAGGGTTATATTGCTGTCTGAATAATAAAATAGCTGGGCCCAACTGTATTAATATCTGCCTTAATGGCAGTTGAAAGAAGCAAGAGGAGAAGCCCCTCCCGCTCCCCCCAGAGAAGGAGAAATAGCCAGTGGCTCAAGAACAAGCAATTAGCCTCTCTGAGAGTGGGAGACTGGAGTGATCAGGATAGCAGGATAGGTAGGGTATAATTACGAGGCATGTGGTACTAAAAGGCTCATCCTATATAGTTCCTTTTAAATAAAATCTATGCTTGAAGGAGGAACTCAGTATGCCAAACTGAATGGTCTCTCTGAGGACAATCAGCACAGATACTTGCTTTAAGCATTTCGATGAGAGGTCCCGGGAAAATTAACCTGTTTGCTTCCAGGGATCCGACTTGCTGCTTCCCGAGAATTAACCCAGAAGGCCACTCTGCTGAACCTCAGTTCAAGCTCCTGTGAGGAAGCACGACAGACTTGGAAAATCTGGGGAGAAGCTGTGCCTAGGACATTATTTTTCATCCTCATCCTGAATTCTTCTGGTCATAGCACTGATAGTGTGCACAGACAGAAACCTGAATCACAGAGCTAAGGGTAGGAGAGCTTAAGAGGTGCACAGCTTCTGGACAGCTAAAGCAAATTTACTTTGAAGCTGTAAACTGTGAGGTCTAACCTCCAAAAATCCCAGTACTAACTGTTAAGGGTTGTGATGGATATGAACAATTAAAAAAGAAGGCACAGTTGAATTTTTTTTTCTGTGTAACTTTATAAGGCATTATATATTTATATGGCATTCAGTTCATATTGCAAGCTTTTTAGTATTGCCAGTGGGAGAAATTTGACAGAGGAAAGACCTGAAAAAGAAAAGACAATGCAAAGGAAAAAAGAACAAAAGAAATACTGACATAGAAAATAAGAAGAAAGACAAAGTGCAGAGTATACACAGGAGAGCAGGAAAGAATGCACCTTATTTAAAGTGTTTAAAATCAGTCTTCCTGGTAAAAGGGCAACACAGGAATCAGTCTGGTTCTGCTGGCTCTTACACATTTTTGTATTTTAAATAGGTAGCAATTTTCTTCCTGGCAAATATCTGGCAAGTTATTTATGTAGGCTGAAACACTCTCCAGTTCACAGGCCACTGGGAGTGCTTAAATCCTACCTAATCTTTGATTCAAGCAGCTGGCAGTAAAACTTAAATTGGACAGACTTTGTAATTTTCATCCCAGAGCACTGTCCATAAAAAGGGTGACTTGAAATACAGAATATATTTGCTTGGAAGTGTCTTTACTGTTATTTTCTGAAAGATCTTTGGATGTCTCTTTTTCATCTCATCTCATGTTCTTGTCATGCCTGACACTATTTGGGAGGGCAGTGCAGAGTTCTGTAAATGTTCTGGTGAGAATAAGAAAAAAGAATGTGATTCTGTCTTCAGTTCTCATGGTCTCTGCTTGTGTGTTTGAGGCCAGGAGCATATGCTTATTTGCTTAGTCAATTCTGAAAGAACCTTTTCTTTGAGAACGAAAGGCCGCCTCACAGATTGAATTTATTTTTTTTCTTTCTGAGTCAGAGTCTGAACAATAGATTTTCTTTAATCCTGTTTTTAGGTTTTAGATATTTTAATTCTGCTTTCATATGTTCCAACTTCGGATTTTTTTACCTGTCTTTCTTAAGAATGCCTAAAGTGTGAGCTACTGTCAAACATGGTCTCTTGGCCTTTGCATCTTTACTTGAAGTGTTACAGGAGGAGAGGTTTAAAACAGCTTACATACTGTTTCTATGGCAGAAAACATGCATAACTACATTGGAATGCACTTCACATTCAGTGCTTTACAAAGACAACTGGCCAGGAGTGGGCTGGTAGTGAAGAATGTAGAGGTGATGCCCAGTTATTTTTAATTCTGTATGTATCCTAGATAATGAAAGGGTTAAGAAGTAGCTGTTACTGAATTGTTGATATTGATGGCATAGTGATGGAGGGGGTTATGATTTGAGGTGATTTAGGTCTTGTAGTTAGACAGCATCCCATACACAAATATGCAATGAAAAGCACTTGCCAGACAAACCCAGGAGGGTGTTGAAACTCTGAGACTTAAATCTAGCTTTTTTCTTACATTTTGTGGAATTCACCAGTATTATTCGAAATGCAGATGTTCTTTATGCACAAAACCATGAGATCTTCTTAGAAAATATTGGAAACAGTTAACACTTTATGAGATTTGGAAATAAAATCCATCAGTGCTATCTCTTCCAGTAATGCTTACAGCAGTTATACACAGAAGGTTAAAAAACCAAAACGTGAGGAAGATATTCTCACCAGGACTTTGCATCTGTGTCTAGGAACTGTTGGATATATGGTCATATAGACAATCTGCAGCCTTTATGGACACCTCACGTTTGACTGTTATTTGTAGCACTCTTACTCTGATCAAATTTGAAGAGAGTGCATTCGGGTACAGCAGTAACTCTACAGCAGTGTCTGTGTGACGCAGTCTGGTGAACATCTCCAGCCAGAGAGGTTTGAATCATTCCTCTTCCTTTCTGCTTCCCTTCACTGCCTTGTTCTGTGAATTCAAGACTTGATACTACAAGTAACTGAACTATTTCGGAAGAGGGAAAATTGGAAAGACATTGTCCTTACAGCTAGGCTAATATTGCACAGAAAGACTGCATGTAAATTTGACAAAAATGGGAATTTGTTCTGAGTGGAGGTTGTGAATGTAGGAGGCGTGCAAACAGAATAGTGGTGGATGGTCCCGAGACAGTACATCTAAATGCAGATTTCAGAATGATTGCAGGATGGCAACCATCACTTCCAAAATAGCTAATATTTCTGTTAGAAATGTGCTTTTAACATCTGTGGTTTTTGAGTTCGGAAAGAGAAACAGATTAGAAAGTTATCAGACAGTAGCCAAACAAAAGTAACACAGCATTCAAGTAGAATAAGCTCCTCCCAATCAGACTAATAATTATTTGTGGAGAATATTCACCAAATAATTTCAAATATACTAGAGGAAGGGATGATCTGTTCCTGGCAGGTTGTGGCCAGTGTAGGTTTCATGTATGTGTTTGACTCCTGGCAAATGAATTCATTCTGATACGAGATGGAGCCTATTAGGAAATTGGCTACATAAGTAAAAGTTCACACTCCATTTCCTTTAAGGTTGCTAAGCACAACAGTTATTGACCTCAGTGGTAAGGCTAACATATAAATTAATAAATGTCCTATTAATGAGTACACTAAACATGAAAATGTCTGAACTGGAGAAATACCAACTGTGCCTGTTACCAACTGGGCATGTTTCGTGTTGGTTAAACAACCCATCTAATAGGATAAGAGTCAAAGGTTGTAGCACACGTAACGATGAGAATTTAGTTTTTTCTTGAATCTACCTTTCTGTGTCAATAAAGAATCTTTCAGAACAGTGATGATGATATAGAGGTTTAAAAGCAGTATGATTCTGAGTGTGAGCACACTTGTATATAGGTTTATAGGTACAAAACCAACCCAATTACTATAATTTCTTAATCTAAAATGAAAGGTAGCCAACTGTAACAAAACCAGTTCCATTAAACTAAAAATTCTTCAAATTGGGGAGATTTTGACTGTTTCATCCTGAATTTTTAATCCGACCTTGCCTTTTTTCACATGAAGCATTCTTGTTCTTGATTGGAAATGAAAATCTGCTGTCTCCAGTTTTCAAGGTTTGAGAGTTTCTCTCCACATTTGTAAGCTGTTGGCAGCCTAGGCATCCACCAATTTCTGTTTCATTGCCTCTTGAATACGGGAGCGGTGTTGTAAAGATAAAAAGCCATAAATTTGACTTGAAATTTTACCCTGCGTGCATCAATTTTGCATTGCTTATTCTGTAAGATGCTTACTGTAAATTAAATTAATGCAGTCCAGCAGCAAATGTGTTAAATTTTAGGGAGGTGGGGATGCTGCAGCAGAGTACATGTTACAGAAAGGAACAAGCCAGCTGCCAAATGCAGCTCTCACTGCAGAGTCCCTGGAACACAGTCCTCAGGCACCCTAGTCTTCATTAAATAAACACAACTTTTTGTTATTGTGATATGTGGCTGGTGTTTTTATGCACAGTGTAAGACACAGCCCAGTGTGGATCTGTGGTATAAGTATGTGTGCCTGCAAGGGCAGCAAGAGAAATCGGAGACTGATGGAGTTAAAATGCTCTGGGATCAGAGCTGAGCAGAGGCGGATCTGACTGCTTCAGTCCCAGTCAGCTGTACTTCACACATGCATTGGGCTAAAGATTTCCAAAAGCCCACAAGTGGTTGGATGTTCTTTCCCCAGTTTGAAACCAGTCTTAGTTGGATACTGATTGTCCTCAATGGCTTTGCTTTGAAAGCTTCTCTGGGATGACTGAACTGAACACTGAAGAGAGGAGGCTTGAGTGCTGTGTTCGTGCAAGGCATCATCAGAGGAGGAAGGAGGACAGGTCTGAAGGCTTAAGATGCCTCTTCTGCAGCACCAGCTGCAGAGGTGCGTCAGCCTCTGCTGGGCAGGGTGCTTGGATGTCACCCTCACCCGGGCAAGCAGAGGGCCAGCCAGCTGCAGGACAGAGTTACAGCATACAGGTCTTTGATGCTTGGAATTCTAGGCTTAAATAGAGCATTGCAAGCCTGAAATACGGTAAGAACTCTACAAACCCTGCAATACTGCACATATGCAGAGTTAAAATAACATGTCATCCAAAAAACCATTTGTTTCTAGGTGAGCAGCACCATCCTCCAAGTAAAATAATGTACTTACTGTGACTTTCCATTAAAAAGTAAGAGAGCATAAAGCTTTTAGAAGGAAAGAATATAAGTGCTCAGCAACAAAGGCTTTTTTATTATCCTTTTAATTCTTAGGATCATCCCACTGATTACAAGTATAATTGGAAGAAGAGTCTGATTGTCCTGCCTTGCAGAGCCATCTACCTCTAGGAAAAACAGAAGTGAAATTTGGATGTAAAATGCTGATTTAGTGTTTTTGTGCTTATATAGCAGAGGCTCAGATGATCCTGGAAGATCTGATCTGAGACAGAAGCCAGACAGAGTTCTCTGGGTTCTGAGAGTACTGCTCAGCTGATTCTGAGGGATTCTCTTAAATTCTGTGGCTGTATTTTACCCACCAGTGAGCCTGAAGTTCCCTCACAGAGGCAGTATAAAATGAATTAATATTTTATATTGTGCTTTGAAATCCTCTGATAAAAGGCACCGCAACATTGCAAAATATTTCAGGGACAGAACCATCTGAGGTGAGATCTGCCTCCTTTTATACAACTTCTTTAAAAAACCAGAAACTAATTGGACTCTGAGATGAAATAGTGCCATGAAACATGATGGACCTATAGTTCTCAAACATGCCTACGATCTGTACCATCCCAAGAAGCTGAATTGGTCAGGTAATTCTACTAAGAAGACTTGGAAATAACCAAGTATTTAATTGGACCAAACTGATATTTTGTGGTCTTAGCACTGAGCACGTGAATATTCTCTCCAGAAGGATCACTTTGAATGGAGCCTAGTGATTTTTTGTATAAAGCTCATCACCCTATTTGTACATGAAAGCACAGTGTACTTTGAGGAGTGACTTCCCTTCCTTGGGAAGATAAATATTTCCATTCTTGCTCTGCATCTCGGGATCTTCCAGAGATAGGTAACATCAACTTCGATGAAGAGTTGCAGAACAATCACCTCACCAGAGAAAACACGTTCTCCACTTAGTCAGCCTCTACTTAGAGCTACTACTGCACAGAAGGGGCATAAGAAGTGCGAAACACCCTGGAGCTTCATCAGGCTGCAGATCACCAGATGAGACCTGTGAGAAAGCTCGCCTCTTAAATATGAAGAACTCTCCAGACAGCAGAAGTAAGGTGGTGTTTTCCCACGTTTTCCTGAACAGTCTGTCGGGACTGCTTTTCAATAGCTACTATTTATACAATTTACAAATACTTTAGAAGGTTTGGAAGTATTGATGGCTGCCCAGTCTTGTTTGCCAAGTACACTCATTTTAATTTGACCAAATCTTAAGAAATGTTGAGTATTTGCGTCTTTGTCTGCTGACGCATCTCGTTTTGGAACCTGGTAAATGTGCTGAGTATTTTGATAGCCACAGAAAAAAGCACAAGGAGCAACGGGTGCTGAGGTCATTGTCCACAGAGTCTTGTGAAACCTGGTTCTTTGCTTATAGAGATATAAAACTTTTTTACCTGTTTCATACTCATTCATTATGATGTGTTCTCTGCTGGATCCACTTGCATTAAGTCTTGTTAATTAATATCAGGTAGACTTTTGTGCTTTGACAGAATGGTAACTCTATTGTTGGTATGTCATGACTGGGAATCTTAAAATTATTGCTGAAAAAAGACCCTACCATAAAAAATTGCTACATACAGGCAGTATCCAGTGGTGACATACTGAACTTCATGTAATGGTATGGACATATTTTGTTTCGTGCTTCAAAAAGAAGTTGTTAAACTGTGTTAAGAAAGCTGTAGAGTATGTGACTATAGGTATTGGAATATCATTGGTAAATCCATGGAGTATCCTCATTTTGGCTGCTGGGTTGAATTTTGGTCTCCTGAAACGGCAAGAACAGAAGGGCTGTTGAGAGGGTGGTAGAAAGTACTAAAGGCATGGATGAAAATCGACCCAGAATAGTGGCTGGACCTTAAGGAGAATAAAGGAAGGATAATGTGGAGCAAATACAGAATTGATTCGGAGAGTGTAAATTATCCGTTCCCCTTAGACAGTGGCAAGAGAACCAAGCAGACCGCGATAAGGCAGGAGCCCTTCCCGTGCGGTGCAGTAGCCCCGTGCCAACAGGCACGGCCGGGGCCGGGAGCCCGTCTTGCTCCAGTGAGCCCTGGCGCACCGGCAGGAGCGGGAGCGGGGAGCGGGAGCGGTGTCCGCAGCCGCATTACGGTCCCGGCTCCCTGCGTGCTCCGCCGGAGCCGGACCGCGGGGCCGGCGCCGTCCGGGGGCTCCGCAGCGCCCCGAGCCGCGGCGTCCGGGCG
>VZRE01011158.1:557633-664832 GCA_013396775.1 Cephalopterus ornatus | reverse complement strand
CTCACCCTCACCAAAGTGGAAGGTAAACGACGAGGTTGGGAGCGGGACGGGGGTAGCTCGGGGAGACCGGATACCGCGACGGGAGATGCTCTGGGGAGACTGAGTGCGGTGCTGGGGCGCTGCCCGGCGGCGGGGACTGCGCCGCTCGTGGGCGGGCGGTGGGGACCCACGGGGCGCGCAGCTACCCCAGCGCCGGGCATCGCCGGCGCCTACTCCTGTCCCCCGCCCCGCTCAGCTCCGGGTCTTTCCTCCCCCGTGCTCCAGAGGCAGAGCTTCTCTCCGGTGCTCCCCTCGGGGCCCGGGAGCAGCCCCCAAGCCCCTAGGCAAATACCTACCATGCAGGATTCTTGGCAGGAGGGAGGGAGGATGCTGGACGGATTTGCTCCGCCGATGAGACGAACACAGCCCCGTGTTCCAGCCGTCTTCCCTCACCTATAGTTGCCAGTCCACCAGCATGGTAGCTGTGGGGTTGGGGTCTTATGGCCAGGGAGGACATTCGGAGTCCAACAGCAGTGTGTGTGGGGGGCGAGTGGCAGACCTTGAGGAACAACAGGGACCTTTTTGAGACTTTCAAGGATCATGGCAGGGGAACCTTGAAAAGGGCACTGATGTGCTCAGGAGGGTACCACGGAGAAATCTGAAGCTCTGGGTGTACCCATTGGGGAGGTCTGGGGTGAGGAGCTGTGATCTAGGGTAGAAACATGTAAGCCACGTCCTGGAGGAGCACAGCAGGTGAGATTGGGAGTGATGTGAAGGCAGGGTGCAGGTCCGGAAGAGGACCCCGTGTGAGGGATGGATATAGAACTCAGTTCCTGAAGAAAGAGCAAAGGGAAAGCCACTGATTTGGGGGATCTCCTAGAGGATGTCGTAGTTGGTTGAAAGAATGGAGTTGGTGAAAGAAAAAGGTTGGCCAAGGGGAATGGAGGGAGGAGAGGCAGAAAAGGGATGAGCAAGATGAGGCAAAGAGGAAGAACAGCTCAAAAAAGGTAATGATTGAACAGTAAGAGGTAAAATGTGAATGACACTCCATAGAAAGCTCATGAAAAAGAAAAAAGTAATATTTAAAAGGTGAGGAACAAAGAAAGGCAAAGAAAAAATGGTAGCAAAAGCTCTGTAGAGGAGAAAGTGAGAACATGCACAGGAGGGAAAAAGGAACTAAAATCAGCAAGTAGAAGTGGAAAATCAGGTACCTGAAGGTTGTTATTTCAGTTCGCAGAGAATACAGCTGTTGCATTCCCACAACATAAAAGTCACCTACTGTAGAGATAGAAAAAGGTATCTCAGTTTTCTGATGGAAAGAAGAGCAGGCGTGGTCTTCATTACACTATGATTAGAATTAAAAAAAGCTCTTGGAGTGGGCCCCATGCACACTAGAGTGTTTCTCTCAAGGTTTGCATTGGAGACTCCTCTGGGCAAGAAGCATGTCTCCCTTTCTTGTGATGCACTGCAAATGCTTTATGAATCATAAATAATAATAACCCACTGGGTTCCAGCTTTGAAATATGGGTCATCTCATTCCTCTTCTACCAGTTCAAATACAGTTTATTACCCACCTTATATAGACAGAGAAGCAGAGAAATCTTTCGCCATGCTATAAAATTGAATCCTTTCAAGCATTTCCTTGTCTGCTCTTCATAGCAGCTCTCAGATACCCTATGGCTGCCCACGAGGGACTTTGTTGACCTAGTTAGACTTTTCCTTCTTTACTTCAGAGTACTTTTTCCTTCGTCATCAGTGGCAAAATCTAAATTGCTTTGATGGTGTATGAGAGGACCTGGAGTTTCTTTCCTTCTCTTTAATGAAACAGACTGACTTTGTTTGAGAGCTTCCTTTTCCCAGACTAATATTGACTAATTCTGTCAGCTGGTGTTTAAAGCCATGTAAAAAAAGCCTCAATGTAGTTATAGGCAAAAATAAAGTGAGGCAGTGGTCATACTGTGGACTGCTGGCTTCCCTTGGTCTGGCTGCAGTACCTCTGGCAGAGATTTGCCTTTCTGAAGTTCTCTGGTAGCCCAAGCCCACTGCAAGAACACAGACATTGCTGCAAGAGTAAGACAGCAGGAACTTTCTTCTGCTTTGTAGTCAAGATTATTTTCTCCCCTATCAACCACCATCAAAGCATTTCAAGGATCTCTGGCAGAACCACTAGGAATATGTTTCATTCTAGTATGGTTAGCCAAGAGGAGCCTTTCATTGATATGCATTGCTGTAAAGCTCTCCAGCATTCCCTCTATTTTCCTGCTGGTGCAGTAGCTTCTTTACTTTAAAAGGAAGATAAGGACTTAGTGCGCCTTCAGAAGCGTGACTGCCATTTCGAATTATTTCAGAGATTGAATCATCAGTATGCTCAGAGCCTGCTGTATTAGCACTTTTCAAGACAACTGTATCTACATGCATTGCTCAGGCAGGCAGTAACCATACCATGTATTTTCTGTGCCTGTTACCGTTGCACGTGCTCCATATTTTGAGAAATGTAGGCTTGGTGCCTGATTTGTGCTTTTTCGTCTTTCTGTTGTTGTTTTTCTCACCAATTTCTAACCATACTCAGTGGCCATTCCTTTCAGACCAGCCAATTGACTGGTTTCACCCTATTTGTACATGAAAGCACAGTGTACTTTGAGGAGTGACTTCCCTTCCTTGGGAAGGTAAATATTTCCATTCTTGCTCTGCATCTCAAGATCTTCCAGAGATAAGTAACATCAACTTTGATGAAGAGCTGCAGAACAATCACCTCACCAGAGAAAAGTAGTTACCCCCTACTTAGCTACTTATTCCCATGCTTTCAGCACCAAGGAAGTGGTATTGCAGCCTTCTCATACAGCACATTTCCTCTTCACCGTTCTGTCAGGAAGAGTGATTGGTGATATTCAAAGTTGCTTATAAGGCAAATGGCACTTTTCTGCTATCAGTTATTACACATAAATGTCAAAACTAAGTTGCCATGGAACCAGATTCTGCCACATGTTCAGCTGGAGTAACCATGACTGGAGTTACAGGGAATTTGTGTAAATACAAATGAAAAATGAATTTGGCCTTTAATATATTTGCATGCCTGCAGGGAATTCATCACAAGCGTATCAACACTGTAATCACTGTAATAATAAATCTTTTTCACTTCTTTACCAAGCACAAACTGAAGATCCCAAGCACAGCAAAAACTTTCATGACTGGCAGTCTGCTTCCTTAAGAGATGAGATTCTTATTATCCTCATTTTGCAGATGGAGCTGCCCAGAAACTGCAGAATGAAGCAACTTGCCTAAAAACAAGCAGCGCATCTTTTCACAAAGCAGGCAAGAAAAGACTTACAACAGATAGGAATGGACCCCCAAAATTCCCACATATGTTTTCTGGCCACAGGAGGACCCTGCCATGAATGCAAATAGGAGTGGGAGAAGCCTTGTTTATTGGAATCAGTGACTTCAGGTTACTACTAAAGCATCCTTTTTGGGAAATATGCTCAAATGATGCATGAATGTATCTCTGGATAAAACTGTGCAACTATTAGCAGTGTTCTGCCGGTGGCATCTAAAGGTTTTGGTAATCAGGCAATGTTTGTACTTTGACTGAGCACTAGGGCAGACCCTCTGAAAATCTCACCCCAGACTTCACATCTGTAGAAGCAAGATTTGTGCCCACTGGTCTTTTTCACATGAAAGCCATTCATGATAGACATATGCAGTGCTTGTATGTTCTGGAAAACAGAAGCAGGTGGAGAGCAGGAGAGGCCAGTGGTTCAGTGGCTCAGCCAGGGCTGTTGGTTTGTGGATTCTTCCCCACTGAAGCAGCCTTGGTGAGGAATGTGTGCTGGCTTCCGGATGAAGTAATTAACTTGGAAAATGTTCGCTTTTGTTCAGGCTGTCTTTTTGCACAGAAGACATTCTTCAATGTGAACATCCACGATCAGGGCAGAGACCATTAAAGCTACCTTGTTCTTGCTCCATAGCTATGGTAGCGGCTTTCTCCCGCTCCTGACTGGAACTGGGTGAAGGTGATGGTAATAAGTTTGCATGCAGCTACAGGAATGAATGAGGGTGTAGGTTTGCTGTGTGTCTGCTTCTCCATGGTACCTGCCAGCATGCACTGTTACTTCAGGGTAAAGATAATGTGAGTTACTCCCCTGATGGAAAAGAGGTACCCTCTTCCATGCTTACTGTGGGTAGTGAGTGTTAAATGCACGCGGGCAGTAATTACACTCTGGCTTTGGCCCAGGGCAACTTTTGCCCAATTTTCATATTCTTTGCAGTATTTTCAGTTAGCACAACAGTGTATTTGAGCAGATATCCAAGATCTTGTTCCAAGGCATGAGGAGTTTCTTGTTGCATAACACCTGGCTCCCTTCCCAAATGGCACCATGCTTTCTTAGACATTAAACAGCCTCAAAATGAGCTCCTCTTAGCTGTGGTAGGCTTTCTCACTGGGGAGTCCCTCCAGCTCATCTTTGATCATGTCCCACTGGTTATTTTGCCTGCCATCTCGCCTGTGCAAATATAAGCTATAGGTTTGGAGGTGACTCATTACTTCTGCACTGTATGTCCCCTCCTCAAATGATACAAAAATAAAATGAGACCATTTTGATGTTACTAAACTAATGCCAGAGCAGGAGTTTTAATGCATCATGAAGCAGAAAGATAAGTTATTAAAGATTTATGTAAGCTTCCTTACTTTAGTGGCTGAAATGAACCAATATGTAAACACTATGGACAAACCATAGTTTCATTTACAGTGACAGAGCTTAAGAATGACAACATCCATTGGATTATCTCAGACCTTTTGTAGATCACAGACCATTACATTTCACCCACTTTTCCCTAAATGAAGTAAGGTGCATTTGTAGTCATCTTGAATCAATTTAGGCATTTGCTCTCAAAAAATAAGCAGATTACTAATCCATCTATTTAATTATAGATTTCTCCCACGAGAAGCTGGAACAAGAACCAGTAGAAAATAAATATTAAGTCACCATAATGCATTATTCACTGTCTTCTGATTTCATTTTGTAATTCTTGTAAAAGAAATTTTGTCCCTTTTTCCTAATGGCTTACATTTGTAAACAATAGGATTTGTAGTGTAGAAGCAGCTCAGTGTAAGAGCTGGAGTTCAGAAAAGACTAGTAGTTCAACATACAAGTCTGTGTTAGCTGAACATGTATTCCCCAGCAATTTCCCAGCAACAAGGCTCATATATAGGATTATTTATGTTGTTGCTTTCCTAGCACATTGTACTCAGTATAGCACATTCACTTACATAGTAAGCAGCTCGCTGCACTTGGCTGGAGTACCACTGCCAACCTTTAGTCACAGCCCAGTTAATCTTTGTTAATTATAAACCATGAGATGCCACTGCAGACCTGGATAGCATCCTGCGGAAGCAGGAATTTGGCCAATAAAAGAGTAGATTTACTTTGTAGTCTTCACTGAGTTTTGCTGACAGCCACTGCGGCATAAGATCAAAGGCAACAGGAAACAAGGTGTTTTTTGCAGTGCAGATCTGGCTTGCTTTTAGGCAGAGCTGCCCACCAAATGTGTAGGCACCATGTATTGGAGAAACTAGGTGCCACCTCCCATGTTAGCTGCCCGGTTCCAGAAACATGGATCCACTCTACCTGAACATAATGCAGGGGTACGCAGCCTGGACATTTTGTGAGTCCTACTCCAGACTTAAATTTTGACATGGGATCTAGCACCCTTTGGTTTTACAGAAGTTGACTCTTCTGGAAGTAATAGGTATACATTTTGTTCAGTATCACCATTTCTGGACCCAAGCATCCTCAATTAAAAAAAAAAACAAGCGTAAGCTTCATAAACCTTGCAACTCAGTCATAGAGAGTACAGAAGTGAGGAAGTAAGAGCTGGAAATTCCTTTTCCACAATCGCCTCAAATTCCCTAGTGCAACTCTCAGCAAGGATAATATTGTAATTGTGGTTGAAAAAGGCATGAGTCTGTAGCTGATTGAAACAAGGGAAGAAGAGTGGATTGCAAAAGCCTATCTCATTAAAAAGAGGAAGAGGCAAGTATCAGAGAGAAAACAGAAACTAGAATTTTTGCATGTAGTGTATTTTTGCCCGCAGTTATACTGAGTACCTCAGTGCCCACATGGGTCTAGCCAAACCTAGGGGTTTTTTAAAGGAGACCCAGCTTTTGATGAGTTTGCTTCTGAGAGCTAAGGAGGCATCTCTTCTTTCTTCCAGTAGATTTTTGAGCATGTGGGGACTTCTGTGGATATATGTGCATTACTCTAACCACTGTGAGCACGCACAAGTCTGTGTCATGTCCACACTAATATCTGGTTATTGGTTGACAGAGAACAGGTGCTCCAACCATCTTGTTCTGAACTTAAGACCTAAGAAAAGCATTGCGTTTAAGGTTCAATAGCACGTTATCCTTTAGCTTCTGGGAGAACAATCAATTGGAGTTAGAATTCAGTATGCAAGAAACCAGTGGGTTGCAGCAGTCTTCTGTCTAAAACTGTGCTTACTTGAAAGCCAAGCAACTCTGAATTTTTGAAAGCTCCATAGGGAAGAAAGAACATTGTCCTGTTTTTGATAAAATGCAGTTAGCATAGCTCCACTGTTAGCATGAATTCACTTACCTCCCTGTATATATGCACTGATATAAATGTGCTCTGTATATTAGTGTAAGTAGTTGAATTCCCTTGGAGACAAAACTATTAAGAAAGACATGTAGCACTCAAATGCCTAGATAATTAATACAGTAGTTTTCTGCAGAGAATCCAGCCTGCTTTTTATCATTTCTTAACCCTTTATTCAGTCTGAAATTTGAACAGACTCTAATCAAAATTTTCCCAGAATACAGTTTTTGGTCATATCTGATTTTTGTCCTAATAGAATTTCTGCTTCCATAACTTCTCAAAGTAAGCGGCAAAACTCCCAGTGACCTCGCCAGGTAACTCAGTGTACGACTCAGTCTGATTTTTATTGAAGAAGGGAATACAGAATAATATCAAGAATACATAACTTATAATCAGGATTATTCTTTGTATGCTTTTGTGGTGGTTACTTTCCAGTCCCACAATGCTGATACTCTAATAAGTCCCCAGTATCTTCCATTTTCACTATGGACTCCAGTCATGAATTCTAATTAATCATAAAAAGGACAGTATTTAGGGGAACTCCCCACCTCACAAAATTCAAAGTAGAATATCATATTTTAATGAGGTCCATTTGAATGCAGCACTTTTAATAGAATTTCTAAGCAGTTGCCTCTGAAAATAAATTACATGGATTAAAGTCAAAATTGCTGCAATATGAAGGTGATAATTTTTCAGCTCTCTCTGTGTAACTAACAAGAAACTGTAATATTTTGCTGAAAGCCTTGCTGGAGTATTTGACAGAGGAAGATAGGCATATGTATGCTAGGGAGAAGAATTTGGTGTATCTTCAGCAAACGTGCAGATTACTTAATTTCAGCTCTTAGTAAGTTTAGGTATAATATTTAGCACAGGATATAACAGGAATTATTATATTATAACCGTTAGTGATAAAAAACATTATATCTGTGAGTAATACTTTAGGATATGGGAGTACCTGTTACAAGAAACTTAGGCCTGTTTGGTACAAGTTAAGCTGTATGGATGATCTGGTGTTATCAGTGCTGTCGGACATATTTCCGCAGACAGGAGGACAATAGAATCATCTTGACTGCCAGTGAACCAATAGTCCTATTTTCTGCCCTGCTGAAATTAAGGTGAGATGATCAGACAAGTTTGAATAGATTGCATAGATTATCATAACACTTTACTTTTATAATTAGTTAATTTATACTATGAATTCCTATAACAAAAGAGGGTATGAACTCAGAATGCTTTTTTCGTGCTTTGAGTTCATGTTCATGCAGTTTTCCCCATTTTTAGATATCTACATCCCTTATCCTGTAGCCTCAACCGGATTCAGACCTTCTGACCTAATAGATTAATACCCTGGTTTTGTTCTTTAAAGTAACTCTACTGTGGACTTTAAACTATTTTCTGTATTGATTTATTCTTAATTTAGTCATGCCATTTCATGATCAAATTAAGTCAAATTATTTTTATCTGCTACTGTAAGAGCAAAGTATTTAAAGAAAGTCCTTTAAACTTTTCCTAAATAGCATCCAAAAACGCATATGTGCAATGCTGTGTTGACCCAAGATTCTCATTTAAAACTGATTTAATAAAGTTTTATGGAGTTTTGTCATTTTTCCATTATGTTACATTAATTGATATTCATGAAAAAATATAATACTGATCTTTTAGACCTTCAAGCCTGACCATGGTTGGAAAGTTAGGGAAATCTGAGCAAACCCAAAGTCATCGCAATGCTAAGTGTTGCGGACCCACCCACCAGCCACCCACAGGGACTCACAGCTTTCCTGTAGGAATCCAAGAGCAGCTTCCTCAAAAATCACATACACAGCTGCCTTATGAGGCCTGACTGAAGGTCTGTCAGGTCCTCCCTCCAGCTTGGTGGAATTGATTGGGAACATGTACTTTCTAGCCTGAAGTTCATCTCGCAGAGTGTGGGTGTGCTGACAGCTGCAGTTTCCCCAGATGTAGGGGAAAAAATATTGTCTTTTTTTCTGCTTTGTTCCTAGTAATTTTTGGCAGTTATTTTGCTTTTTGGCGGTTCTTTAAACACTGAGTTGCCCTTTTCCATGGAGCAGCCTGTGAAGAGCTCAGGATCCCTGTTGGCAATGGCCAGAGCACATCACTGAGTGTGCAGCATGTGGGTAGTTTGCTCCCACCTGCACCTCTCTATCAGCACACTTCTCCATCTGTCGATTTATGACCCAGTCACGTAGCCTATCAACCCCCACAGCTGGCCATTGCCCTCACTGACCTGCCTAACTTCACATCGTTTGGAAAATTTGTTACCTCACAGCTCACCCCTTTGGTCAGGTTACCTGTGCTTGATGGTGGAGAGTGCGAGTCCCAGAGCAGATCTCTGCAGAGCTTCGTCCACTTCCCCCATTGCTGTATTTACTCCTCACTGGTTTCCTATCTTGCACGGAGCCTTTTATCCATTCCAACACCTTCTCTGTCTGCGTATTTTCTGTAAGGCTGTTTGGAGTGGGATTTTATCAGAAGCCTCTTAAAAATCTGGGAAGGGTACCTGCATCTCCTTTATTGATGTGTGTGTTGACCACTGTCAGAGAACACTGGTGAGGCTGTAGGATGAATCATCTAGTTTGCCCGGTAGATAATGCCAAGCTGAGACCTGTACTTTATTCCATCTAAGATGCCTGTCCCTAACTATTGCTCACTCTCTTTAGCACTTACCAGTCTGTTTCAGAGCTGAGTTGGCAGCTAAGTGGCTGAAACTTTTCCTTCAAAAAGTGGAGGTGGAATGTGTGCTCCTCTTCAGTAGCTCAGTGCATAAAGCAGCCTTCTACCCCCCTGCTAGAAGGAGGTGGCCTAACCCACAGGCCCTCTGAGGCCAGGGGAACCCAGATATCAGCAAAGCCGGTCTGCTCAGAGTAGAAGACATCCTTATTTATTGGGAAAGCATTAATTGAGAAGGTCATTTGCCCAGAAGAGAAAAAGTGAGGCTCTAGGCCTTGTTCCAGTGACTCCCTGAAATACAGAATGAAAATATTTCTTGGAGATGACCCCTAAAATGAGAGATGGAAACTTTCAAATGTGTCTTTGAATCCTGACAGGGTCTGTGTGTAAGAGGCGCTTGGGTGTTACGAGTCATGGTGCTTTGGCATGCCCAGGAACATATTCTTGGGCATCTGATGAGCTCTAGAGGGATTAGGAGAAGGATACAGCTGGTATAAGCAGCTTTGGCAAAGCTAAAGCTAATTTGGAGGGGGAGGTAATGTCTCTTGATGCAGAAGTTGGGCTGTGCGTGCTCTCATTACTGATCTGTGCAAGAAGGTTGATACATGGGGATTACTGGCTTCTGAAATGAAATATTAACAGTTCCTTTAAAACAGCTACCAGGATGACCTGTGAAAGGAGAGGTCATCATTGACAATGGCACAAAAAAGCTACACTAGCTATTAGGTGATCTGCCAGGCGACGAGTGAGACCCTACGACCTCCTCACTCTTTAACCTGAGCGACTGAAGAAAATGCTTGGGCAACATATCTGAATAAATATCAACATTTCAGATTTAGACAACTGCAATGGCAATTAGAGACATAAATCACTTTAATGGATTTGGTATTTCATCTTCTCTTCACAGGAAGATGCCTCAGCTGGTTTTTAATAGCTTAGCTTAAAAATCCTGAACACCAAAATAATTCGTAGTTAGTGTAGTAGGCAGGAATGGCATAAGAACAAAATCTGAAGAGTTTGTGAGGCTGCTACTGAGGCAAATAATATTATGTGTTGAGAAAACCACCATCAGAAGTCATCGTTTGTGTTCTCAGGTGTGTTGGAACTAATTGTCTCCCACTGATCCCTCTATGTAGTAATTATTGGGTGAAGAAAAGGTCACCCAGCATTCAATGCTCTGAGAATATACCTTGAATAGTGTCCAGCTCTGATCCCCCTGCATGTCATGGGTTTCTAGAACTCTAACCATGCTGAGAATCAGGCACTGTCTTACAGGACTTGCCTCAGCTCCCTCTCCTCTCTATGGTAAGCATATATTTTTGCAAGCTCTACAAACTTGTTCTGCGCAATGCTCAAGCAGTTACAAAACATCTGAGAGGCTGCTTAAGTTGAAACACATTCATAGCCTGGGGAAGCTGGCAGAGTTGTGCATTATCATTAGGTACATACATACATACATTTTGGTCCCTAATAGATAGGACCTTGGTCTGTAAGGGTCACTTTCTCACTCTGAAGGGTTGACAAGGGCACCCAGCACTTGTGTAATGCTTCTTCCACTCATCTGCTAACTAGCTGACAACGGCTAAAACAGGTCACTGATGATAGCTAAATATGTTTATGTGGTGCTGCACAGCTCTGAGTCCACCAGTGCTGTCTGTGGTGGCTTTACTATCTGTTCTTGACAGCAGTGGTGGAGAGGTGGGACTCATCTCACCCAGCTTCAGACACCCACACAAGAGACACCTACGTCGGGCTTGTTGCCCCAGACTGCTTAGAGCTGGTGGAGAGAAACAAGCACTCAGAAAGGATGATTCATCTGGCTTGTTTTAATCGTCTACTTTAGGAGATAAATCGTGCTATGGAAATGTCTTTTTTCTGTCTACTAACTATGCAGAAAGTGTAAATCACTGTCTCAGATACACAAGTCTGCGCAGCAGATGTCTCAAACTGAGAAGATGAATGCCACCCTTGGTTTTATCAGTATCATATTTTTAACATGCACATTGAGGTACAGTATGGTCCTACAGTAAGCCTTTAGCTGGCTAGTTATCCATAGGAGTCTTAAGACTCTTGTCCAGACTTTTGAAGAGGTCTGGACAAGCTATTTAAAAGTGAGCAGCTTTTCAGCCAGTGTGGGTTTGATGTCACCCCATCTGTGCACCTGTGGTTTGGGTGAGAAGAATGTCCCCAGTGAAGACACAGGGACTAGGCAGGGAAAGCTGCAGCCCTGGGTGTTGTGTGTGCCAGCTGGCAGACAAGTGCCCCACATGGTAAATGACAGGATGAGACCACGTGGGTGTATATCATCTGTAGCGCTCATCGTAACCAAAGACAGTCCGGCTTTTGGGGGCAGATCGTGTCCCAGATATCCTCCTGGACAGTGCCACATCCAGTGGAAAAGGCTGTACCAATTTGGCATCCAGCCCTCCGGCAGCACAGGAAATCATGAAGGCTCAATACAGTTTCACTGACAGATACCATAGACACTGACTGATATTACAAGTCTCTGCTTGTAGCTGTTAATCACAGGACAATGATTTTACCCCTATCATCATGAAATCCATCGTGTCTGGGATAAGTTTTTACTCACTCCAGCATGTAAATGCATTAAAAGAATCAACATCCCTAGAAATTTAACCCTTGAGGTGCAAGATCACTTTAGAATTGATACATGCAGTATTGTCTATTGCTGAAAGTGAATGTTTCTGTTGATGTGTTTAATACAAAATTAAATATAACTGGATAAGTAATGTTGCCTGTGTAGCATAGAAAACATGAGTAAAGTTTAGCTTTAGGGAGTAATTGCCATGGAACAGAGTTTAAAGGCAGTGATATTCATGCAAGCTGTCCAGATGAACGGCTGGCTCTTGCATATATGCACAGTACGAGGGGGACCAGGGCAGGTGGCTTCAGCCCTTGGTGGGGAGAAGATTTTCGCTACTGTGTCTGTAATGGGCTGTCTGTCAACACTGTATTATTGGATGTTGAGTGTCTGGTGCATCAGGCAGTGTAGCTGTGATTTCCTCCCTTCTCAGGGACTGCCAAGACTGCTGATATCTTGCCGTTTTAGTGATCATGATCGATTCATATTTCAGAAAAAATAATACAGCCTCAGTGTTGTGATTCAGAGCACCTACTCATCTTGAGTTCTCATATACCCTAGTGTCTTAAGGCGTGTTCCCTAATGTTGAACGTCTTCAGCAGGAGTGGTTTAAATCCTGGTTTTGTGTTTCCTAGGGGAATAACTGCAGAAAGACGGGCATGGTAGATACCCCGCTAGCTGTCTTCTAGAAGGAGGAACATTTTTGCCTACCTCTCCAAGTAGTTTCAGAAATGTAAACTCAGTGCAGTTGCATTGCCACAGAGGCACAAACTCCTCCTAAGCTCGTTTGGCGCCCTGGCTGCATGGCTTCACTTTTTTCTATGCCCAGAAATCCTGGTGGTCCATGGGAAGGATGCTGGAGCTTATTAGACTGTGTGAAGTGTTTGGTGTTGCAGTGACAATGCCCAGCAGAAAATCTTGAGAGAAAAGAAAAAATTCAGTAATCATTAAGTGGTGGACAGCAAAGAGTGCTGGCAGCTGCCCATTATGCAGTGGGGTTAAAAGAAATGAGTTCAGTAAACTGAACCCTGACTGTGCAGCAAGTGAGGCAAGAAGCATTAGTTACAAGAAATGTATTACCAAGAAAATGCATTAGAATTATTTTGTGTGAGCTAAGGGTTCACGAGCAGTATTTTTTCAGTTCTAGCTTCTTTTAACATTTGGCAGGTAGCTTATAACCTTTCTATTATGTGTTTAATACAAGGTCACATTAACTTTGAACAATTCATTGGCCTGCTGGTGCATCTCCTGTTATGTGGGAGGCTGCCCACACAATCTTCTATCGAAAACTGAAATAGATGGAGAGATCAGCAACATCCCATCTCTCTCAAAGCCTTTCAGAAAGGCTAGATGTTTATGCTTTGACTGCTGTACACTCTGTCAAACAGAGGCCACGGTTTTTCTTTTATAAAATACTGCTTTACTAGGCAAACTAGGCACTAATGGTGCTCTTAGCTCAGATCATGTATTTTTTATCTGTAAAGAAATAACTAAATAGTTCTTTCCATAGAAATAAACCTTTTCTTTCATAATGTATTAGTTCATGTAGATACAAACTTAGGTTAACCTGAAATAAGAGGTTTTAAGAGATTTTCCATTCCAAATACTAATTCTCACCAAGATAGGAAAGGATTTTTTTGTGTGTGGACCTCTCTTAGTCTGCCTTGAATATATATAAATGTTGGCAATAATATAATCTTTCATTGTCCTGGCTGTAAATGTTTTCATCTTTCAATATGTGCAGTGACTTCTAGACACTTTTGAAGTTGTAAATTCCTGCATTTCAACATGAATTACTGTTCCATCCTCCTTCAAGTGAATGGACCAACTAAACTGAAGGCAGCCTGTAGAAGAAATAACTGCTGAGCATTGCATGTGGGTGACTGACAATCGTAGCGGATGTTGAATGGGGTAAATTTAAGAAAGGCAGGTAGAGAGCACTAAAGGCAGTGGCCTGCTGCTGAGGTCTGACAGCACATTTTGATCTCTGTGAGAACTGAACCACCTAACCTCACTTTGCTCATTCATTCACAAGCTGGATACATTATCTGCTGATAGCAGATATAGCCCTGTTATAGCAGGGCTATGACAATTCATGTTTAAGGATGTAAGGGGCAAGGTTTTTTAGGAGAGAAATTTCCAGCAGAATGCTATGCTCAGTTATAGCAGGGCAAAGCTCCAGTCTAGTCTCATATGGTGCAGGACTCAGGCTAGAAAATGTTAGAGTTGCCTGGTCAGAGATAGACTTCAGGGCAGCCTGTGGGTTGGTCTAATGTTTGCCATCTGGCTACAGTCTCAGGAGACCTGTTTTTCTAGGGATCACTGAAATGTCTGGTGATCTAATTCAGTATTAATCATGCTACTTATGTTGCAGTGATTGTGCTTAATTTCAAGATTAAATATGTTGTCCCCCCTCTCCTTTTAAGAAACACCACATTCCATAAACTGCCCATTTCCAAATTTTCCAAGACAGTAACAATTTCAAGTGTTGTTATAATCCCCTTTATTAAACTCAATACTGTATTTTTCATTCATTTACACATCCTAACAGCAGGAGTTTGAGTGGTGTGTTAAGCCTTTCTATGTACATCAAAGCAACATGTAATTTTCATTTCCATTTTACCCAGTGGCTTCTAAATGTAGAGGTGATAATTGTTATTTGCATTCTAATTATGCCTCAGTTGAACCAGAGGCTTTGCAATGATCTAAAAACAAAGGACTTTTTGTGGCAGGATCTGGTGGGTTCTTTTTCTCGTAAAGCTCCATGTGACTTGAGGAGGGCCTAAGATTTGAAAACTAAAATGCAGAATGGATTTCCTTAGTAAGCCATGTGTTTTCTTCTCCCCAGGGGATGAGCGCTCCCGGGAGTCTCCAGCCCCAGCTGAAGCACAGATGCAAGCTGGGGCGGAAGGTGGTGGAAGGGTGAACCGCTGTTGCTGGAAATGCTCCGTGACACAACTCAAGAAGATTTTCTGGGGTGTGGCTGTGGTCCTGGGTGTCTGCTCCTCTTGGTCAGGTTCAACCCAGCTAGCAAAATTGACCTTTAAGAAATTCGATGCGCCCTTCACTCTAACATGGTTTGCAACAAACTGGAACTTTTTATTCTTTCCTTTGTATTATCTTGGACATGTTTTTAAGTCAGCTGAAAAGCAGTCTCCAAAGCAAAGATACAGGTATGGGAGCTTTTGTTTTTAATCCTGTGGCTCTTGCATGCTGCTCTGCATTTAGCAAATGTTTTGTTCAAATCAGTCAGTTAAATCAAACTTGTGTTTGCTTTCCTCTCCAGGTTTGTTAAAGGATGGTCTGAGTTCATTGTGTGTCCTATGCTAGGTGCTATGTTATTATTTGTAATATGATTTCACTCCAGCAGTGAGAAATCCAGATTTATTTCCAACACATTGAAATCATATAATGAAAGTCCACATTTTCTGCAATTATTTAGCAAGAGTTTTCTGTTCTAAACCTCTGCAAACATAATTTTTTTATTAATATCTCCTTCCCCTACCCACAGCTAACTTCTGTGGCATATTCTTAGCTGAATAAGCTAAGTAAGCTTTTCTTTTCCAAACTTGGGACTAGAGCAGGGCCTTGAATAGCTGAGTGAAAAGTACTGCAGTATTTTCCTGGCACTATGCCCCTGACATCAAAGGCCAAGCTCTGATCCCAGTTAAACTTGAGCTGTTGTGTTTATTTCCGGGAGGAAGCGCAGTCATAACCAAAGGCAGCACTTTGTCTTCAGCACACCTTGTCTTTATAGCAAGCCAAACCCACAAAGCCTGAGGCACTCATGGAAAGCCCTGAGTGCCCGTCCACTGTGAGGGGCTGAGGATGCTCTGGCTGCATGAAGGACTGCCTCTCGGTGAGCGCTCCCTCAGCTCAGCTCAGCTCATTTTGGCCTGAGAGGTGTCTGGGACAGATGGAATGACTCAGCCATCAAGATGTCCCGTGTCAGAGAGCTTCCCCAATACATGGAAGGATGTGAACAACATTTTCGCCTTCTGTTACAAAGTGGGGCTCATAGCCTTTTAATGAAGTAGCTCAGAAAAGTAAACAGTAAGAAGTACACATTTCTCAGCTCCCAGCTGCGCAACAGCAAGGTGGAAACTTACTTCAGGAAGAATCTACCAGGCTACTCAGGAAATGCTCTACCTCAGATGACGAGGGTTAAGATCATAAATGCTGAAATTTTGCTGCCTAGCCATCATTACAGTTTCTTCATGTTCTAAATAGTTTGGGGCTGCAGATAAAGGATATCACCATCCACTGCAGATTCTGGAGCAGTATCCAGAAGTTTTAAAAGCATTTTTATAAGATGCTGTGTTTCCTGTACTTTAGTCTTCAGGTTGTATTTGTTGTTTACTCCACAGCAAAGGTGCTTTCTTCAGAGATGAGAGGAGTATGAAGGTTACAGAAAGCTACAGTTTAATCTGAAAACAGTAACAAAATCTAGCCCAAAAGCAACTACCTTTTTGTTTCTTTGTTTTTAAATATTTTTCTTCCCAGCTGCTTTCAGATAATGTTTTAAATACTGCTGAATTCTGGGGTGAGTGGTTGTGGTTTGACGGATCCCTGGGGTTAAAACCAGAGCATTATACTCTTTGTTCCTGCAGTAAATTGATACGGTTGGTAGTTTTATGTCTCCCGTTTAATTAAATGATGGCTGAGTTGAAGAGCAGGTGCAAGCCCTGCAGCCTATTTGGGATGCAGGGGAACATCATTAGCAGTAAGCTTGCCCAGGCTTAGTAAAGAATGTGCATTTGTGTATCTGACCAGCGGATTGAACAGGGTTAACTTACAGAGTTTTTTTCTGGGTGTCAGGGTAGATTTGTGCATTTGGAGATACGGCTGTGGTTCCTACCTTTGCTGCAGATTTGTTCCATGGTTTGGAGCACTGCAGACCTCTGATTTCCTTGTACTCTCTCTTCTTTTGGATGAGAAAGTCCTTTAGGGAGGAGGGAGGACTTCCCCCACTTACCATATGTTTTCATAATGTCTGCCGCAGCATGTCCACTGTCTACACTGAGACCTTTCAGTGGTGCTGCACTAAGAGTTACAGTGAAAAGAATTACGGTTCATCTGCTTTCTCCATTACAGCTAGGATGTCACATGCATGTACATCAGAAAACCCAAGCATTGAGTTCCAGCCTTTCCTCTTAATTATTCCTCCTTTTTGCATATTATATATGTGTGCACATATAGAGAGAAAGATATATACAGAGACTTTGCAGCTCTATATGAGGTAGCACCATCTTCAGGAAAGCTTGTGCTCCAGGTGTGGTTGGACATGTTAGGTAGACATTTCATGAACTTCTGGATAGTTAAAAGAAGGCAATTCTGACCTGGAGCTGTAAAGAAACTAGCATAATCACTTTCTGCTGCTTTTATCCTTCGCTTCCATCTAAACTTTGCATATTATCCGAGCTCTCTGGCAGGAATTTACGATGAGATAAATGAAAAGTTGGTAGTGGGAGACGGTGGAAATATGATACCTAAGTCACCTTAGCGGTGAAGCAGTAAAGGAACGGATTTTCAGATCTTGCCTACACAGGTTGCTAAAATCCACAGGCACCTGATGATTTTTGGCAGCAAAGCTCCCCAAGGACACCTACGCAGCCACCTCCTCTTCAGCAGGGCTGGGCAGCTCAGCCTCCCCTCCATGGGGCACAGGCAGTGCCTTCACACTGCCCCTTCCTCAGGATGCCTCAGGACGCTGTAAATGCATGAATTTTTATGTTTTGTAGTCTCACAGACAAACATACCTGTCATGGGCATAAACCAGTTTCAAGCTACACAGATTTTTTTTTTCCCCTTACATAAAATAGTAGTAAGTTTGCAACCAAAATTTTACAGTGGTACATTGAATGCAAGAGCAGGCTTATTCAGTTTCTTTATAAAATTCTGAGTATTAGGCCACAAGCAAAGTATTTTTTAAGGATTTATGATTGACCCATATTGCATGGTAAGGAGCTTTCTGTTTAAGCTGAAGTGTACTATCAGTTGTGTCCATAGCATGGGGAAAGAGAGTCAATCTTCGAAGCAAACCAGAACTCATGCATTCACATCCAAACTGCTCTAGGCTCGCTGTGCAGCTCCATCAAATGCCAGGGCTGTGCCCAAGTGTAGACAGCTCAGGGAGAACTTCTCTCATGGTTGTCATACTCTATGGCACAGAGCTGCATATGCCCGAGTGGTGAAAGAACTCTGGCAGGCCACAGAAGGGCATGCCAGCTTCAGCACTGCTGTCCTTCTTCTTGTGCAAGTACTCACTAGCTTAAAATAAAATTATTACAACTAAATTATTATTCATTTCGACCATTGTCCAGTCCAGAAATAGCACATGCAATGATTTATGGACCTAATGGATCATTTAAGAGTACTTCATAGTTTTTGCTTCCGAACTGCTGTATGAAATGGAACATTTAATCTGATGTGCTATCCTTCATCATACCTACATTATTAATTTATGAAGTAACATAAATTAAAAGCACTAGGGCTTAAAACACCCTGGCTACATGAAAGATTAAATTAAAACCTCTGTAAGATATTGCTTAGCTTTCTGTATTTTTAGGCAGGACAAAACACACCTTTTATAGAGATTGACCCTGTGTGTGCCAGCTGGGGGAATAACAGAGGGATGCATTCACATTTTAGAAGGAGAATACCTCAGAAAGCCTGTTTATTTTGATGGTATGGTCTTAGCAAATGATTTTTTGAGAAGGAAAGGACAGGACTTTCAAGAATGGTTTGCATGATTATTTATTTATTTGTTTATCATTTAGATCTTGCTTTTATTTCAGAAAGCATTAAGACTAAACAAAACACTCGAACCTAGAACTGTCTTCTAAAACCTCTAACGCACCTGATGTGTTGGGTGAATGAATCATCACACATACCTGCACTGATCTGCAACCATGTTTGAACATATGTTAGAATGTTCTTTTTCACTGAATCATAGTTTTGTCTCTGTACTGCCCCCAAATTAGCTGCTGCTAATTCTTCAGAATTTGAAGGTTTTTCTTTGAAAATAAAGCAAAAAGTTGCAGGTAACACCAAAGTATTGTTATGCCTTTGAAACTGAACAAAAATACTGGTGCAACAATGGTAGAGGACTAATGTAGTAATCACTTACTCTCATTCACCAGCTAATTGAGTTCACAAGAGTCACTTTTGATTTATATGCATATGGGCTCAGAATCAAGATTTGGCTCTTCAGTGGCCACAAAGCAGCAGTGTCATAGCTTCACTTGAGGTCCTGGAGAGTGTGAGCCAGTTTCTAAATGTGTTTCACATGTGTTTCTGCTACCATGGAGCAGACGAGACACTAGCCCAGCAGCCCTAGTAATTCAAGGAGCTGAGTCCTGACTCATATGAAAGTGCAACTCACTGCACCATGGGTACTGCCCTCCTCTTCTGCAGCTGGCAGAGAAGCCTGCCACGCAGGACTGGTAACCAGTGCCCTGGCCACAAAGAAATTCTAAGGGGAAGGAGGGTCAGAGCCTGATTTGGTGTGACTGGATGTGTTTTTACTCTTGGTTTTCCTTGGTTTGTGTTGATGAGTCTCTCTTACCCAGCAGCATTAAAATGTTGCAGTGCAGTTAACTTTTGGCATCCTACTGATTTATATTACTGCTTAGGCGGGAGCTTCACCACCAGAGCAAACAGCATTAAGAGAGTCATAAATAAGCTACAGAGGCATCAAGACATGACAAGTGCAAGTGTTTTTAGCAAATGTCACCCAATGAAGCATGTTTTCTTTCAAAAAACTTCAGTTTATAAACTCTAATTGTCTAATTCAGTACATTATCCTTAAAATAATACCTATTTACTTTGTGTTTCTCAAAATAAAATCACTTTACAATTCAAGTTCACATTCACTTCTTGGGAAAAATAAAAATAATAATTAGGAAAACCAACCAAAGAACAAAATGAACTGTTGAAATGAAAAGGTAGAGCATCTGATTCTTACCCAAGTTAGACAAATAAGAGTTAGGGGTAATTCCAGATTAAATCAGTTTGATCTCTGCAGCAATCTGTCAGGACTTACCTTTGTGCTTGGTGTCGAAGCGATTAATTAAAAGGAAATGTGGCTATCGTGCAAGAGGTTTGTAGTGTTCGTAGTCATCTCTATCTCTCCAGCAGTTGTCAAAGCTGCTGGTAGTGTTGTGTCTTTGTTGGACCACCTTTCAGACTTCTTTCAGTGAATCTGCTCATTTCTTCGGGGATTCTAGCTGAAGACAAGGTCAAATTGTATAATTAGCAAGTAGCAGTATTGGTGAAGCCTTCTGCTGGAACAGTGTGGTGGTTTTGGTAGTGGCAGTGATGGTGGACATCTTTCTGCTGTCCAACCCGCTGTATGTACAGGGCTAAGCTCTGTCATGGAGCATTCATTTGAGCTTAGCTGAACTGAGGCCCAAGCCACAGAGCTCCGGGTGATGCCGTTGTCAAGTTCTGTTTCTCAAGTGAAGTAGTTCTCTCTTCCGGATGAAACCTGTGGTAGCTGCTATTTCTTTCAATTTGAAAAGGAAAGTGTGTCCCCATGGAATGTGGAATAGGTGTGTTGTCACCCCACAAGAGTTCTGAAGATGGCTTTTCACTGCTGGCTTGACATAATACAGCCTTGCTGCACAATTGCCAGATGATTGCTTAAGTCGTCATTTCAGCTGCTTCCTTGGGGAGACTTGTTTTCTTAGGTGATTAAAGATTAATGTCATGGTTTTTTGCTCATAAAGTTTCCTGAAAAAGAAAAATTTCTCAGCCAGCTGTCAAAAATATGCTCTACAGGCTGCCTGTTCTTGAGAAAATAACATCTCCAAAGTTTTTCTAGAGTAGCGTCCTGTTCACATCAGTCTCCTCTACACACTGAAGACAGTACCAGGGGTTAGATTAGGGAGGATATGTGCCACAGCTATCTTCTCAGTGTCATACTGAATATTCCACCACTGCTGGCTTGAAGCTAAAGGCCTGGTTTCTCCCCAGAATGCATGGGGAGAGCAAACATCTACAGCGGAAACACAAATGTGAGGCATGTAAGGTAAACAGCAGGAAAGGGTGAGGAGAAGGAGAAAAGCTATTGGTCAAACTCGCTGTTGTTGGGTGCCCTCCACCCTCGCAGAGTCAGGCACATAACTAGAATTGAGATGCTCTTCATCTTGATGTCTTCCATAGAAAAGCTTAAAAAACTGCTCCTGGACTGTGGTGGAGGAGGTAGTTTTTCTCTCCCTCAAATGGATGGTATGGGAGCTTGGTACCTACATTAGACTCATGATGTGAGTGGCTGGCAGAAAGCCACGAAATTAATGCCCAAGTCCTAACTCCTCTGGAGATAGCTCTCACAATGGTAAGCCTCTATGGTGGGCTCAGAAACATAAAGGTGGCATTTGTATGCTTACCTGCCTTTCTAAACCTACCCCAGCTTTTACACCTCCTGGAAATACCTTAAAGAGATTTCCTTTAAAATTCTGTTTGACTAGTTTGCTAATTTCTATTCAGGTAGCTGACAATGTTTCTGAGAGCTTGTGTCTTAGCTTTTGTGAGGAAATGGTCATGGGTCCTTCTTTAGGAAACCAGTTCTTTCTGATTTAGCCTCACGGTTTATCCTTGGAGTTTGCATTTATTTTTCAGACCATGATGTTCTTGAAAAGATCTTAACATTCATGTCCTGTAAAAAAACCTTTCCCTTAATCTGAAGATCCTTCATCTCTTGGGAATCACCTCTTCCGGGCTTTTGGACCTTTGTGAAATGCTAATCGAGAAAAAAAATTGGGTACTTCCTGATCAGGAGAAACCCATGTTCTTTCATCTTCAGACTGGTTTGCAAAATCATTCCAAGGATGATTAAGTGGTGTCCTGTAATTTTTGTCTTGTTCCGTTACTTTTGTCTTCTCTGCTGTGGCTTGAACAGATGCTCTAAAATAATTACATTATCTGCCTCCTACGAGGTAACAGTGCTTGAGGCAACCTCTAGAAAGAGAAGTAATTGTTCTTGCTACCTGCAGACGGGGCATGTGATATGAAACAATGTATTTATGTAATGGCTTTTGCTTGGAAAAAAATACAGTGTGTTGCAGCACTGAACAATCTCTGGTCAGTAGTTAAACTGCATTTCATTAACACTGCCTCTGGTTATTAAAGCAAGCTGCCAAGCTTCCACACTGCTAGGGCTTTTCTCAGGAGATCTCAAGAGCAAATCCACCTGTGCTGACTGCGACCATGGAACAAAAGCAAGCCAGGCTGAAGGGACCTTGGGTCATCTCCTTCCTTTCCTGCCTCCAGGCATGACCTGCACACACAAACAGAAAAGTAGCAGCATTTTATAGCTGGCAAAGGAAAAAAAGGGCAGGGAGAAGAGTGTGTGATTATGTTTACTGCATAGAGAAAGAAGGTGAAAGCTGAGGACATCCTTTTTTTTCCAACCAGCATAACATGGAAGAAGATCTCACAGATGGTCTTTTGACGGAATGTATTTTACCTTGGTCACCATACCAAGTGATCCCCAGTGCACAAACTCATTGAATAGGGACTGTCCTGGACAGATTCTCCATGGTGTTTACAACAGCAACAAAAACAACAACAAAACCGAGGAAGGAGTGATAAGGAATTCTGGTTGGGTTTTTTTCCAGCCCAGATCTGTGTCAAAATATCTTGAAGGCATCTACCTTTAAAGCTGCTTTAAAATAGGAAAGTGCATGTATGGCAACAGACTGTGTAGCTATAATTAACAGCTCTCAATAAAGACAGATGATACAGAGAGAAGTGTTGGAGGCTGGCAGTACTACAGAAGTGGAAAAAACCTTTTTGTCCAGCTGCCTAGTGGTTATGGATTGTGTCCAGATTTCCCAGGATTGTTTGTGTTTGTATGAAAAGGCTGCTTCATATAAATGCACACGTACCTGGCTGAGGATCTTATTCAGTCCAGGTCTCCAGGAGCTGGCCACCCTTGCCTGTAAGACACAGCTATACCTGGTAAAAAGGGAGAAATAGCCAAAGGTGAAGGATGGCAGCAACATAGGTATATGAACAGGGCATCATAAATTGAAAAATCCTGTCAAGCAGCTACATAATGTTGTCTGTGTAACATTCATGAGGGAGTTTTGGAGGGAAATAATGTTAAAGTATGAGCTGATGGGCAGACTGGTTCATATATGTACTCACACAATATATGTACACATATATATACGTACAACCATTTTGTGCTGTCTAATGCTAAAACACCTTTCCAAATAGTAGCTTTTTGCCAGAGAATCTGATCCAAAATGGGGAAAGCAAGCATAATCTAGTTTTGTTACATTGTTTGCCTGCTTTGGATGGTGAGTAGTGAAGACTGCCTCTCTTCAGCCTAACTGCGGAAAAGAAACAACCCACCTGTTGGTCTGTTTGTCAGTCCCTGGGGTCAGAATTACAACTCAGCAAGCTTAAATGAAGGATCCTCATTTACTTTATGGCCTTGTGGTCATTGCCATATCATTTGGGTCTCTTGTCTAAGCAAGCCTACACTAAGTCTACTGTGTCTGCCTCATCTGCTCCCTGTTCCTTGCATCTCCAACTGAGCGCTTCCCCACCTAGAGCTGGTGTTGGTTGCTTGTGGTTTGTTAACTTATAAATTGTGTTCCTTCTCTTTGGGGCTGGGGACCTGTTTAGTCATTTACTGAAGCTGCTCATTTCACTGCTCCAGTGTGTCCTTCGTGTCTTCAAAAAACTTCTACTGCCTCAGCAAAACATTCAGATTCCTGCAGAGGGAGTGGACCTCTGGGAGCCTTATGTGAAAGATGGCATCCCCCCATTGCTTTCAGCAATCACAAATGTTAAACCTTGGGGATCTCAAGTCATCATGAATGCCCCTTCATTGACAGAGCGGTATTAACCTTCATGTAATACATTGCTGAGATGAGGCACCTTGGATAGTATGAGTCTAGGTCCATTTGCTAGAGGAGGACTCTGTTCCTCTGTGTCATCGGGCATTTGCCCTTGCATTGCATCTAAAAAATGTCTTGCTTCACCAAAATACTGGGTTTTTTTAACTTAATGCTCTTCACTGTATCTATTGTAGAGGCCAGCCAGGCCACTTGAAAATTGTATCATGTTTTTTCTGACTGAAACTTCAGCTTTCTTCATTAGTCTGGCTTATTATGCTTTCAGCTGAAGTACATATAGATTTCTAAGTACAAAAAGATAATTCTTCTGCTATGAAAAAGTCTCCTATTCACTAGCCCACTAGAAAATAGCAAGAATTTCACCTCTATTTTCAATACCTTTTAGTACTACCTGGAAGAAAAATGAAACTACAGCTTTGTAATTCTCTCTGATATTTTCACCATCTAAAAAATGGTGCTCTTGTTAGACCATCTCACCATGATACCCTGAACATCAGGTCATAGAATCATAGAGTAATTCTAGCTGCTTGGGGATCTGGGGAGGGAGCTCTAGTCCAATCTGCTCAGTGCAGAGCCACGTCATATCTGCTTTGTTGTTTTGTTAATGGTTAGTGATCTGCAGACACTGAAAGAGGCATAACTATTATTAAATTTATTGCATCTTTTATTGCATCTTTTAATGTGCTGTCTCTAGGATACCCCAAAATTACATGTACCAGTGTATTGCCATGAATGGTATCCATTGTGTTTGTTTGCCCCTTTTTGCCAGAGCCACCTTAACTATATGCCTGTACTCAGGCAAGGATATGTTGATTTATTTTTTATTAACCTTGAAATTTAAAAAGAAATGGTATTAAGCCACTATAATGAGGGCTTAACTTATTTTTAATAATCAAACAAATTTGCACCTAGCGTTTTCAATATTTCATGAAGTTCTCTATATCAGATGTGATGGGTCCAGGCAGCACTTGACCCTATCTGGAGCAGCTCCACTGAGCCCCATGGCAGCATGCTGATTTCATTGTAGAATGGCAGGGATGTTAAAGATCATCTAGTTCCAACTTCCCCGCCATGGGCTGGGACATCTTCCACTAGACCAGGTTGCTCAAAGCCACATCCAGCCTGGCCTTGAACACTTCTGGGGATGGAGCATCCGCAGCTTCTCTGAGAAACCTGTTCCAGTGCTTCACTATCCTCACAGTAAATAGTTTCTGCCTAATATCTAATAGAGAAGGGTCTGGCTCAGTGAATATTAAAAATATCAAGTTAACAACTATTTAGATGTATTTCATCTGGCAGAGGGGAACTCAAGCTTTGACTAGACTGAAATTCACCCTACTTCTTCACATTCTTTTTAAAAAAGTGGCTTTTGATTCTGGAGAACTGAAGTAGGAAAACTTAACGTTGAAAAATAGTGTGCCAGAAGAGGATACAGCGACATGCAGCCACATGATCGTGTGCCTTCTGTTAACATACATGCAGACATGCCCTTACTCATTAAATTTTTAACAATTAAGGCCAATCCTCTGAAAGTCTTATAGCATTTAACAAAGAGCTCTATTGATTTCATAGACTTTTTTTCAGACAACTTACAAAACTATGCTCTTCTGTAGTTTGAGATAGTTCCTATAGTGCCATAACTTTCTGCCTTGCCACGTTCCACGTGGATTTTTTGGTAGAATTGTACTCTTGATCATGTAAGAGGGATAACTGTAGGGGGATATTTCGAAGGTCAGCTAAACCATGTATGGATACGGGAAGGTGAGGAAAGAGCTGAGTGGCATCAAGCAGAACGAGTGGGGTGTTTGAAACAAGGTAGGTGGTTCCTATCAGTGGGCAACTGAGCTGTCAGGAGTCTGGAAAAAAACAAGAAGAGCCTGAAAGAGTGGTTAGTGCGTGCTTGGGCATCAGAGATGGTGGGCTAAATGTGGTGTTTTGTGAAAGCAGGGTGCATGAGCTCTGCTGAAATGTAACATTTCCATGAGTGATAGTTTTTGTGGCTCTTCTGCAAGCTAAGCTGAATCAATAATTCCTATATGATGTCAATGGACAGTGTGCTTACCACAGTATTGCTCATGTATTAAGCCCTGTGGCTGGCTGCAGGTTCTTACCTGGGATACATCAGGGCTTGGTTTGGCTCAGCAGCCATCTACTTTACAGGAGTCCAGATAAATCACTCAGAATAACCTAGGGAAGATTTAATCATACCAGCAGCAGTTATTTCATGTGTTAAGAGATTTGTTTCTTAACAAGAATGAATATACAAATAAAATTTGCAAAACTGCTGAAGAGATCTTCTTAGGGTCTTTTCAAAAGCGAGCAGAGAGTTGGCTTTATTTTCAGGTAAGCAGGAGTCGTAATGAGAACATGCCTCTTGAAAATCATGCCAGTTTTATGTATAGTTAATTGTAAGTTATAGTTATGTATAGTTAATTGTAAGTTATAGTTAAAGTTAGTTGCAAACTTGTCTGCTGCTTTATATTTCTTGAGCTTTGTTTTGTTTTAAGGATTAAAAAAAAAATCAACAAAAAACAGCTGGCTTTCTGGATATGTTTGCTGCAAGAAACCAGAGACAAGTGGTTTCGAAAAACTGGAGACAAGTGTGTTTCCTCCATAGCAGTTGTGCTAAAAACAAACTGTTCTCTTTTGTCAGTGTGTCTTCAGACACTTTCCACTATTATGCTGGTGGTATCTGGAGTCTCGAAAAGCCTTTGTCTAGTGCAGAACAGTGAAAAAACACAGATTTTAGACACACTTAGAAACACATCACTAGGGATATTTGAGAGACAGATGACAAATAAAGTCTTGGTATCAATCTATTGTCATGATCTGAGTGTGCAATGACAAATTATCCTTCGTGAAGTAACTCAGCTACTGAAGGCTACAGATGGGTTTGCCTTCAGCAAAAAGCTCAGCTTTTGCATGCCTTTGGGCTAACAGCCATGACCACACAGTTCCTCTGCGTGAAGCGTGCTGATGGCATCTACTAAATGTTGTGCAGCTGACAGGAAAAGGATGCAATAGTTCATTAGTTTTGCCATTCTGTTTAATTCAGACATTTTCAAAAGGAATAGCACTGAAAGCTTTGTAGTACTGAAGGTGCATAATAATTGCATCAAAATTGCCCATCTGTGGCTAAAGCAAGATAATTGCTTAGGCATATTCACGTTTGCAGAAGAGATTTTGAATAATAAGTGTTTATAAAGCCCTTCTGTCATCATGTTATCCAATCCTCACAAGTGAGCCAAACTCTCAGTTCATTTACACTCTTTTCAAACCAAAAATATCTCATGTTGGCACAGCTCTGAAGTGGGTGAAGATGAGAATCTGAACTAGTGTAAGTCACCTGAAATTGGCTCCCAGCTCCCCAGCAACATTTATGAACCAAATTGAAAGAAAATAATCGGGAAACCCTGCTGATTCCTTGATAGTGTTATTTTCTGTATCTTTAATAATTAATTTGTCTAATTACTAAGGTTTAGGAGTGCCAGTACTGATTTCCAGTGATGCTGAATGGTGCTCCTTCCTGTGGAGCAAAGCTTGTCAAAGATCAGAGCCACAACTAGGCTGAGACCTATGCCCTGTTTTGCAAAGAGCCATAAACATCTGTGTGTGGTTTCCAGCAGACACTTCTTCCTCCTCAGGAGCCTCTCTTCACTCTCAGAGGTAAGGCCTGAGTAAATCCATCCTCACAAACACAGACAGGCTGAAGATATGGTGGGGACAGAGTGGCAGCAGCAGGTGAGGTGAGAGCCCATCTTAAGTAGGTTTATCGTGGCTAATCTAACCTACTCCTGTAGATAAGCTCCTTAGCACATACTCAGCTCACCTAAGCCTTTCAACACAATCCCTCTGTGCTTGGCAAAATGTAGACAGCTGAAAGACATGTCCTGGTTTAAGTGCATGCTTACCTGGTCAATCCCTCCTCCACAGGGACTTGGTCGGGTGCTGTCTCTTTTTTTGGCAATTAAAGATGCAAACAGCACTGACCAGACAAGATTTGTTGATGCAATTTTGTTATATTGTGCTTCTCCAAGAATGAATTAGTTGATTTTTCCATTACACTTGGTACAAATCATGCTGATGTCCTCAGTGGGCTGGAGTTATTCCTAATAGCTATTTTACGGTCTTCAGAACACATCTCATGCCTCTCCCATGCTCACGAGTGACTGGAGCTGCTCGTTCTAGCCCAGCACTACACAGTGAACAAGCTTGGATGGTTTACAATGAGATGGAAAACTTCTCCAGCTAGATGCCAGGTTCACCTGCTTTCTGGCAGCACATGCCACTGGTCTTTCTGCATGAACAGAGGAACTGTCATTCCTGCTTTGGGATCCCTTCAGCAAAATAGCCTCCCTCACAGCCAGCTTGTCCTGCAGGTCTTCAGCTCGTAATTTCTTGGTGGTGTAGTGAGATTTCAGAAGGCTGTACCTCCTGGGTAGTCCAAACGTGGCCATGGCAAAGCTGACTTGCTTTCTAGCACTGAGAAAGTAGCCAGAAACCCTAGGAGATTATTAAGCTGGTGTCCCCAGCCACCTAGACCCCTGCACATCTCAGAGCTGCTTTGCACACTTGCATTAGGGAGGTGCTTCAGATCCCTTCCCTGCCACAACAGAGCCCTGCCAGAGGAGCAGCACGCTTGCTGCTAGGGATCCAGAAGACAGTAGCGTAGCAAAACAGGCATCACCTCTGCCAGGTTTCTGAACAAATAGTTTTATCTCAGAGGCTGAAACCACATTACTGTTGTCACTCTTCTTGGGAAACAATCTGAAAAGAAATTCAGACATGCCACTAAAATTAGTAACAATATGAGCTATTGTTCAGTACATTTTTCTGTCTCTCAAGGGCTTAAGCTTATTGAGTAACCTCCCTTGCTCTCAGTTTCATCATAGAGCATTAAGTTTTGAGAAAGGGCTGAGTTCAAGCACCGAAGCTCTTTATTCTAGTTGTGTAGGTGCAGTATTGACAGAGCCAAATGTAACAGATCCCCCGGTGCACATTTACAGTAAAACAAGCCAGATTTTGCGATGTGTACCTTGGGGAGAGGAGGAGAGGAGGATGACAGAGAGGGGTATCGCAGGGCTCTGTGACTCTGAATGACTCTTGCTGAGACTCTGGTGATTTGTCAGGGTATCTTGGGTAGCATTTTTGAGATTCTGCTGCTGGATTCTCTATTCTTGCTGAAGACTGTGATGAAACTATAATGATTCAATTGGAAGGAGTGGTGAACCAGTAGTGAAGGCTGTTGGAAATGTCTCCTTATGGTGGTTTTCATATATGTGTGTGTGTATATATGCACCATTTGAATACACATGCTAAGCCCCTTTGTCCTGCAAGAACAGTGACATCCCAGAGGGGTAACAGGCTGTTTTACTTTTGACAGTCTTCATACAGTGTTCTGCAGATCAGTAGCTCTCCTGTAAACTGCAAACTATTGAAAAAGAAAGGAAAATGAAGCTACAGATTTTGTGCTTTCTAACTCTAGGGTAGATGTGGGGTGATGCCTTTGACTGGGGTAGGAAAATCCCCTTGCACAATGTGTATCTTGCCTTGTGGGTCTTGATAGGACAGCACAGACTCCAGGATCAGACCCCAGTTTGTTTTCTGGGGGAGCTGACACCTGCCTTCTCACAGCAGGAAGAAGGCTGCTCATTCTCAAGCATGTGTCTGCAAAGCACTGCCTGGTGCTGCTCCAAAAATCCCTTCCTCCCTGCAGATGAAAAGAGCTGAAGCCCCAGGAGGGGGAGAAAGCACACACAGCACTCACTCGCCCAGAAGCCTGGTGGTGGCTGCAGCACAGGGTGCCCCGACTGGCTTGGCATCAGACCCCCCCTCACCCGGGATGGAGCCCCAGCTGTGTGGAGGGACTGGGCTGCAGGACAAACTCTCACGTTTATTTATACACTGCTTTCCATCCCACTCATGTTCAGTGTAAAATTAATGCCCTCAACAGACATCTTGATTCTCCATACCCCTGCAAATTTAAAAAACACCCTCAGCTTTTGGTACATGCTCCTTCCTCCACAGCCATACACAGAAACTGTTCCTACTTCCAAAAGGCAAAACACCCCTTCAAAAAGGACTTTCTACTCTCTCCTGGACTGGAATCCCACCATGGCTGATGTCCTGTGGGAGAGACACTGTGCTTAACCTTCCTACATCTATTTTAAGATGCAAATTTGATCACCCATAATTCCTTCTGAAATCTGTGGGTGGTGACAGTCTTCAGCCCACTGGAAAAGTCAGTGCATTAGGTACCTGAATATGAATTTATGTTTCTAATTTGGTATGATCCTCCTAGGATTTCAGTATGAAGGTGGAGTAAACCAGTAATTTCTTGCAGCTTGCTCATTCGTGCTGTCTGTGGATTATTTGTCAAATTTTTTTTGTATTATCTTGATGAGAAATTTAATCAATCTCATTAACACCAAATCATTTGTCTCTGTTGATTTACTTTCTAGGATGATTCACGTTAGATGTGATGGTGAGCCATCTCTAACATGTGTAAACCTCAATTTTCAGAGATCTCTGGGAATACTCTTAAGTTACAATATCAGCCTCACATAAAACAAAATTCCCCCATTCTGGCAATGAACATGAGTAAAGATGGATATGGGGAGTTAGCAAAATAATAGTTTATTTTTTATTTCATAAATTATACTCTGTAATTAGGGAAAACTCTCTTTTAAGAATGTATTGACCATGTACCCTAAACTTTGTGTATTCATGTATGTTACATGTGCTATTGATCATGAAGAGAGAAGATAAAATATATTTTTACTGAACAAGCATAGCAATAAAATAAAATTAATATCAAAGAGCAATTACTATTAGATAGATTTTTTTTTTCACTATGTATTTTCAAGATAATATTCCATGTTTTCGTGTTGGGCAGCTGACATATAATCTTGAAGCTGCCTTCTCAGCCTCTCTCACATGCTGGGATTATTTTAGTTTATGGCTCAGCCCACCTGCCAACTATTTCAGCTACTGGGATGCAGTGAGCTAATTAACGCATCCGTCATCTTACACATTCTTCAGATGCCATGAGCAATAAGGAGACTTAGCCTTATCTTCTTTGTCTTGCTTTTTCTCGCAGGCTGATGGCTCAAGTCTCTGTGGCTCAACTCAAACCCATACACATTTTCCTCGCTAAACTGTTCATTCATGTATTTTTGTTTTCTATTTATTGACTTCTAATTCCCTTCCTCTCCTAGTGTGCATGCTATTTTAAATCTCCATTATCTAAGCCTTTGTCTCCTTTTCCTTGCACATGGCCGTGTAAGTATCCTTACTGCTTCATATTTGTATGAAATTAGCATCCAGCAAATCCTGACCTGCACCAGCTTGCGCTAAGTGCTTTTTCAGCAGGGAAACAAATACAGCACCTGTGCCACAGAATCTTCCATCAAGGTTGAGGCACATACCTGCTAAAATCTACTCTTTTTCATTTAACTGGAGATTGCTGACTTCTGCAGCTGCTGTTCAGCACGTTGTGGAGGAGGGCCAAGGACCCACAGTATCTGCCAAGGGAAGACTGTGTCCGGAGAAGGGCAACAAAGCTGGTAAAGGGGCTGGAGCACAAGAGTTAGGAGGAATGGCTGAGGGGGCTGGAGGTGTTTAGCCTGGAGAAAAGGAGGCTGAGGGGAGACCTTATTGCTCTCTACAACTACCTGAAAGAAGGTTGTGGTGAGGTGAGTGTCAGTCTCTTCTCCCAGGTAGCAAGTGACAGGATGAGATGAAATGGCCTCAAGTTGTGCCAGCGGAGGTTTAGATTGGGTGTTAGGAAAAATTTCTTCACCGAAGGGGTTGTCAAACATTGCAACAGGCTGCCCAGGGAAGTGGTAGAGTCACCATCCCTGAAAGTATCAAAAAACTATGTGGATATGGCACTTGCAGACATGGTTTAGTGATGAACACAAGTGGTGGTGCTACGTTGACAGTTGGACTTCATGATCTTAGAGGTCTTTTCCAACCTTAATGATTCTGTGATTCTTTGATTCTAAGGCTGAATAGAAGAATGAGGACATGGGGGAGATGCTTTTGTCACCCCTACATGGACCTCCCCACTAGCCTAAGTAACTAAGTATGTGATGCAGTAGCACAACCTGGCAGGTGAACAGGAAGGGAAATAATTATAAATTTCCTTATAGATGGAGATAAACCCAGGATTTTCAAAAGGCCCAGTTCCTCTTCTGCCTGATATCTGCTTTCTGCCAACATAACGCCTCAGTCTCACTCAGTTTATGTCAGAACATGACGTAAGATGTCCAGATCTTATTAACAACAGTGAAAAAAGAAGCCATAAGTGAGAAGCAGGCAAATGACAAGTCTAACTGTGAAGCTCCCCCAGAAAACCTGCAGCACTGAGCTCAGCCTGGCTGAGCTGGCTTAACCAAAAGTTTATGAAATCCAAAGTCGAAAGAAATCTGAGTCTTAGAAAGATGTAAACCTGCTTTTTCAGATAAAGCCAACAAGCTATTTGCTTAAATTAATCCATGTCTGAACTTAAACTGAGGTAAGTGCTTATGGAGTATGTAGGCTGTGATACATCCCCAGCAGTAATTCTGGTAAATTTTTAACACCCCCTGCTATGCACGTGTAAGGATTCACAGGCACACTGAAACAGGCCAGCTAACTATGCTCCTCTCCTCTGCTTTTAACCACTTTCAGAACAGCACTGTGCCCCCTCCTTGCATGCTTTCTGTTATAAACCCAACCATTTTCATTTCCCAGACAATCCACTGTACGTGGCCGCAATTCCATTAACCATAACTGCAACCAAAGGGTCTCCAATCCAAATTATTTAGCACATTCTGATGTTGGCCTCTGGAGCCACAGATTTGGGAGAGGGCCAGAAAAGCCATTTTACAATTATAGTCTAAGTCACAGGCTTTAAAAAGAAGACAGGGCAGGCACACCCACAGGGCAGGCATTAATCATGGTTAGATAAAGTCCACTCCTCTCCTAGGTGTCAAGATGCAAGGTTTCAGCAGGGGCTGACTCCTGCTGCAAGGGTACCCCATGCTTTTTCCCTTCATAGTGCTCTTACCCTGTAATAGCAGGGAGCAGATTTTTCACTGCTCTCTGTGCAGCTGCTCTGGAAGCAGAGTGGGATGCTGGAAGCAAGGACCACAAGGTCATTTTCCAAAATGAAGGAAGGAATAAGCATGTCATAGGAGTAGAAGGTGGAAGACAAATGAGCCCAGTAATTTTGTATCTGGCAAATACTTGGCTCTCCTTGCTGCAGCTCATCTTTCAAGCAGGAGGGAGGCTCATTGCACAGCCCTTACTGTCTCTCTCAGAAAATCACAGTCCCACATTCCCTGTAACTCCCTTTACCCCTTAAATCCAGGAAGATGCCATAAACTGCAGCTGTGTGTCACAAAGCTATTTCATTCTAGCCAAAAGTGAGTGCTGTAAAAATGGATGTGCTGCATGCTTTAGTGATGTAGATTAGAAGGAGCTTGACTCCTCTAGTCAAAGAACAGAAATTACTTCCGTGACTTTAATTTAGGTACACAAGGGTCTTTCCTAATTTGTTTTATTTTAGAAATCTTATATCATAAAAGGATGTTCATCTGTGCTACACTCAATCCCATGGTATCTGAGTTCTAAATGTAAGAAAACTCTTTAACACGCTCTATTCCAGACACTTTATTAAAGCCATTACCAGAGGCACATCAAAATGTAATAGCACAGAAGAAAATAATGGTCAGAACATTTCCAGCATGAAATGCATGATCTATTTCGATTAAGGGAAATCCAGGTTAAAAGCTGTCATTTTCATTTGGCAGTTTCAAATGTCACAGTCACATTTCTGAGAAATCCAGATACCATGTTTCTGAGTCACCTCGGGTTTACTGTCAGCAGTCAGTCTCTTGCCACTTGAAATCAAAGGCTCTTCTTGCAAGTCTTCCAGGTGCTCTTGCTAGACAGTTTATCTTCACCCTGGATAATCCGGATTCTTCCTTGTCTGCTACACTAATTCTCAGAAGGTAATGATACTGTTTTCTCTCCAGGGATGTAGTCTTAGTGAATCCCAGTCACCCTGTGGAGCAGCACCATCACGGCATGCAGTATAGATGGTTTCTTGTCACAGGAAAAGGTCCCAAATTTGTCAGACCAAGCACACACAGTGCACTCCTAGGGGATGGCAAAGTCCAAGCTCAGCTGTGCAGATAATCAGGAGCTTATGCCAGTGACTCATAAAAGGCAATAGAGATGTGCTTGGTCTCTGCACTTACACCTAAGCAGTTCAGAGTGCTCTAATTAATGAAATTGTAATTAATTTTCACTGCTTCTGAACTGCAGGGAACTACACTTGCATTACAGGCTGAGTGAAGGTACGTGGCTAATGCATCGAAGGTGGATGAAGGAAGAGGGCCAGAAGAGAAAGACAAGAAAGTGACAGCTCGTCCTGGGGGATGGATTTCTTCAAGTGTGCCATGTCCCTGGTGCCTCCACCGCCAGCAGCTGCCAGAGACAGGAAGGGCTTGGCTGGACCCAGGCTGGTAATTCCCATGTGGTCCAGGTCCATCCCTTTACATCTGTGAGTGAGTGCCTCACTGACACAGATTGGGCAGAGAAGGTGGGGAAGGCTTATGCTGTATTATTATTTCAATAATTTTGATCCCAAAAAGACAAGTATGGCATTTGGACCAGTAGATGGGTTTTCCAGTTCATTAACTCAGGAGTTCTGCATCTTGTTATGAAAAGTTCCTGTGTTATTACTGTTGCAAATAAGGGTTCCTTTCTGTTTTTCAGTCTTCCACAATGTAAAGCTATATGCTCAGCAATGACTGGGTTGAAATCCTAATTTGTAGATTCACATCCAAGATCAGGATGGCACATAATATGCTAGTGAGGCACCAGCTTGCTCCTCATCAGGGCAGTTTGCAAAGTGCTTCTCTGAACAGACCTGTTTTCTTTGCACTGAGGTTCACACAAAGCAGAGCCAAAAGAAACCATTTAGTAGGCAGTAAAAATACAAAAGAAGAAGAACAAGTACATAAAAAATGTCACTAGGAAGGAGAGCAGTGTGTGCTGTAACAGCCTTATCCAAACCACACTGACATTCCCCCCACACACGCACAGCAATGACAAGACCCAACTGCTTTGCATTTTCCTACTTCTGTGGCACCAGACCCTGGCCGGAGAATTTTGGTGCTTCACTGCCTCTTATCATGTAAGAGTAAAACCTTAAAAGTATAAAATATTTCATATAAATAATTTAACATTTTAAAACACACAGATAAGCATAGTATCTGTGAAACGCTTCAGATTCAAAACAAATTTCTGCCTGGCCTCTGAAGAACAGCTGTGTATCCCATCCAAACACATAAATATTAATGGTTAGCATCCTGTTCAGAGGGACTCTCATAGCTTCCAGCAATTTTTAGTCACAAGTACCATTTTACTCCACCATCTCAGCTTCAAGTCTGGTTTTAACATGTGGCAGATCTGAAACCACTGTAAGTTCTGTTTCCTTCTACTTCTTGAGTATGTCTGACCACTGTTCTCATTTTGGTCTTTCCAGGGACTTCCACGAGATTTCATTTTCTTATAACCTCTAAGCAGTGTAATCACCTCAGTGCCCTGAACTTTTTGTTTACTTGTAGAATGAATCAATTTCTATCTGATCTCTCTTTTTCCTCTTATATTTCTTCTCTGTTCTTTTTAACGTCATGCCTGCTTTACTTCATCTTGAACGAAGCAATTGAGGGCTAATAAGCCCATTAGGTATTTAAGTTCTTATTTTCTATCAAATGAGGATGTCAGCTGAAAAGTCCAGAGTGGGACATTGACAACATCTGGAAGAAATGTCAATGCCAAATGTGGCTTCTCTAATACCCAACAGTGGAGGCACAAGGGTAACCCAATATGTGCCACTCCACACTTCCACTAGGAACCAGAGAGGTAAATTAAGCTACACCATTCTGGAATTCAGATGAGCATAAGACTTAATAGCGTTGGCAGCTGACATCTATTTTGAGACCTGATCTGACCAGTGCAACAGTATGCATAACAGGGGCACTGTAGTTCTTTGAATCAGTGGCTCTTGTTTGCTGATTCTTCTGCTTCTGGACCCCAAGTTCACACCAGCATCAGCAAGCAAGGCTCTCATGGAGTTTGTCATTTCTGCCACTATTGGGGGATATTTGCATCTGTTTCGTTTATGGGTTGCTTCATAGCTCTCCTGTCAGTGGCCACATCCCAGAGAAGATACATATGGGCACGTGGCTTCTAATAGCAGATCTCTGGAGATACCTTTTCCACCCTGTGCATACCCAGCCCATAGGCAGCCCTTTCTCCCATGCAAATGACGCATCTCTAAAGGAGAGAATCAGCTGTAGCTCCTTTGGAAATAGAGGCTGCTGGCTTCAGCAGAGGAGGAAAGGCAAGGGTACTTCCAGAATTCTGAAACCTCAAGGGTGTCTGGAAAGTTGTGAGGAGATGATGGAAGGAGCTGGAAATTTTCTGAGGAAAACTCATGGCCCTCAGAATGATGGAGCATGAAACTGAAATTCAGCTTCTGAACCATGTAAGAATGCATGCCCCATCAATCCATTTGCATAAAAAGAGCTTGAAAGAGGAACTATGAAGATATAGACCCCTCAGAGTGCAAGAAGACTGAAAGACAAATGTCATTTGTATCCATTCTCTGGACCTGCCTCTGGTGCTCAGAAAGAAAATGAAGTTCGTGCTCTGTACTCTTATGACTTGAGTCTTCAGACAAGGTTTTGCTTTTACATAGGATCCTCATGTAATACCGCATGTAATTTTACAGATTCCTTTGTAACTCTGAAAAGTAGGGAGGAGAAAATTCCTTAGAGATGAGGCTCCTGGACTGGCATGTGCATGGTCAGGTTTATTGTTTCTTTTAATATTTTCTCCGGAGGGTCTTATTTATGAAGATAACTATAATTTATATCGTAAGGTTATGGAGGAAAAAAATTCCCCTACCTTTCTTCAGAAAAGTTCTTTCGTGGCTATGAAGCTTGGGTCAGCAGTGCCTTTTATGCAGTCACCCTGAAGAGTTGTTAAGGGATAATATAAAGGATTGTTAATACACCTTTTTCTAGGAGGTATTTTGAAATTTTAAAAGAAATCTTGTTCCAAATGGACAAAGGGCAAAATCTAAGAGCATACAGAGATGGGAAATGAAAATAAACCCACCTTTCAACTACAATACATTCTCGCCTATTATGTTTTATAAGTTTCTGCTGATTTTGATGACTTCCATTATTTTCCACTATAGGTTTAGTTAATATTCATTTGGAATTAAAAAGGCAAATTTCACTTAAATTTTTCAAATTAAACAATTTCAAAACTTCTTTCAGTATTTTTCTAAGTTTTTTTCTTAACCTATCCCTTCTTCAGAAGCTTCTGATTCAGTGAATGAGCATTTTGTTTCACTGCAAATTGAATGAAAATAAATATGTACAACTTTTTGTGCAACTTTTCGTACAACTTTTCAGCCAACATTTTTAGAACAAAATTGGAGAGGAGATGTTCCCCTCAAAAATCCAAACCACACAAGTTCCCACAGCTCTTCACTGGATTTATGTCTGCCTAACTCTTCATGAGTACAGTCTCTCCGAGTTTCTGCTACTATGGCTCCATTTCTGCGCTATCCAGTTGTTCAAAAATACAGTGTGTGTCAGTACTTTTTAACTTGCATGTTTACTGTTCAAACAACCAAGTGCTTATATGGGGAGACAAAAATTTCCTGTTTCTCTTGGACAACAGGTAATTGCTTTTCAAGCTATTCTCAGTTATTGTATGCCACTTGAGAGACCTAAGTGTTCCAGTAGCACAGAGGGAAGCATTCAATTTCTGTTACATATTGCTCTGGTTTTACCATTTATTCTAAGGCGTTGTACAAATTTAATACAACCAGCAACTGCAATGTATCATAGAACATGTTTTCTGAAGGACTGTCCTACTGGGAGAAAAGTCAAAACAAGTAAAGCTGTTAAAAAATTGAATCTCAGAAGTGCTGGACCTCGTATTTTCTAACACTCCCCTTTTGGCACCAAACTCATTAGCTGTACTCCTTCACCTCATGTGACATAGGACTGCTGAGTTTCTCAATCACTCACAGGCTGCTTTTCGAATAGCACTCTGAAGGGTGCTATTCCATCAGGCTCTGGGATGAGGGTAGATGCCATCACAGAGACCGCCTCACTCCATTTGCTGTGCTGCTGTGTCTGGGATTGGGATGACGTTGCTGAAGGACAGAGTAAGGGAGTACAGGGCAGAGAGTGCTCTGGTTCCTTTCTAAATGAACACCAGTAATACAACTAAAAAGACAAACAAACTTCAAACAGAAAAGATTCACCTGTTCTTGAGAGGAGGTACTCTAAAAATGAAAAGATTATTTCCCTTCTCTATCCCGTTTACTTAATGCATCTAGCGGCAATTTGTGCATTGTAAATGTCATCTTCTCTGTTATGTCAGTGAACTCTCAGCTTTCTTTTTTTGTATAACTTTCTTTCTTCTCATAGACTAGCTGCCAAGTAGATGGTGTCTCTTTTGGTATCTCCTAACTCACATGCCTTCCTGTTCTCAGCTGTCCCCTGGGAACAGTATCCTGTTGTGGTGCTGAACAATTAGTACTTAGGCTATGAAGTTGATTTATGATGTAGTGAGAATTTACAGAGCAAATAGATTATGCCCATGGCCCAAGGCTGGCACTGCCAGCAGGCAGGAGTGGCAAGGCTTTGTCCATCTGGAACCATATCTCTATGCAAAGTCTCTCTGACAGTCCACAGGCGTAAAGGTCCAAATTACACGTGCATGTGAGGTTATATATATATGTGTGTGTGTGTGTGTGTGCACGCGCGCATGTGTGTGTATTCTAGATATATGTGTTCCAACGTATATATATGTGTTTCAGAAACATCTCTCTCAGGTGTTTGCACAGCCAATTTTATCACTGAGACATTTATCTCCTCCTTGTATTGTCTCTTGTCTTGTTCCTTCCTTCTCTCAAGACACCACAACACTGCTCCCCCTCCTATCGGCACCATGCTGCTATATCAGCAGAGTAAAAAAAACCCCTTACCAGAAACCAAGACAGCAGCTATTAGAAAAGCATTTTATTCTTGCATGCTTTTTCTCTCTGCCTATACCAACCACTGCAAAAATCCAATTCACAGGAGGCCAGCTGGCCAGCTTCTCCTGAAAGTTTCATTTTGACTATTCCAAAAAGTAGTAAGTGGTTCAGGTCACAGCTGAAGAGGACAAGTTGGATATAAATCACATCAGGCCAAGCTTAAGATATCCACAAGTGATTGCTGCACAGTTTCAGCCTCTGAAGGCCTTTCACACCCAAAACATCCACTGACGTCAATGGAAATTTTGTATGATGACAGAGAGCAGTGATCACGTCGACTCCAGCAGTCAAAGCCTTGAGAGCTTAATGTTTAGGTTTTCTCTGCCTTAGTTTGTATATGCTGTCCCTCACCACACGCTGAATGCTGCACAAATGCTTGACTGCATTTACCTCAACACAGCCCTGGGAAATAACAGTGAGCCTGTACCCTCTCATACCCCACTACTGAGCTGAGGAGGGACAGGCTGACTGGGGAATTTGGCCAAGCTCACACTGGAAAATTGTGATAGACCATCACCACGGACCTCAAATTCAGCCCCCTGACACTCTTTGCAGTGCTTTCCCTGGGAGGCTTTTCACCTTTTCAGTAACTGAAGTGTAGCATTGCTTAAAGTGCCCTCCAAACTGCTGGGGCCTGCAGTGGAATAACTCTACTTGGGTTACATTAAAAACAATGTGGGTTTGTGGTTTGCTTTTTTTCCCCAAAAAATTTTGATTAACCTTTTAAAGGCCAACATTATCAAACCCATTCATGCAGAACACAGGTTAGGTGTGACTTTGGTGCCAGTGCATCTCCCAAGCCACCCAAAGCACAGCCCCAGCTTTTCAGTGCAACACCCACCTGCACTGGGCAAGGAAAGAGGCTCTGAAGCAGTTGGGGTGCCCTTCCCGAGAGCTGGGGTGTGTTCCCCTGTCTGGACCCAGTGCACATTGCTGCCAGTGGGCTGTGCTGCTGTGCTGCTCCCTGCCCATGAGAAGCTGTACCTGCAGAGGTGAGAGGCTTTCCCTGCAGGCGGGCAGAGCCCTAAGGGTTTTTCCAAACACAACTTCACAGGATAAAAGTGAGGAGTAAGAGCCTCCAGGGGAGCAGTCTCTCTGGAGACTCAGCAGCCCCAGGCCACTTCCACCTGACTGGCAAAGTGGGATATTCTCAGGAAGGTCTGAATTCATCAGCACTCAGTTGCCACGAGCAGTCAGAATCCTGGTTTTGAGGATGGCGGCAGTCATTAGGTGCATGGTCCAAGCAGAAGCATTCCTGCTGGGATCACAATTCAAAGACACCTGCTCACCAGCCAGTTTGCTGGGATGAAAATTCTTGCAAGTGCCTGAAACTCTGTGGCTGTGTCAGCCTGCTCCTTGAACTGGACGTTGTCTGTCCTTATCACTCCTTGATGAATCCAGGAGGAAGAAGAGGTAATGTAGCACAGCTTTTAACCAGCAATGGTCATCTTAAAATTTGATGGCCAGCCACAGTCACAGCACAGATTAGATTTAAAGAATCAATGTGATGTTTGCTTTGGGCAGGAAGGCTGTTTTAAGGGCAGAGTTACGGATGCTTATAAGTAATTACCTCTTTCATTCTTAGGCTTTTTTGAACTCTTGAGTAAATACTGTCTGGTGACTTGCTGCTCCTCATTTTCTCAGCTTGCTCCATAACTCCCTGAGGATTGTCATTAGCTTCAATACTGGTCCTCTCTCTGTACTGCGTTTGGCCGTGGCGGTGGGTCCCAGCATACTCCTCCTCCACCCCACTGTGCAAATGAGTCAGTTCGGTCCAGCTCATCCTTCGGCCCTGCCCCAGACACCAACAGGAACAGTCCCTCTGCTTGCACCAGTCCCGCTGGCTTGCACGCCAGTAACCCCCGAGCGCATCTGAGAAGCTTTCATTCCCCTTGCTGCCCCTTTCAGCTTCAGGCACTGCTGCTGTGGAGGGGATTGTCCAGCCTAAGTACCTCCTGACCACTGCTCTAGTGGGCTCTGATGAAGATTTGAGGCAAATCCTGAGTGCTACAAGAGACTAAGTCAAGTATTGTGTTTCCTCATGGGCTCAGTAACAAGGTATTCCATAAAAAAGTCTTTGAGTGTAACTAAAAAGCTCATCTCTGTGTTCAAGTGTGATGCCTGCCTGGTCTGTAGGTGTTTGGAGCTTGCACATAGCAACAGTCTTACATTTTATTTGTATAATGCCAGTTATCTAGCAGAGTATAAAGCACTTCAGGGTCTGTGTACCTCTAGGGTGTAAAGGCAGAAAACATTGGGTAATTCATAACTTGGGCTGTCTGATCATTGAGTGCATGTTGTCACATTAAAAGCTTCTTCTTGCCAGGAATACTTCCCGCATTTTCCAAAATGGCACATTGCCTCTGGCTGGATGGAAGACCCACAAATGCTAGCCTGTCTCATGCAGCAACCTGAAGGCACAACTTCGTTGGGACCACATGGTTGCTGCGATAACACGCTCCAGAGTGAGCTCGGCTTGCCCTGGTGCTCATGTACAGGTGTGACTCTGCAGGAAATCTGCTGCGATGTCTGCTCACACTGCTATAGCCACTGCTGTTCCTCTAAAGTGTCAGCAGCTGGTGGTTCTGCACCCACAACAAGAAACAACCTAGATGCAGAACTACAGTGTGTTCCCGTGTAAAAATTAAATGATATAGTCATCCTAATGCAATCCACTTCCTGCAGCCTTCAGTGGAAATGGCAGGTGCAAACCAAACAGGTTTAGTGCCCCAGGCACAGCAAATTGTGGGATGGAGAATCACCCCACAGGAGAAGCTGCAGGCTTTTCCCTTGCTTCTGCAGACCAAAACTCCCACTATGGCGTTTTGCTAAGACAGTTTACAGTATATGAATCTTCCCTGCATTTTGGTCTTGTTCTTTTAAACTTTTTTTTAATTTAAATGTTAGTTTAAAAAGTTTCTCATTAAGACTTCTGAGTCTGTGCTAAGACTTGTCTCGAAAATGTGTATTCAGGTGGTTTGTAAGATTTGTATTATTTGCTTCTTCTGGAGCCATTCTGGTGTATTATGTAAATTGCATTTCCTGGGACCATTTATTGTGCAAATGCCTAGTTCGGCATGTGTGCAGTGCTGAGCAAAACCAATTGCTTCTGTCTCTCTAGTTCTGAGAAGTTCAGTCTGGAGATTTTTTTGTTCCATTTAAGAGAAAACAATTTTCTTATTCCATTGCCTATCAGAATACATTTTCTGCAAATGAGCTGGAAACTCCCAGAAGAGATAAAGTTTAAAGGCAGAACATCAGCCCCAAACTAAGTGTAGAAATAAGTAATGGTCAGTCACAGATGCAGACATTTAGAAGTAGCAGCTGGATGCTTGATTGGCTTCTATGGCAATTTCTTGCATTTAATAACATGCTTACAGAAAAATATGTGTGGGACGATGGGTATTAAAAAGCCACTAGAGTATTTTAGATAAGACACCCTTTGCCTCCAACTCCAGAAACCAGTGTGGTCACCAGGGCTGATGTTACCTCCCAGGCTGCAGGGCTGCCATTTCTCATTAAGCAGTGAATGAGAGACTGAAGAGCCAGAGTCTTCAGCCCTAGTTCAGTCCCCAGTACAGACAGACCGGACTGGATAAGTACATGTCTGAGGAGCAACAGGTCCTTGGCCACAGGCTGGGGCATTCCTTAGTAGGCAGTGCAGGCAGCAGGGCAGGTAAAAGGCACCAGCACACCCAGGATAGGTCTCAGACCTCTGTGCCATGGAAGCTGAGGAGAAGCTTGTGTTCTCCCAGCACTGGGAAGCAGTTTTCCTAAGGAAAGCTGGAGTCAGGAGTATACAGGTTTTGTTGCAGGAGCCTCAGACCAGCAGGGCAATAAAAGCCATGTCAGGAGTCCTGGACAGCTCTCTGCAAAGTGCTGAGGCTAGCAGATTTATTCATGGTCTTTTATGATCTGGGATGCACCACAGGAACCTCCGTGCAACTGTTCTGCTGGCACATGAACCTGTGGTGACTCAGGAAAAAGGTGCTCAGGGCCTGTCTTGATAAGTAACAGGAGCTGGCTATAAAATAAACATGCGGAAAAGCAAATCCCTAGCTCTCTGAAGGTGCAACCAACAGGCAGCCCTCATAGGGACTTTGCCTTTCTGTGCCACAGCTTGTGCATCTGTAAAGTGGGTTTCATAAGCTCACCCTTTGCTTGCACTGCTTTGAAATATACCCACCTGAGAGGCTGATTTTATAATAACTGCCCTTCGGGTCAGCACTGGCTCAAGCATCAGGGAAGCAGAGCTGGAGGCATGATCCTGTTTTCTGGGAAACACATCATGTACTTTCCTGAAGAGCATTTTTGAGGAATATATTGGATTAATTTGTGGGGTTTGCCTGTACTGCAGTCATACCTACTTCCACTTGGGAGTTTAATGCATGAGAGATACTGTGGCCCTAATAGGATGAATTACAGAAAACATCCTTGAATTTAGTTTCCTTCCCTCCTATTACAGCCAGGGCATCTTGTCTGTCTTCTTTGCTACAACTGGCTTGTGAGTCCTCCCAAAAGACATGGCATGACATTTTAGTCCATGTCTTTTTTTTTTTTTTTTTTTTGTACACTGAACAGAAAATATAAGACTGTTGCACATCTGCAGATTATTTATCCATGCAGGCCTAATCGGTGCAGGGATTAGCAAAACATGTTTTGCCTGCCAATCTGTAATCAAGAAGACAGATTCACTGGCACGGTGGTGGCTTTGCTGTGCTCCAGGGAGATGATGCTCACTCTGCTGAAAATTAGGAGCAATTTAGCCAAATTCAATTTGCAGGTATAGACCTTGCAAGGTCAAAGTAAGAAGCACAGTCTACAAAGGAAAAATATCACCCACTAAGAGCAATAGCAGATCCAAACCTGGTTTGAAGGGGAAGGCTCCAGTATGAGCACTGAGACAATGAAGAAATTCTAACGAATGTTAACAGTCTGGAAAGGAGGAATAACTGGCCTGTACAAAGTATTCCCTTAGGATGTGTATTCCTCCCAGAAATTTTCTCCTTTGCTGCATCTTTCCCAAAGATCTAATGGCAGATTCAATGGCTTACTAACCTTTCTGGCATAGGTTTGTTCTGCAGGGAGTATCAAGAGACCAAACCCCTGGCCTGAGTACACTGTGTGTACTTTGTCTGGTTCTTGTCTACCTTTGCCTTTCATAGGTGGGATATTTTTTTCAAAATAGGGGCAAAAAGCATTTCTTCCAGTATTGGCAAAATTTTATACATTCTTTTCTTTTGCATGAGGTTCAGAGCAGTGGAGAAACATCCCAACTACCTAGCAATGGTTAAAGAGAAAACAGGCAGTGGAAAATGAATAGTGTTAAATATATAATTGTGAACTCAATAGGGGAAAATGGAGCTTTACTGTCATATTTTATTTGCAAGTTTTATTTGACTGCAACACCTGCTTTCAGTATGATTAACTCTTACTTAGCATGCAGTTTTGGCACTGACAGCTTCTGATTTACTTTACTGTGGATGCTTGGTTCCAATGACAGAGTTATTTTGCTAGTATTGTGCTGGAGACAGGCCTAATCAGGTAGAGCTAATATGCCATTTGCTGGATTAATGAAGATACACGCTAAAAAGAGTATGAGGAAGAACAAGAACTAGTACCCAAAATATTAAGAAACCAGCAAACAATTTAGAGTAAAAACACAGGAAGATTGCTGTGCCTTAGGCTTTTTGGTAGTATCTTTCACCCCAGCACTACAGTTCCTGTAGCACCGTAGCAGCTGTTCCCGAGTGTCACTACACGTTTCCTTCAGGTCAGGTTGATAGGGCACCCTGTGACAAACAGCAGGGGACCAGAATTCCCATCTGGGAGAGAGGAATGCTGGTACATACAGCCCAGCCAGTGCTGGTCAGGACTCGCTAAGCCCTGCGTGGGGGGTTGTGCCACAGCAGCAGCAAAGTGGGTTCACTTGTGTTGTGTGGTACCCACTGCTTTATTTTATACCTACAAGCAAGTTTCCATCTGCCCCCATTGCTGTCTTCCCATGGATAAGTTGCCCTGAAAGCCAGGCAGCCATTTCTGCTCCCAGATGCCACTCATCCCAGTTGGCATCCTGAGGAAGAGAAGTGCAACCAAGCCAACTTTCTACCTCTCTTTCTCATCTTCACTGTCCCATTACCCTGACACACAGCAAGGATGTTTGCTGTGGCAGGCACCTCAACAACACCTCGCGGCAGCCACATCCACTGTGGAACATCTCACTGGAAACACTTCTCAAGGGCCACGTGTAACCAGGCTGCAGTGCTCTCAGTTTGCATGTAGACCTCCTCCTCACAATGTAATCCCGCTGTTTATATCAGTCATGAGCCTTCAGATTGTCTGTGTACATGGATATGAACACTTCTGGGTGGAAGCAAACTTTTCTGTATTGCTGCTGCAGCAATTAAGCCAGTACATTTCCCTTCCAGTATCCTTCCTTTGACATTTCCGTTTCAGTCTTACACAGACCTTAGCTGTTGCCTTGGCTAATGCCTTACTTTTTTTTTTTTTTTAAACTGATTGCTGTGTTTACAGTGGAGTGCTAGCTCATGATGGCAGAATCAAGAAAAATAATGCAGGAAGATTTATCTCAAAAATACAGCATTACATCCTGCCATGCCACAGCTTCTTGCTATCTGCTGCCACCTTATCTGAAAACAGCCCAGCAGTTGTAGGAAGTTACTTCTCACACAGAGGATTGCACAGAGTAAGGAATGAGTGGCTCTGCAGGGCAGCTTCCTAGCCCGGGAGGAGCCATGCTTGGCATGACCTGGGGATGCATAGGGCCAGGGCACATCTGAGCTTTGCAACAACTTTTCCCTATAGCCTCTCTGGCTGTTGTCCACACCCATAGTCCCACTGCTCTGTGGGCAAAGCACGGTGATGCCAGCAAACAAAACTGTACTGGCAAGAGAGCAGCAGGTTGAGATGGTAGATGAGAGCAGCAGGTGCAGGATTTCTGGTAATGGGGACAGGAGTAGGTTTGGTCAGTCTTCAATGACAATTTCTCTTTTAACCCAGTGAGGGGGATTTCTCCTTCCAGACATTCACTGGATGTGCCCATGTCTGTGCTGGGCCCAGAAATTGGTGGACAGCAGGAACAGCTGTGTTCAAATGTTCTGTCAAAATATTCAAGCTGATAGTTGGTTTTACTGGAGTCATCCTGAACTGTTTTGGGCTTACAGTGTAGGTTAAATCACAGTCCTGCCTTGCTTCCCATAACTATTTATCTCTTGTTACTCATGGACAGCTCTTCATCAAATGCTTCCTGGTATGGCTTCACAAGCTGTGCTATGGCACCAAGGAAAATCAGTTTTCCCAGTCAGCAGTAGCAAATCTGGGGACAAAATTATTTGTGAGAGTTTTGTTGTATGGCACATAGTCATTCTGATGCACAAAATATACCACATTTTCCTTGATGCTCCTCAGACTTCACTGAAGATGCCAGGTCCAAGAAAGCCATCTGCAGCAGTGTACCCATTTTGAACAATGGGGCCCTCTGTGGATGGGGTTGCATGCCTCACAGCACCCTCCACAGCCTTAGGTATCCTTGGGGAAAAGTTTCCTTACAACTCTGTGCTGGATAGGGAAACCGCTGCCATAAGGAGGTCTCCTTCGGAAGCTGGAGCCAGCCTACAAGAAGCAATTCATGCTTGGTGAAACCAGCCAAAACACGTAAAAGGAAGCTTTATTGTATAGGCCAGTGAGAGGAGACCCCCAAAGTGGGGAATGCAGCTCCAAGTCCTGATCTATGCCAGTGCAAAGCTGTCCTTTGAGGCATCAGGGCACTACACTGGGTGCTTCAGGGATGAGGGCTGTGATATCATGGCAATCCAGTGGTATCTAGTAAACAAGAATCAGGCCCAGAGTACAGTGAAATCATATGTTTCTTCTGTATATGAAATAGTGATAGCCAGTTCTATATGTGGGAAACAGATTTTTGGCGGGAGGAGCTTTTTTCCCCTGAATGAATCCCAACATAAATTCCATTTTTGTCCTTTTGATGTGACTATGGCCTTTCTGTCACTCTCATGCTAATCTTGCTTAATGTAATTTAATTTAAACAGTGCCTGTGTTTTTTTGTTTTCAGAGAATGAAACACCTTGTGACACCTTGCAGGCAAACTAGCCCTGGTATCTTAGGAAGCAGGTTTAAGCCTCTAATGAAGTTCAGGACTGGTTTTTTCAATGTGTCTCTGCTTCCATGTGCACTTCCTGTGTGCCCCTGGCAGGTGTCTAGTACAGGCAGGCCTGTGCAGGACTGAAGGCCAGACTTGAAGTGGGTATAACGTTTGTGGAAGGGGAGAGTGGATCCAGGCCATGTGCTGAGCCCATGGTCTGTCAGGGCCATGCGCATCCCTGAACAGTCCTGCATGGCTCCAGCAGGTGGGAAGTCGGGCTGTGGTTTGTGGAGCAGAGGGACATCTCTTTTACTCATACAGAGAGACAGTTGACCAGTTTGTCAGAGAATAGGCTGCTGCCAGCAGGCAATTTCACAGAGGACAAGGGACAGTAATGTGCTGGCTGTGACACTGATACGATACAGAACCGCCAGCTCAAATGAAAGTGTCCATGTACAGCAGCCAAAGTACAGGGTCATCACATCCAGAGATGGGCAATTCCTCCATAGCTATAATTCAGTACAGGGGAGTGGCAGGCAACAAAACCCAGTAAACACAAAATAAGTGTTTCCTCTACCCTGCAGCCTTTTACCTGCTAGAGCAGAGGGGCTGTATGCAGATGTAGAGTTAGGGGTGGGAAGATCTGATGAGGCTCAGAGCATGAATGGGTTTCTTTAGGTAATCAGCTGGTACAGCCCTGTCCTCTGAGAAAGCGGATCAAAATCATGCTTTCATCAGAGTCTAGATAATGAGCTTTACATGCCTAGTCTCAGGGAACAAACAGCTTGAAATTCAAGGCAGCAGTGAAAACCTACTCATCCTTTGTTGTCAGAGGGAAATTTAATTTTGCCCAAATTTTGTCAAAACACCCCAGTAAAGTACTTCAGGGCCTCAGGGGTTTTGCAGGTTTGAAAGCAAGCAGTGGCAGCACAGTCCAGGGCACACCTCGGTGGGCTGCTGGCCACAGTCCCAGCCCGCAGGCTGATGCTTTCCTTCTTTGTGTTACTAAATTTCCATGACACTGGCAGCTTCTAGCTCTGTGCTGGGCAGGGGCAGGCTGCTTGCAGGTTTCCCCGCTGCAGCACCTCTGCAGAGGTGCCCTGGCAACCCAGTCCAGCCATTCCAGCAGGGCCAGGCTGCACCCCATCATCTCCTGTCTCTTGTTGCTCACTGATGCCTTCAGGACACCAGTAAACTGCTGGTGCTTCTGTTTCCTGTGCCAGGGCTGAACCTGCTCAGGCTGCCTTGCACTCAGGGATTCACAGCATCCCCAGCCTGGACTGCACACATGAGCTCCTAGCTCCCCACTGATGCTCCAGCTGATCCAGCGTGTCCCCGGGTGCCAGTGTGCCATGTCTTCACCCCAGTGGGAGCAGGCAGCTGTCTGCCCGCCACCGCCTCCTGCTCTTGCCCTGATGCTGCTGGGGATCTGATCCAGGTCCCACTCCTTGGGTAGAAAAATCCCAAACCGGGCTCCTGCAAGGCTTCTGCCAAGCCCCACATAGCAGATCAGATGGGCACCAGCTTCCCATGGCTGCAGCAGGAGCGGGGAGCTTGGGGCTTTGCTGCCAGCCCTGGCTCCTCAGCATCCTGGTGCACACAGGGGTGAAGGAAGGAGGATGACTCCATGCTGCTGCTTCAAGATGTTCACTGTGAAGGGACTGATGATGAGACTGAGATTTCATCTCCTGTCATCACCTCTCCCCTTGCTCTTTCTTTGCTGTCCCTCCTGTGTTTGCAGCCCCTGCCTGTTTGTACCCTGTGCAGGTGCTGGCTGCTGCAGCAGAAGCTGAAACTTGTTTTTCTTCTCCTCTTTAAGGTGTGCGTCCTTCTTTCCCCAAAGGAAAAGAAGAGAAGCAAAAAAAGCCAAAAAAGCCATATATTTGCTGCAGACTGTGACTGGCTTATGTAATAACACTGCCTTTCTCTCCTTGTTTTAGGGAGTGCTGTCGATTTTTTGGAGACAATGGCTTGACTTTGAAGATTTTTTTTACCAAGGCAGCACCCTTTGGTGTTCTTTGGACACTTACAAACTACCTTTACTTACATGCAATAAAGAAAATAAACACTACGGATGTCTCCGTGTTGTTCTGCTGCAACAAAGCTTTTGTGTTCTTGCTTTCATGGATCGTTCTGAGGGACAGGTTCATGGGAGTGAGGGTAAGTGACTCCTTATCTCTGTCTCCCTTCTTCACCCTCACCCTCTCTCTTCCCTTTACCCCTTGCTTCCTGCCAGCTGAGTCAAGTAGCACCCATGCAGACAGCTGAGCGGACACAGAAATCCTTGTGGAGCAGGATGCGTCCTTCCCTGCACCTGCACCTTCCCATGTGCCTGTGAGCTCCTGGAGACCCTGGCTCCCCCAGTCTGGTCCCTTTGTGCATTTTCCTTCAGGAAAGAGGTAACTTGCTCCAGACCATGTCACAAAGGATATGTGCTATCTCCATGTTGCTGTGGATGTGTGTCAGCCTTTGCCAACCCCTTCTGAGGGACTGTGACAGTTCCAGGCTGTGGCACCAGACTTCGTTGTTTCTAACTGTATATTCCTGCAAATCCTGGCTGCACACAATGCATTTTTGGTCCCAACCTCCGAATTTAACAGGGCCCTCCTCTTTCTACATGTGACAGCAGGCTTGCAGTACAGTTACGTTTTGCATCCATGTCAGTCAGCAGCAGCTGTGGACAGGAAAGGAGATCTGTGCTGCCCTTGGCCACCTGTGGCCAAAACATGTGTATGTGTCACTGATGGAGGATCCCTGTCGAGCCAACTCATAGGGACTTGCATCTGGCCAGCAGTTTTGGGCTGCTCTTCTGGTGGCACCCCGAATGTTTGCTTACACCCTTAGTCCTGCACCCCACATGAATGCCTGCTCCGCAGCAGCAACAGAGCCACGTGCAGAGGGCTTATCGGAAAACCCCTCAGCTCCTTGCAAACCCTGCTGCCATGTAGGCATCCCTCAGCATGTGATGTCCTCTGGAAGCAGAGGGCGGGGGTGGGTAACCCACCAGCTCTGGGGCCAAGTAGCTCCTTCCAGGACCAGGAGTAACTGGAAGGAAGAGGCACCAGTTGGTCCTTCTTGCCTTGTTGTACTAATTAATATTAATTAGTAATCAATATTAACAACAACTGTAATACTTCCTATTTCCTGCCCATCACTTGAGGAGCTCCCTGCTCACCCACCTGGGCAATGCTGTTAGTGCTCATAAGAGGTTGTTAACCCTCACTGCATGGAGCAACCGAGAGTTAACTTTCTGGGAAGTGTTCCCTCACTGGCAGGAGAACTTGGCAGGAGAGCTTGGCCAGCCTTTCCGTGGTGGCAGCCAAAAGGCTGCTCAGGGGATGGTTGCAAAATGTACCTGCCAAAAGCCCAACCTGGCCAGCTGGTGTCTGCCCACCTCCACTACCCAGGTAGCCCTATGCTGAAAACAAATTCACTCTGGTTTTTGAGTACAGGGGTATCCAGAAATGATCATGGAGGTAGGGAAGTACCACTGTTATCATAGCTGGATGTGCTGACCATTTTGATAAATCAGGAAAAAAAAAAGGGTATTTTTGTGGTCTTCATCTCTCTCGCGGCACTGTCAACTGTAGCACTGGTGGCACACTAGGAGAGGAAGTGTATGAAATGACCACTGCTGTCCTGCACCTGCAGCTTGCTCCTCGCTCTGAATGTGCCAACTCTGACCACTAGATATGGCTATGGTGTGGAGGGACAGAAGCCAACTTGTGTGTAGGGATACTCACATGGGCATGCCCATGGTGAAGCAGAGATGCTTCTTGTGCTCTCCTGGGTGCATGGCCATGACTGAAGAGCCAAGATGGTCAGGGACTCTCCAGCAGCTTCCCGGGCAGGCTGTCTTTTGCCATGGCAGATGACATGCACTGGGGGATGAATCCTGCTCTGGATGCCTCCCTTCTTACAGGGGCAGAAGGAGTGGAAGGAGCAGGGAAGCAAACCTGAGTGGTCGTCCCAGCCATGTCCAGCTGTCCTTCATTTCCTATCAGCACTGCTTTGGGAAAGTAGCAATGAAACAGGGAACCAGAAGAGGGGCCAGGGCAGAGGGGGCTGTGTGATGCTCCTGCCGTGTGTTCCAGCCCCTCACTGTGGCACCTGGCACTGGTGAGGGGTGGCAGGGGGGCTTCCTGAGAACCCACTTTTGTACCCAAGAAGCTGTCTCTTTCCCAGGTGAGGGGCTGGCAAGGGACCTAGGTGCAGGGGGAAGGGGTTTGCAGGCAGTCCAGGCTGTTCATTCTTGAGCAGTTGTGGCATCCTGACCTGTGGCAATATGAGAGTGAGGAGGCACTTGTCCCTGGGGACTGGAAGGGCACATGGCAACACAGCAGTCCTGCCACCCAGCTTCGTGTGGCACAGAGGGAGTGCAGGGGCACTCCTGTCTGCAGAGGGACATAGCATGGAGTCTTCAGAGAGAATCATTTTCTTCCCTCTTTCCTCTCTTTTCTGTACAGCCCATGTGATAAGCAGCAAGCGTGGCACTGCTGAGGAATAGCCTCAGGATGAACCCCAGCGCACAGCCTTCTTCCTGGGACTGTCAACCAGGAGGAGGGGCAGTTGCTAGGGCTTCGCTGGGAGTGATCTAGGGACTGCAGCCTAGCACACAGCCCAGCCCCAAAGCTTGTGGTCCCTCGGGGCCACACTCTGTCAAAGCTACTGACCCTTTTAGAAGCACCCTTTGAGAGGGTATTTGGTAGTCAAGGGCTGCAAGGCTGACAGTGCCTTGCTCTCCTATGAGTGCCTTCCCATGCTCCTGCTCCAGCCCCACACCAGCACAGTAGGGTGGATATTGCCACAGCAAAGCTCTGACCACGCATTTGTATGTCCCTGTTCATGCCCGCTGAAGGTGAGGCAGCAGCTCAGTGAGGTTTAAGTGAGCACAAGTACTCTACTTGGCCTACAGAAGTGCAACTACTAGCTCTATAGGCACATAAATCACAGTTTGACTGGAATTTAAATGTAAGACCAAGCTATGAGTTCCCATCCTTGCCATTCAGGCATTTGCAAGGGCCTCCTATATCTCCTGTAATGAAGTTGCAATTTTCCCCCTTTCCCTTCTCTGTGCCCAGAGCAAAGACCAACTGTGCTGTGAGCTGTCAGAGAAGACACACGCATAATGAAGCTGTGAGTACCTGAAGCTTTGCCTCTGCAAGCTCTGCAGTGCTGAGACATCTGCAAGGAACTGCAGGCACTGTGGTGTGCAAGCAGCTTGTCACTGCCGCTAACAATGTGCCTGATAGACAGGCTGAAAGGCTTCAGGAGAAGGTGTATGTGATAACCTGGCATGTTGACAAGGGACTGAGGGGTGAGGCCAAGACTCATCTCACAGTTGTGACATGCTTGATGAAAGAGGCAAGGATCTCTGCCCCAACAAAACTGTTTGCAGACTGCATTTATTTGCTTTGATCTTTGACTTCGGTGTTTCCCTCTATGCTACAGTGAATAAAACAGCTCAGGATCCAAGAGAGCCATTGTTTGTAAGTGCCTCCTGAGTACATAACACATACAGACAAGCACATCTGCCTGCAGCATTTGGAAAAAAATACACTATCATATCCCAAATTGTAGTCTTCCTTTTCAAGCGGGTGGAGACACAGCCTCCTGGAAGGTGCTCTGAAGTTGATCAGCCCCTCACTTTAAAAGCAAAACTGGATACTTTTCATACTGTAGTGCATTAATGCGTCCTTTGAGTTTCCACCACAGAGGCACCCTCTGGGGGGCTGAGGAAGGCTCCCTTCACTGATGCACCTGGAGGTACCAGCTGAATGCCACAGCCTGGCACTTGGTTGTGGTTCCCCCTGGATCTCCACTGAAGGCTGGACAAGCCCCATGCAGGTCAGACAGGAGACAGCCACACCTGAGGCAGATGCTACAGGAAATGCTGCATCTTCCACTCTTCATCACCTGGTCTGTAGCACGGGTGATGTTGAAGGGAGGTAAGGAGTTGCCATCTTTCAGATAAGCCTGAGCCATGTATATTGCAGCTCTACAAAGAGTTGTACTGAGTCAGAGCAGAGGTGCCTCTGCCTCAGAAGCCTGCCTCCAGCAGCTGCCTGTTGTGGACACCTGGAAAAATCTATATAAATAGGAAAAGCCTATAACGATATTTCCTTTATGAGACTTTTCAGCCTCCAGCAATTTGAGGCTCAGAGGCTTCCTGAGATGGAAGCAATGTTTCTATAGCTAATAGTCATTGATGTATTTTTTTTTCTTCCCTGAGTTTATCCTTGTAAATTTTTCACGTCCACACTGTGCAACAGCAAAGCTTTCTTTCACTAAATTATATGTTGGGTGAACACAAATCTTTTTCTGCATCTTTTTCTGAACCTGCCTCATGCTAGTCTCATTCAATAACCTTTCTTCTTATGCCTCTGAAGCCACGCAGAGTGTCTGAATCTTTACTTGATAAGCACCAGCACACTGGTGAGAGAACTGGTGAGCTCTTTCAGTGCTGCCTGTCTGAAACAGCCCCACGTTGCTGCAGAGTCATGCATTGGCAGGGGTTCTCTCCCTGCCTTAAAAAGAAACTTGTCCAGGACCATAGGGTCCAGTTACACCACCATGAAACTTCAGTTTAGAAATGATGTCACATAGCTGTGCATAGAGAGCCCTGATGCCCACAGGACTGCAAGCCAAGATGCTGTATCTGAACCTCTCCAAATCTGCGGCATGCATACCCAGCCTGTGCAGCTTGTACCAGGTTCCTGATCAGGTCATAAATCACCTTCTTCAGAACTTGCTGTCCCTCAGTTGGGGCGTGCAAGGGGCTGAGCAGCTGGGGGAAACCCTGTCCCTCCATAGCCTGCCGAAGCTGTGCTTGTGCAGCATCTTGAACAGCAGTACAGCAATTTCTAGACTCACGTCTCTTCCTGTTGAGATGCTATTAGCAGGTGTATTTTCCAGGCAGTGTCAGCTTCCACTGATTTGGACTTTTTTCTACCTTTATGCCACCCTGCCTTTCTACATCAACACCTGTGGAGAAGTTGATAAAGTTTTGTTTGCATTTTTCTGTAAGGGGATGGGGACCTGAAGCTGGTAAAGGGGCTACCATCTTGCTCATCAGGCAGCAGCAGAGCTTGGCACACAGCTTGTATCTTTACTGCAGTGCCGCTATCTCTGGTAGGGAACGGGAAAGGTGAGAGGAGGCCTTTGCTTTTGGACATGTAAACAGCTGCAGCCTGTGAATGGGGCTTAAAACGCTGGTATGGCCGTGGGAGAGGGGACAGTTGGCTGGCACTTAACCCATCTGTGGGTCAAAATAAACTAATATACCAGTCATCTTAGGAGCATCACCATGACTGTGCAGCTGAAAGGCATGTGGTCTAAGCAGGGTGCCCGTTGCACCACTGCAGAGCCAGGAAGCATGAGCATGCAGAAAGCCCTTTTTGCCCCAGAATTACCACCAAGGAAGGCTGAAGGCGTCTGGCAGGACAATCCCAGAGAAGCCAGGGGTCTCTTGCTGACCCTGTTGAATCAGCCTGTCCCCTACCTTCATGAATGCTTCCTCTATTTGGGAGACCCCCTTCAGGCATTGCAGTGTGCCTAGATGTCTAAATAAACCTTCTGCTATGAAATGACACGTCTAGATTGGAAAGTAGTTTCATGAGTTTTATTCCCATGGTTATTTCTAAAACCTTTTTCCTCCAGAACTTCAACAGGACTTGAAGCCTTTCCTGCAAGCTCCAGGGAATTACTACTTGTGTATTACTGTCACACATAGGCTGCAGGGACCCACTGATGGCGAGGCTCAGTGACAGAGATTAAATCCCTGCTTCAGCTCAGTCAGAGACACTGGGCCCTGTGGTCTGGCCTGCTGCACACCCCCAGAACAGCCACTCCTTCCAGCTCTGCCTGCAGCTTCCCTGCAGCCAGGGAAACCACAGGGCAGGCAGCATTAGCTCCCTGGGTATCAGCTGGGGCTTGCTACCATTTTTCTACATAAGCAGACTATGCAGAAGTACAGCCCTCTCATTTAAAGCTACTTGCCTGTTTTTCCCTTGTGGAGGTTGTCTAGTAACACTTTCTTGCTTTCTGTCTTTGTATCCAACCAGATCGTGGCTGCTATATTTGCTATTGCAGGGATAGTTATGATGACGTATGCTGATGGGTTTCACAGCCACTCTGTCATTGGGATAGCCCTGGTGGTGGGTTCTGCCTCAATGTCTGCTCTCTACAAGGTAAGTACACCTGGGTCTTTCCCCCCAGAAAGATGCCTGTAACCCTCAGCACTCGCTTTAACTGTTCTGTCTTACTTGCAAACCTCTGTGCAGTTCAGTGCCACGTGCTCTTCTTTGAGAGCTCTGCCATGCAACACTGCATTCAGGAGTTCCCTTGCTTTGATGTCTGCCCTCACTTAGGATAAAAAGTCCTAATTCCTGGGAATAGTCTTCTCCAGTGTCCCAAGGAGGACAGTGTCCTTGGGAGGATTTACAGATGTCCCATCTTCTTGAAAAATGAGGCTGCTTTTCCATAGTAGGTGCTGGATTTAATCACTCACTCTGCAGAGATTTAGCTTCTTTTTCAAGTCACTTTGTTACTTCCCCTTGCCAGTCCTCCTTCAGTGGCATATGGAGCCTGCATTGGGCTTGCTTAGTATTGCTTATCATGGAAATAATCACATGCCTAAAGTCCAAAGCATGTGTCTATGAATCAAGACCTCATCCTGAGGTTAGATGAGCTGCACTATGTGTAAGATGACATGCAGCCTTCTCTGCAGGGCAGAGCCATTTCACTCAGCCTGAAAGGCATTTGTGTCTGTGTTGCTCATGGCAGTCAGGGTCGCAGTCCACAGGGAGGAATAAGCATTTGTATGATGTGGTTCACCCACTCTGGCTCAGATGTGCAGACCAGAAGGAGGTGTAGACATCTCCATCTGGTCTAATGAATTGCACTGTACCAGTCATCCAGCAGAAATTGGGCAGGAAAGCCCTGCAGCCATAATAGAAGCAATCCAGGGAGACTAACCAAACTGAGAAGCATCTGCCTGTGCCCCTCAGAACAGTGCTGCATTGCTTTCTGCTCAGTTTTTCAGATCAGACGATGACTTATATCAGGAAGGTCATGAAGTTTCATACAGCTCCTTCCTTTAAAATAGCATTTCCTTGCAAGACCAGAAATGTGGCACTCCAGACCCAAAAAAATGCCATGGCGCTGGAGTCATCTGCAGGCAGGCAGAGTTGTTCAAGGCTACAGCCTAGCTCTGCCCCCTCTCCCATGACACTGCTGCGCCTTGTAGGGATGGGGGTCTCAGGGCTGCTCCACCAGAGCCTGTGTACAAGGAGGTGGTGGTGGCAGTACTCGCAGGGTGTTACTCTGCAGTGCTCCTTGCATGCCAGGACAGATGGAGCTGAGCAGCTTGTTGTGCAGTGCATGCCACTGCCACTGCTGCTGCCACTGTGCTCTTCTCCACAGTCTGGCTCAGTTTCCATGAGTTGTGCGTGCCAAAGAGGCAGGCAAGTCTGCAGGCAGACAGGTTGTGCCCCATGCTGCAGAGCCACCTTGAGCAGCTCTCTTACCCCAGGCACAGACACTTCACCGTGCCAGCTGTGCCCTGCCAGGGGCAACATGCTATCCTCAGGTGGCAAATGAGTGGCTTTTGGGACATATTGCTCTGTAATGCAGAGCAGCAACACAGCTGCACTGGCCACTGGCTGCAAGGTGATGGGAGTGGGCAGAGCCCTGTGAGCAGGCAGCCCTGCAGACTTGCCTGCTGTGGGTAGGCAAAGGAGAGAGAGCTGACGCTGGCTGGGGGGCTGTCATTCGAGCACAAACCAGTAAGTCAGAGTCCATTGGCTGTCCTGGTTTGCAGCCAGTGGCAGAGAAAATTGTACCGACAGCCCACGGTGTCCAACAGATCCTCTACAGATACGTGGTGAAAAACTGATAAAGACTCCAGACAACACCTGTCCACAGGCACTCCCCAGATGGGCCACTCACATCCTTCATTTCTACTGTCTTTTTCCTTCTCCCACATACAAACCAAAGCTTTTAAATCCCTCCCTGTAGTCTCATTAGCCAGGCTCAATCTGTGCTTTGGACTGAGGCACTGCTGCTGCGCTATCTGCCTTCTGGGGATGAGTTCCTAGGCAGGAGGTGCAAGGACAGCCAGACAGCATGGACTGCACTTACTCACCACCATAGCACTCCCCAGGTGGCAGCCCAAGGCCTGGACCAGTGATGTCTCATGCAGGGAGGTCATTGCTTCCTCTCCTCTTCCTGCCCTGCTCCACCAAGTATTCTGGTTTTAATGTCAAGTTTTCCGGACGTACAGAGAAAAGAATGAAGGGTCTAAGCTAGGGTTAGTGACCTTTCCTTTCAGGATGTGCACAGACAAAGGTGCTGAGTCCCCTTCCTGCATGGACGCATTTGGCAGCTGCCCCTGCCTGTGTTCCAAGAGGTGACAGGAGGGAGAGGGCTGGGCCACACAAGCTGCTCTCCACAGTTGTACAAGCAGCCATCTGAAGTGCCCAGCAAGCATCACTGCATAGGTGTGGGCTGACATTGCTTGGGACCCAGCTTCTTGGCCCCAAGCACTGCCCGCTGGGCCAGGATGCTGGGTTCTGCTGGAGCCAGGACAGAACACCAGCCTTACAGGGATGCAGTGCTAGAGAGTTAAAGCCATGTATTTTCCTCTTGTAGGTTTTATTCAAACTTCTTTTGGGCAGTGCTAAATTTGGAGAAGCTGCCTTATTCCTGTCTGTGTTAGCTGTGTTCAACATCCTCTTCGTTACCTGTATTCCTGTCATCCTTTATTTTACCAAAGTGGAGTACTGGAGCTCTTTTGACATCGTTCCTTGGGGAAACCTCTGCGGATTTTCAGTTCTCTTATTGAGTGAGTATATGGGGGACTCTCACAGTGCTCAGGGTGGAGGAGAGTGCCACAAATTGACTACTGGTGGAAGCTGCAAACCTCTGACATACTGAAGCTGTTTTCCCTTCTTCTCAACCTAATTACTAGCTTAAGATATCCTGAGAGGGTCCATTCCTAGGCAGTGTATACCTCACTTCTGCTGTTATTACCAAGCCAAAATACTCTGGTTTTCATTAGAAAGTGCAGGACTAAACTGTAAGGCTTGTCCTAACTCCTACTCATGAACTCTGTGTTACAGAGACAGGTGACACTTGCCTGGGCTGCAACAGGAAGCACCCCTCCTGGCAGGGCATTATGTTGGGCTCATCAGCACCCCTAGAACAAGGAGGTTAGGCCAGGCCAGTCAAGGCCAGACTCCAGTGCCTCTGATGCCTGCAGTAATAGATAATTGCTACTCCTAAAGAGAGGGAAACTTTTGAAAATGTAGTGTTGCATAGTGCTGGTGGAAATTCGGTAGGTGGCACTCCTCTCTTCTGCTGCCACTGCTGTGCCACCAAAGGAACCCCAGTGGGGAGGGATGCCAAATCTAAGCTTTAATGGTTAATGGTTATTAGAAATTTGATGTTGTTCGCTGTTGAACTAGATGAGATGACTTGCTGCCACAGTTGGTCCCTAAACTGGATGATGGAATCACATCTAAAACATTAATTTCTGCTGGAAATAGCTCTTCTCTATCCCTATCTTTAGTCTGAGGTCCTTTTACTCTGAACAGTCAAAATTACTAACTCTAGAAGTACCTCCAGTTTACTTATCAGTGGACTCAATGGAAGGTTTCTGTAAGCAAATAGTGCAGAACCTGGCAAGTGATCACTGGGGTGTGCAATACATGGGTACTACTAGAAGAGAGTCAGAGCCTGAGCTCAGTATTGCCAAAGCCTTCCTGACTCTGCTAAAGCCATTCACCTTAAAACAAGAGTGAATTTGGTCCAAAGCAATTATTAATTTGTCATAAGACACTTGATGAACAGTGTGTGGTATTACAATGGAGTGATAGTATAATCATTCTGTTGCAATGATATTATAATGATATTATAATGTCATTGTATGAAATTATATTGAGCAAGTTCCTGCCTGGAAGAGGATTAGATTTACAAAATCTTCCACCTGCAACTGGGGGCAGCTTTTCTACAAAAAAGAACAGAAGCTACTGTTTGGCTGAAATCTCCCAGATGAAGAGTGTTTAGTCTTTCAGCAGGGCAAAGTGGATCAGTGGATCAGTACAAAGAGTGGGAATTACTGCACATAACACTGAGAGGCAGGCTGTACACAAACCTCACCCTGATCCTGCCACTGGACTCGTGGGATACGGAGTTCCCCAGAAACAGCAATGTCTCAGGCAGGAGGACATCCAGCACACAGACCTCTCTGTCCTTTGGTATCTTCCAGGAATAACAATAGAAGTTAATGTACCTTCTATTTGAACAACAAGCAGAGAGAGTAATAAAGCATAAGAGTTTCAAGTTACATTCCTTCTGCCTAATTTCACTCTACTAAAAGGTGTTTTTCTTTCCTTCTTCAGCATTCAATATTCTACTAAATTTTGGGATTGCTATTACCTACCCCACCTTGATTTCTCTTGGAATTGTACTGAGTGTCCCGGTGAATGCAGGTAAGAATTTCTGTCTTTTGCATCTCAGTGTATACATTAAATCTGTGGCCTTTCAAATACACAGCAGGGATAAAAGCAAATAAATTTATTAAACATGTTTTGCTTCTTCTCTCAAAGACTTACAGAGATGACACTGATTAAAAATTTATTCTTTAGGTGTTAAATATGTATTGCATAATACTACATGAATATTCATAACCCTAGAATTGTTTTTTAAATTACTGTCCAAAGAAGCCTATGTACTGAAAAACAAAGTAGATTTGAAGTTGTTCATCGCTGAGCTGGAATGAAAACTCATGGATGAAGCAGAAATCAATTTTTAATTATTTCTTCAAGGCAGGCTTAACACTAAATTGAAATAATAAAATTGCTTAATTTTAGAGCAGATAGGTACTAGTAATTCTGCTTGCCTTAGTAAAGAACATGGCAGGTGTTTATCAAGAGCACTGGACAATTCAATCCTGGGCATAGCCTGGTACATTTTGCTGACACTTTTCTGAAATTTAGTGAAAGCCAAGAGATGGCAGAGTCCAAGAGGGCTGGGCAGGGGAGTGCAGAGGCAACTCCAATCCAAACCAGAGCCACCGCTCCTAAAACTCAGCATGCTTGACTGATGCCACAGTGCAAGTGGCAGCTCCCACTTCGAGCTGACTACACGCACGCAGAGCCGCACACTGCTCTGGCTGACTTTGGTATCACATGATGTGCACGGCTCAGCCTGTCCAGGGTTTCTTACTCAGCAGGGCAGTCAGGGCGAGAAGGAAAATTTGCACAAAGAGGCTGCTGTTCTGGGGAAGGAAAATGCCCCTTTCTCTGCATACCTGGACCTCCGAGGGAGTTCCTGTGCTGTTTGAGGAGGGAATGTACCCTGCTGTGTGCTAATCCAGCAGGAAGGATAGTGCCCCTTCCATCATTGCCTCCATGGCCATGTTCTCCTCCCACAGCCAGCCCTCAGAGCTGGGGAGGTGAGGGGGAGGGAAGGAGATGCTTTCCAAATGCCTTTTCCCATGTAATAACACCCATTCAATGTCCCACACAGTTGTTGATCACTACACGAGTGAAATTGTCTTCAACAGTGTCCGAGTAATTGCCATCATCATTATTGGCCTGGGCTTCCTTCTGTTGCTCTTGCCAGAGGAGTGGGACGTCTGGGTAATAAAGCTCCTCACACGTCTCAAAGTCCGGAAGAAGGAAGAAATCCCTGAAGGGAATGGAGACATTGCTTCAGGACTGCCTAACAAAAGCCGGAGAACTCGCCCCTCCATGTCATCCTTTGCTCATTAAATGGTCTTTTTACCAAAACTTTGTGGTGAACCTTATATATGATGATGCAAAGGTCTTTCCTTGGGAAGAAGCACACCTGTCCAACACGGTGTACATACCTGTACAGTTTTGATATGATCACCATCTAAAGCATCAAGTCTTGGCATGTCCAGTTTGCTTGTATTTTTTTCACATCAGACCTTTCACTTAAGTAGTACACTGAAAAAAACTGCAAACCAAGAACCTCTCTTCTCTTTTTAAATGAATGTAATATATAGTCAAAATATATTTGCATAGGTTATTTTAAAGAATGACTTTCATGAAAAGCAGAGCAGACATTTTGAACATTAGGTACTGAATGATGCATTGCACACTGTGATTTAAAAGAAACAAATGCTATGCTACATCACACGTTTATTTTTGACCAGAGCTGTACTTTGAAAGTTTTCAAGGAACAAAAAAGGAATCTTTACGGGGATGGGAAGATGGGGGGAAGAGTGGAAGTCAGATTTAGAAATCACTCTATGTAGATGAGCGCATGTTGCGCTGCAAACAGGGAAAATTCAAGCGCTAAAAATGCTTGCACTAAAGCACTAGAGAGAAAGCAGTCTAGAGCCCAAATCTCCTTATTCTGCATATGACTGTAGTCCACGTTTAAAATCATGCAAGAGAAATCCAGTGCCTTCTACAGAACTCTTGTCTTTATCCACACAGAACCAGGTCCTGCTGCAAGGCACTTGCAGTGGCAGGGCTCGGGTTTGAGACCCCAAGGGAACCCAAATTCCCACTGACATCAGGACGTGCCTCCCATACATGCCATGGCTTCTGTGGGAATGCAGGGTCCAGGGGACTACAAGTTTGAGCGCAGGAGACCTGGTTCTCTCCTCACTTCACAGGTTTTACGCGTGTGTGGAGCTGCGCTTGATTAACGCCAATGTGAGGAAGGGGAAGTCTTGGTCATGTGTGGGACAATCTGACCGAAAATGATCAAAGGGGCTGGCAAGAGCTTGGTTGCTGATGTACAGTCTGAGAGCATGGACTAAGGGGGTGAATCACCAGTTGCTTTTACTCCATAATTGTGAGTGTTAAGAGTTAAAAATGTAAGATATTTACATCAAATGTAACACTTTTTATGAAACTTGTAAGCACCAGGATGTTTACTTATGCGATTTTGGTTCGCCATTAAATTTCTATCTGTGATAGATCACATGCTATGTAAAAAGGGGGGGAAAAAAGGTTATAGTTTACTATTTTTGAAGTTTACATTGTTGCATACAAAATTAAAAGTGTTCTTTTGAACTGCTGCCATAGCCTAAGGTCCCTGCTGCCATTGAGGTCCTCTTTGTCTCAGGCAGGGGTGGCATCCACTTCAAAACATTTTAGCAAATCAACTTCAGATTCCATTATTTGTTTGGCAAAGCTAAATAATAAAAGATTTTAAACTCAACCTCATTCACTGCTATCCGTTTCCTTCTCTTGATTGCACCTTTACTGCAGTTTGACTGTGGGTAGTATTTAGCCAAAGTGATCAGAAGGGAGAGATGCGATCATCAAAATAACCAAGGCTGCAACTCAGTGCACTGCTAGCCAGTCTGTCCTTGACAGCAAAGTCTTCTCTAGACTACCCAGACAAATCTGCCTGCAGGGATGCTGTTAGGCATCAGTCAGGAGATACATGTCCAGCAGAAGCAGACCAGAGGAAAAGATGACCTTCCTTTGAATGCATCAGTGACCACCCATACATGCATATGCTAACAGGTGTTTAGGGGCCATGAATTTGTACATTAATAATTAGGCCCTAGTCCAGGCTGTATGTTTGTCCCCTACACATCAATTGTTGACAAGACACTAAAAACTTGCTAACAGAGATTACATGCACAAGCAAATCTGAGGCTGTGGGAAGCTGCTCACAACAACTGTGCCATTCAGTGTTACACACCTGACTTTTTAAACCTATCTGTTTGGGAAGCAGAGGAGGGCAAAGGCACAAGACAGGAGCACAGGTACAATTCTGATAATTGCTTTGAAGGGCACACATAGAGACTTGACCTCAAAGCTCCCAGATTCCGTGGAAGTTTACTCCGCTTCGGATAAATCATTTTTGTCATCCTCGAAGCACCTCACACTCCTTCCCAAACCTCTCTGAGGCAAGGCCACAGAAGAATATACAAAGAGTCCTTCCATTTTTCATAGTCCAAATAAGTGGCACCTTCTGTGATCTCCACACTCCTTTACTGTGTGTTTGATGCAGTGTGGTAGGTATCCAAAAGGCGCTAAATGCCACTTTAAAAACCGCAACTAACGTGTGTTTATAACCAAAATGGAAGCAGATTTTTTAGCATTCAGTAGGGATTGTGGGAGAATTTATGCACCAGAAGGGATAGCAGCATTAGTAAAACTCCATGATTTACCAGATGCAACTGTCATTGCTTCTGTTGGCTCATCCTTCCTGAGAACAGACTAAATACATGCAAGGGCCAGGATTTCAAACAGCACTTTATTAACTATCTGTCTCCTGAGTGGGAGCTTACTAGATTTCCCATGTCAAGAAATTTTAAACTGCACATAGACAAATGAATCAGATTAAGTGACCTATATTTCTTCAGGCAACACCTTGCCCTAAGCATAAACACCTGGACTGATGATAAGTCACTGCTTAGCAAAACCTTCCAGGCAGTGAAGCCCAGGATGTGACTAGAACATCAGGAAAGCAACATGTCCATATGGTATGTGTGTGCATTTCTAAGTGCCAAAGCATCACAGGTCTGAAGCTGAGGAATGAAAGGAACTGGATTTATTGGCTCTCATCAGAAGGACAAGCCAGAGAGCAAACCCTTCTGCAAAGGCATTAGATGTAGCTGGGCTGCCCTTCAGGTGAAGGCATGATTGAATGCTTCTGATCTCAGAATGCTGAAGGACTCTCAGGACAAATTCAGTGCCTTGGAGAGGAGGGCTGATTTGTAGCAGGCTCTCCTGCTTGCCCTCTTAGGCCAAAAGCACTGGGTGCAATCTCTGCAGCACCCTGGGAGTCGGAGACCCTGCTGGCCTGTGTGGACCCCACACTGCTCTCTGCAGTAGAGGACAATACAAGATTGGAACCAGCATTTTTAGCCCACCCATAGCCACCTCGAACCTCCTACTGGGGCAGAACTGCAGATCCCTGCTTGCTGTCTGGTGTCTTTGAAGCTGATCTGCATTGTCAGTGTGTGGCTCCTACCCTCACAGAGCACCAGTGTGCACCCTTGTTCAAAGGCTGACCTGGACTGGCAACTTTCCACCACAACTCTCAAAGTGTCCTTAGTTCCCCCAGCAAAGGGGAAAACTAGTAATAATCCAGTGGGCTTGTTAAAACATTAAGTTGGAAAAAAAATCTCAGGAAAGTAAATAGCATCACCAGACTTCATTGCAGCTGCCAGCTTTCACTACTGCACAATACAGCAGTGAGGAATCCAAAGGAGGCACAGAAGTTCTCCTCCTCCCTGGTGTGTCTCTTTCCTTGGCCTGTTGTCTATAGTTGTCTCCCGCTGCTACTTACATGATAATTTTTACTGCAGCTCTCCACAGTGGCTGCATGAGCCTCTCATCAGCCGATGAGACAGAGATGGGCTGATTTTAAAAAGTTTCTCCTGTTCTTCTGTCTAGACTGGTTGTATGCATATCAGTAGTCTTCAGAAAATACCCATGAAAGGCAGAAATCCAACCACAATAATCAACACATGAACAGAAGACACTGAAACCAATATGTAGCTTAACTGTTTTGGGAGCTAATGGTAGACACTAGCAGGACCTGTAGATCACCATGTTCTGGGGATGAATTAATGTCTCCTTTGAGCTCAGGGACAAGTCACTCATCCCCAGCTCTCCGGAGTGCTCCGTAACAAAGCTTGTGCAATATTGAGTTGGTGAGAGCTAATACAGACAGTATCTTCAGCCTATAGAGAAGGTAACATCACCAAGGTGACACCATTTCTGGTCAAAAGCCTGTCTGCTACTGTGCCTGTGGGCCTGAAAACCCACTGAAAAGCAAAGGTTTCCCTGTGCAGTGAACACAAAATTCTGAATGGATTTCCATAGCTCTGGATCATATCCTCGATAAACTCACAAATCTGCACAACTGAAATGTATGGAACTGAAAAGGATGTCATAGGTCTCCAGCCCTTCAGAAACCTTAGGAATAGCACCAGCCACCTTGTCTTGGCTATGTGGACTCAGACAGCAGGCTTGGACTGGGTGTTTCTTCAAGGAATGGGGAAAGGATAGAAGCCAAAAACAATGTAGCTGGTATGAAGCAGGAGCACAAGAAAGCTGATGATGGGATCAAGAAATAAATACCTTTTGGAAAACACTTTCCAGGGGAAGATGCCCACCTTTCCCTTGCAACAACTCGAGTCTGTGCACATGTTGTAAAGTCATGAACTACAGAGAGTTTGCTGTCCCTGATTTGTACTGCAAAAAGGATGGAGTCTTTCAAGGCCTCCAAACCTGAACTACCTCTTGGCAAAGGCCAAGGCTGAGAATCTTCTTTCACAGTCCCGTCCTCATGCAAGCTGTCTTTGCAGAAACTGCCTGCAGTAATGGATTTTGATGGATTAGTTTAATTACCTTATCATTATTAAAAGAGAAGCAAATAGATTTTCTTCTTTAGCTGGTTCTAGGGCATTTCCATAATAGTCTGCACCTTATCTAGAAGTCCTGAACATTAAAAAGGGAAATAAGGAAAAAAAGAGCTGAAAGATCTTATGAAAATGAAAAGGAGGTCAAATGAACAGATGCCCATCAGCAACCAAAAAAACTTCTAAGAGGAAATCCCTTTCCTAAGGACAGGACCAGTAGCTCAAACTAATGTTTCTGAAAATAATAAACCTCTTTTTTTTCTTTTTCTACCTGAATCTCTGCTAGAGGGATCTTTATATATGCACAAGATCATTTTAAAGAAGGTGGCAATCAGTATTTCTCCCTGCACATTACAGATAAACTAGGATACAACCAACTTCTTCATAATGAAGAGTGGAACTTATAAGCAGAGTTACAGTTGTGGAAAAGACTTAAACAAGGGAGGTTGTGGAGTTCATATGACCAGTGTATTTAAGAACCTGTTATACACAACTTCTCTGCAATCATCTAGAGACATTTCTTTAATCATACTGCTGAACTAGATCATCTTTCAGAAGAGAACTCAAATGAGTTTTCAGATCATCATTCCCAGATTTCCCTCCAGTTCTAGATTCAGTCCACCTAACATCTCAGCATAGTCATCAGTGCATTGATTAGGAACAACAGCAACCAACCCTCAGAGCATCTTTCAGCCAAATGAAGAGAACTAAAGTAGATGTGCTTTAACAGAGCATAAATCTACCATAAATTAAGAATTTTTCTGATGAGTGACAATAGTAAACTTAGAGCCCCTCACCACGTATCTTCGACTTTTTTACTGTGTCCTTTACCTCATGTCTATTAATGCTGAATGCCACCAGCTATTTTGCTGCTTGGCTACATGACAGTGACAGATCCTTTCTCAGTGTTAACTCTTCACTCTCTTGAAACAGTAAAAATGTATGATCAGTAAATGGGTTTTTTTGACCAGTCTTTAGATTGCACAGCTCCTTTGGTAATCTCTCTCCTTTTGAACAGCAATAATTTATTCCTGCTGTTCTCTGTCTCACTAACCAGTTATTAATTCACAAGAAAACCTCTTGTCATCCACAGTAGCTTCATTTCTTTGGTAAGAAGCATCATTAGAAACTCTAAGTGCAGTGCTTCCTATTCTCTCAAAAAAAGGGCCAAGAGAAGTCTGCAGTAAGTCATCCATCCTTCAGACTACTTTTAACATGAAAGGACAGGACTACTGAGAGACTGAGACTTTGCCTTTGCTTAGGGGAGAGCTGCCTTGGCTAACTTCCACAGAATATTTACACCAAACTCCAAGTTCTGCATTTATCCCAACTGACCTAGACACTTAAGAGATCCTTACAGGAGTTTTTTAAGAATCCTATAACCTGGATTAAAACCTAGACTCCAGTGAGGTCATTATTCCCATCATCAGCTGGTTTTCCTTTTTCTGTTTTCTTGCTTCCTAACAATCGAACAAAAATGGAACTCTGTCATGAAAAACAAGTGCCTATAATAAGTGTAAATTACTTCATCACCTTAAAAGAATCCTAAAACTCCAGTTGTTGAGCTTTTTTGTCATCATCATCATCACCACTCCTCTAGGTAATCTAGTGATCTTCAGAGTGCACTCCACAGAGTACTCCACTGATGTCCATGAGAAGTCACAAAAACAAGCAAGCCTTTGCTCAGCAGGCTTCGAATCACTAAGCAGTCTGGAGAAGGTGAAAATCACCATTCTGTCTCTTCTTTCTCCTCTGTCTCCATACCAGCCTGTACAGATGGCTTACCTCCTAGGCAAATCCCCCTCTGCACTACCTGATGATTGCACACATCCAGCCCCCAGACACACACAGAGCTACCACAGAAAGCTGGAGTAGTCTCTTCCTCTGTCCTTCCCCCAGTGTCCCAAGGCAAGTGCTTCATCCTCTGTGTTCATGTCACACTGGCACTCCCTAGTGTAGGGATACTCATCACAACACCCAGCAAGGTAAGCATTTTGAAGAAATCAAGGTACGAGCCCCCACACACATTTAGTTAAAATTAAAAAAAAAAAAAAAAAGGACAAACCCATGTGAATATTCATATTTTCTTAAGGACTTAGAAAATTTATTTGCTAAGACCACCAAACAAAAGCTACCATTTTCTTTCTTGTTGTACACTTCTCCTTCTTCATTCATACATAGACCTAAATTTTTGCTAACTCATCTGGAGTTTAAACATGTTATTGTTAAAAAGAAATTCACAAAAGTAAAACTCAGAATAAGGTCTTTATGAAATAATGAAGAAGAGTGCTTTGCATAAGGCCATTCAAAGTACAGTATATATTTCTTAAATGTTTCCAATCTAAGAGGCGATTATTGTGTGCAGTTGATGGGGTTTCTTTGCTTAATTTACTCCCTTTTTAATAATAAAACCAGGTAAAATTAATCATTGTGATGATTTTGCTTTTTTAAAATTATTTTTTTCACCAAGCATAGCAAGGAACACTGTAAGGCCAAAGGAGTCAGAGTTACATTCTTGATGGAATTTGAGAAGGAAGGGGGAAGGAGAAAGAGGCAAAGAGGGGAAGAATCTTAACATATGGTTCTCTTGAACTGCGTATTTTTAAAATTTTGTTAAAAAAAAATCTTGGTGTTTCATAACAGAAGAAAATGTTCCAGACTACCTTAGGTAAGACTTTGTTATTCTTTCCAGCAAAATAAATAGTTGTACACAGGGCTATATTTCTTAAAGAACTCATTTTTAAATTCAGTTCCTTGAACATCTATTATGGACTATTGGATTATTTCAATGAAAGAAAAACAAATCAGTTGAGCTCCTGGTATAAACACAAAGCTGAACATAGCTACAGTACATCAAGGATTGGTAGGGAAACCTGTAACGTGCTAATTGCTTCCAAAGTGAAAGGAGAAATCATTATGGTTGCCAATCAAGAATCTGCTGGGCAAATTTCAATTAAATATGGGGTAAATAAGGAAGTAAGGCTGTAGGTGAGGAGTGATCTGTTAGACATTACTGGAAGGCAAAGCACACACAATGTCATTTCACATTTAGCAAGGATAGGCACAAAAGAGTCTAACAGCTGAACCACTGTACAAAGTCCACATGATTCACTTTAATTGCATTTCTGGCAAGAGTTTCAGTGGGAAACAGGCATCTATTTCTTTAACATCTATCTCACTAACTGCTAAATGGAAATATAATTCAAAAGCTTCAACTGTGGCAATGAACACACCTAACAAATCTGGAATTTTTTCAGCCTCCCTTCTTTCTAGAACATTAGCCTCTGCCTAGTTATGATAAATATCCCATTCATTACTTCCTGGGCTCATGTACCAAAAGTAAAAGACTAAAGATAAATACTTAGAATTGGCTAATTAACAACAAAAAAACCCCACTTCCTTATGATGGCAGTTTAACCAAATGGAAATAATGCTATTAAAAATGTATTAGATAAATCTGTGTCTTTTTCTATTCATGCACTTTCTAAAACCAGATCGCTAAATTTCCATAATATCCATTACACAGAGTTACTTACAATTGTCCCCAGTGAGTACTTCCCAGGCCACAGGTCATTAAAGAATAAAGTATTTATCACAAATATCCCAGATGTGCTATTTGGGCTTTGTGATTAATTATATATAATTACATTATCCCTTCTGTTTCATGAATGCAATAACTAAACAACTTTACATGCACCATAAATTTTGAAATCTAAAATACAACTGACATTTCCTATTATATTCCATTATCACATGAGTTTTGAGACTTAATATTAATTTTCTTTTCAATATTCATGCCTGTAAAAGCTTGCTTCACAAAATCCCGAGTGCAAAAGGGTCCTAAGTAAGCTGTAATATAAATTTACTTCAATATTAATTCTTTTCAACATAAAAACATAACCGAAATTCTATTTTTGCAGTAACTTCCAATCACCTTAAAACCCTTGTTCTAGTAGAAATTAAATGACTGCATTTCTTGCATCTCTTACCTACCACAGTGTAGCAAACGGGACATGGTTAAACAAATAGGCAGGGAAGAAAGCATGGACAGTGTGAGCAGTCACAGTGTACAGTAGCAGTCACATTAACGTTCCTCCAAAAAAGTATCCCTTCCAAGGGGTTGGTTAGGAATTTTGACAACAAAACCCCCTCCAGATCTGGCTGGTTTACAGGGGGCTCTGCTGAAGAAGTGCAAATCCTTGGCCTTCTCTTAAAATAGCTTTCATATAGCAAGAGGACTGAGCCACCTGCAAGGAGAACCAGTAAAGGATGCCCTCCACCAGCAGCCAGTACTATTATTACACGCTGAGGAAGAAACACAGCTCAAGGGAGGTCGACAGCTACACCCACTCCTCGAATGGGCTGCCTTACACACCAGACGGAGTACCGGCTATCGGCAAACTACTAGTAAAGCTGCTGGATGGTCGTGGACCTGCCAGGAAAAACTCCCTGTAAACCTGACGGGCGGTCTGGGAGCTGCCAGGGGCTCAGCAACTCACAGAGTCAGGCTCTTCCCAGCTGCCAAAATATCACCCTTCCCGAAACTGCAGCGCACCATTGGCTTTCAAAATTGCTCCACGTTTCCAGGTGGCTGATGGATAAAAGGAAACTACCAATTCTTTGGCTTACAGGGGCTGCCAAAAGGAAATGCCACCAAATCCCAGATGAAATAACAAAACAGAGTTTGCTCCCAGATGCTCTATGACAGCACTGTAGGCTTTAGGCCTGAGGCTACTGCTGAGCTGAGCCCAATAGGTGCCCACCTGGCCACCCCCAGGCTTCTGCTCTTGTTTTTACCACCCTGACTATGGGTACATTTTTCTTCCACTGAGGTACACTAGTTTTTATTTTTATTATCATCTTGACTCAGCAACTGAGTCCATTCCGAGAAACCTTTCCAGACTAATCTGTGTAAGAAGCATACTGAATGAAATCAATCGACCAGCTCTCAGAAGGGAATCATGCTGTAAGGAAAACTGTCAAAAATCCATGATGTGCACGTGCTATCATTATCAGCCTTCCATCCAGTCACTACCTTACTGTTTTGCTGTTTAAACTGTAACAAATTTACAGAGCTGTAAGTGCTCTCAGATGTTTTTTTTCCCCTAATTCATTGAATTAACCAACCTGTAGTAGTCCAGACTGCGAGTCACTGCTCAGCATTACTGTTCACTTGAGTTCCAACTCCCAGGGCTTTATGAACACCAAATGTAAACTGGTCCTGGCCGCAAACATTTTACACAACGATATTATCCAGCTGGCTTTCCTATGTCTCAGAAGGAAAGCAGAGACACTTCATTTCTTTGAACAAATTATCCAGTGAGGCACTGCACAGAACTAAATCGGAAGAAAAATAGCTGTTTATTGTGTGCTAGAGAACAGAGCATAATACCGGAAAGAAATTAAGGACAGAAAAGCATCCCAGGAAAGTGACACTTCCGAATATCTTCTGCGACCGAGGGGACACAGCCGCCCCGTCGGGCCCGGGACGACAGAGGACGGCTGCAGGGGTGAGGGTGAGATGATCTCCGTCAGTCCCGCCCCCTCCGCCACAGCGGCCCCGCCCGGCAAGGCGGGACACCGGGACACGGGGAAGGGCCGGGACCGCTTCCGGAGCGTGCCCTTCGCGGGCGGGTGGGCCGGTGAGTGCGGGGCGGGCGCGGGGCTTCCCCTGGGGCGGCGGCACCGCTTCCCCGCCGCCCCACAGGGGCTTTCCCTGGGGCCGCGGGCGGGGCGGCGAGGCGCGGGCAGGCGCCGGGGGCGAGGCGTGCTGGGCCACCCGCCGTGTGTTGTGTCCAGGTGGGCGGCGAGGATGGCGGCGCCGACGAGGGAGGAGAGGATGGCGTGCTGGGGGGCCCGGGACGACTTCTGGCAGTGCCTGGACAGCCACGGGGATGACGCCGCCAAGTGCGAGAAGCTGCGCCGGGCCTTCGAGTCGCGCTGCCCGCAGCAGTGGGTGAGCACCGCCTGAGGCTGCCCAAGGCTGGACGAACAGAGCGTGCCCTTGCCCGTCTGTAGCAGCAGCGACACGTAGTCACAGCTGCCTTGTTAAGGACGGCACCTCCAGCTTCGAGGAGTGCAGAGCGTGGGCAGCCTTACACTTGCCCATGGATAAGCCTCCACCCTTGCCGGGCCTAAGTTGGTTTGCCTTGTTGGGAAGCGAAAGCTCCTGAATGGCCCACTGACTGGCTCGGGAACTGTGAGCAGCAGGATACAGTACAGAGGGAAAAGAAAATAAGATCTCAAACTTTGAGATAAATACGCAGCTATAAGAACTTTACTGTTTAACTAAAAAAAAAAATAAAAAGCTTCAAAAGATACTTGAAAGCTTTTAGAAGTGCCCGTAAATTACTACTCCTGAAGAAGAGAGGCCAGTACGGAAGGGAGCTGACATGCAGGGCCTGCAGTTGTGCAGGATCTTGAGACTGGCATCTGATGCATGTGCATAAAAATACCCTTTTCCATGCAGCGTAATGTCACAGTAAGCCACCTGCCTACATGTAACTCACTCATGTTGTACTTTTTAGTTTCCTTAGCCCACGTTATAACCCTTTTTTAAGAGGCCTTGCCCTCTATTAACAGTAGTGTCTGAGGGGCCGAACAGTTCCTATTGCAGCTGGTAGACTGAAGTCAGTTAAAACCAAGTACCTTCTCATTTGCTGCACTGACTTCAAACACTGCAGTTCTGCTGTACGTCATCTCTAGTGATGGTGGTCTCATCAGAAGTGCTTTGCACCATGCACATCAGTGGCTCTAGGCAGTGAATTCAGAGGTTACATGGTCTGCGATGCCACAGAAAAGCTGCTGGACTTATCTTTGCATCACAATCTTTGTTGGTAGCAGTGAAAAGAGCAAAGCAATAGGGCTTCTTTACTAGATCATGAAGTAACAGAATGGTGAACTTCAGGAAACTGAAGTTCACTTCCAAAAGAGTAAAAAAGCCCCCACAAAACAAAAACCAAACACACCATTCTTTAGTCTTCTTGTTCAACAGAGGAAGAAACTACTAAGTAGTGCAGTAAAATCCTCAAGTTCACTCATAATTCCACACTCTTGTAGTGATACATAAAACCCCTTCCTCTGCTAGTTTCTTCTGATGAACATCTTTTCTCTTTTTAAACAGGTTAAACATTTTGACAAAAGAAGAGACTTCTTAAAATATAAAAAAAAGCTTGAAACAGAAGGGTATATTCCTACAGAAGCAGCTGGAAAGTCTTAGGTACTCTGCTGTCATAATAAATCAAGGAACTATAGCAAGAAGAAGCAAGAGAAAGCAACAGGAGCTACCTGAGCGCAAGAACTGGTAACCTGACTGTCTCCCTGAAATGCAGACTGCTGTTCTTGTTGCCAGGTCTCACATGTCTGCTGAAAGATGGTTGTGTGCAGCTTATTGTGGAGGGTTGTTCACAAATCTAAGGGTCTGAATGTGTAATTATTACAGTTCTTTCACACAAATAAGTAATTGTTTAATACTGCAATGTATATATTCTAAGAAGAAAATAAAATTCTTTTTCAGTGAGCTGGGTTTTCCTTAAAGAAAAGTCCATTCCAACTTTCACATCTTGTCAAAAGGAGGTTGGTGGTATAATGCAATTTATATTTGTCATTTACCAAGTATTTCATAGTATTTTAAACTACAGTTTAAGTCAGACACTGGTTTATGTAACAGTGGCCATTAAAAGACCTAATGGATCCTGTGCATATGATATGTAATCTACCTATTTTGAGTATGCTTACTTTTTCTAAGCAATAGAAATTTCTACATTAGTTTTAAGTTTTCAGTCAGTATCTCTGCTAGAAGCATGTCAGTTTATTTATCATGATTCTCATATTACGGTCTTTTGTATAATTTGATTAAATAGAGCTGCATCAGTAAGGTAAAGATACAGAGAGTTTACAGCAGGATTAATGAGCTTAACTTTGGAAGGCATTTAAACAAGGGGCGCCATTTAATGTAATTATGTAAGTGAAGTTACCTTCCAAAAATTACATAATCTAGTAGATCTGGATGCTGGAATCATTAAATACTTTGGCTAAAGGCACCACTTCAATTTAAAGCACAGTCACCACAAGTGAAGTAACTGCAGTAAAAATCCTGTGGTTTTGAGTAGGGGATTGTTCACAGTACTGCACCGATGTTCTAACAGTAGGAATAACACACACACCCCCTGCATGCAATATAAATAGTATTTATTTCCAATGCAACAATTTAAGGAGGTAAAGTATTAAGGCATTTAAAAGTCACCCTGAACGCTACAGAGAACAAAACATGCAAAAGTTAAGAATCCTCATTCACCCTGAGTTTGTATCTCATCTATTCAGAATTTCATGTCGTAGCACCATAGGAAGCCACCCAGCTGTACTAAAAGGCACGAGACTCTTGGCAGTTATTTTTGTTGCTTTTGCTTGATCACTTGTTGCCTTGTGTACTCCCAGATCAGCAGAGCTCCGCTTACGTGAACATTGAGTGATCGAATAATACCCTGCTGAGGAATTTCCACACAGACATCCAGATGGTGAATCAGGTTTGCTGGGATTCCTTCATGTTCGTTTCTAGTAAAGAAGAAACAGTAACTTGTATCTGAGAAAGGACAAGTGTTACAGAAAGCAGAAAATACAAATGTCGCAGCAGCATCCAAATACCCTGTGACAAATACGGTACATCTGCCTACAAGTGTAACTGATGACAACAAATTACTTTTTTTAAAAACAGTTATACATTACAAGTACAAAGAAAACATGGGGAGACCTGACTAAACTTTGATGTAGGAAAACTGGTGGTGCATTCCCATTTCCAGTTTACTGGTCCAGCAAGAGCTGAACGCCCAACATAAAGACTCTCTGCTTTTATTTTTAAACTCCATATATAACAAAATGATCAGCTATAGATGAAATGACCAGGGCATGAACCTGATGGCACAGCAGGGAAGCTCAGCTGCTCACTTTACATTTGGCATGAAGCAATGTCAAAACTCATTTGAAGCCTTGAACTGGAAGTTTACCCTTTTCAGAGCTGAGCACACCAGAAGATAAGAGGTCACCAGTAATTAAAACTACATTGTTAATTAAAAGAGAACAAAGTGACTATGAGAACTACATTTTGAAGACAAGCTACACATAAAAAAGTTGGAAAAAAGGTACGCTCACTTTGTCCTAAAAGGATAGGCAGGCCCTTCCTCCTGGTCTCACTCAGTAGCCCTGCAATGCCAGTAGCTTTCTGACTTGTAGGTGCTTTACTGTGGATTTCTTTAAGTAGCCTCCCTTATGTATCACATCTGAGGTTTGTCTGCTTATAGTCACTGTTTGCTTGTTGTCCCATCCTCTGCTTGTACTGCAAAAACTTCATCTTGTGCTCAATCCTTAAATTTTAAAGCATCTCCCAGCTATGCACACTCACTCTCTGCTCCAGCCCTCCTCACGAAGTTAAGCAGAGCAAACAGGCTTAACTCCTTCTTGCAGAGTTCACCACAGCCTACACAAATAGGGCCCCATATAACTAAACTGAACAGATGGTGTACCTGTCTACAATCCGTGCTGTTGCTACCTTCACCCATAATAAAAAGGAGTTGCAGTGTATGGACAGGTTATTAAGTATGAGGAGGATTGTTCAGGAGTAGGTATCAATACCTCCTACTCCTTGGCACATAAAGCCAGGCTCTACTCTTTCCATAATCACTTCCCATTCTAAAATCACCTTTACCAGTGTCACTTGGTTTTCATATGACCAAACTGACTAGAGGGAAGGGGTGGACTGCAAGAGGTAGATTCACAAAAAAACACGTGTTCTTACCCCAGCAATAATAGTGACTTCTCTGGGAAGCAATATTCTGTAAGATCGAAACTTTTTGCTGTCTGCTCCACGCCAATAATAGTGTAGCCCTCTGTTTTCTTCTGCTGTAAATAATCAACAAGCTGACATGGTTTCACCTATCCATTAAAAGTAGAGAGAAATACAAAAATATTTAAATACTGCCTTTTGTAAACTTCTGAAGTTACTGTAAAAAAACAATTTACTTGGACAGTTTTTAAGATTATGGACTTTCATCCCCAAAGACTCTGTCTGTATACACAGCTTAACATTTTATAAGCTCCTCAGCAATAACAGAAAAGGTCAGTAATGCCACAAAAATGTACCCCGCCAATACAGTGAAGAAAGGCTTTTCTAGGCTTCTGACAGCTACAAGCCTTGTATCTGAAAGTAAAAGAATCACTCTTGCATAGGGACAAGGTGCACAATTGTTATTTAACCTGAAATTCCTTCCCAACACAACAGAACAGCCAGTACTGAAACTGAGTTGCCCTGTATACCTGAACTGCAACTTGGGAAGTGAAGAATTTCTTAGTTATCTACATCCTACTCTCTAAATTGGTTATTTGTATTAAAATGCCAATTTCTTCATGCAACAGCAGCTCTACCATCAGTACACTTCTATACAGAGATCAGGCACGACAAAGTGTCCATAAGCACTCTGTTTTAGGCAAAAAACACTATCTTGTTCTCAAAATAAACACTGGGGGTGGGGGGGAAATTGAAAATTTTCACTGAGTGTTTCAGATGATTTAGAACTGACCTGGACAAACTGATAACTAGGTAATAGTTCTAAAAGTTGGCACAAGTTAACTTCAGGCAAACTCAGACAATCACTATGAAGTTACCAGAAGCAATGGACAAAGCAAAATAAATGAAGTGTTGTTCAACTTTTAGAAATAAACATTAAATTCCAAGACACCACTATAAAACAGAATAAGATGTAACAATGACAGTTCACATAATCAGTTTTCCACAGCAATAAGAAACTGAAAGTATTTTTTAAATTCTTTTTTTTTTTTTTGAGGTTGACCCACAGCTTATACCAAAACACTCAAGATTAAGTGTCAGAGATAACAATGGGTGCTTCCGTTACATGAAAAGTTCATTTTTTCAAGATAAAATGTAAGACTGCACTATGCATCTGACAGCTGAAGATGCTCAGTACACTTTTCAACGATTAAAATGTTTCCATTCACCTCAACAAGGGGGAGCCACTGCTCTGCAGAAACACTAAGATGCTGGAACTGCTTATCCTGTATGTAGTGAAGACTGCCGACAACTAATGCAGATGCCCCAAATATTTCACTTGTACGACATAAACCTACAAAAACAAGACAAAGTAATTTTTGTGAAGAAAATAAACACCAAGCCAGAACGTTTTAGTAAGTGAAAATGACAAAGAATGCAAAAGTGTAATGTTACTTTAGTCATCTATTTTTAAGTTTCAGGTCTGTTCCAAGCCACGCCTTGTTCCACATAAAAAACAGAAAAAAAAATGTTTTGTAACTTAGCAGAAAGATAAAAATTAGAAAAGCACTATGACTGACAACATGCTTTTTAGTATCCAAGCCTTAGCAAGGATGGATAGTTAGACACATATACACACAAGCTTAAGCTTTAAATCCAGTATTTGTTAAATGAAAGACTTGAGAGGATGACACAGCATTATGAAGACAGCACCAGCTTGTGGGCTTTCTTTTCATGAACAGCCTCACTGTAGTTATTTAAACTAACAACATCAAACGCAGTGGCAGTAAAGTAGTTGCAGGATTTATTATATCACAGCTAACATGACATAGTGAAGGAGTTCTTAATCAGGAAAGGGGACTTTAATGACCAACAGTCATGAGAATCTAGTAGGTCTACAAGATTTGTTTTACTTGTTAAGAAGAAAAATGTATTTCCTTTAACCACATACACAGTTGAAAAACTCAACTGTAACAAGGAATATAGATTCAGTAAGAAACTGAGCACGATTTACAGCAAAGTTCCATTTAATTAAGGCATGCTATGTATAGATACATTTTAAGGCAAAAAAGAAGTAACTATAGAAGACCCCTACTCTGAAGAAGGTAGTATTTCTTTTTTCAGGATAACGAGCTTTTTTCTGAGCATACTTACAAAATTTTCTAATTAACAACATAAAATGAAATTAATTTCTATTATCTAAGTGGGCTCTAAGGTCTGAAATAAAAGTTTAAAAATGTGAAATCAACCTTACCTCCTAAATTGGTAGGTTTATCAATAAGTGAAGCCACCACGATCAATCTGCTGTTTGATTTACCAAGTTTAGCAGCACGATCCTGAAATGCCATTTCCAAGTCTAAACTAGGAGTACTGTTTTTCCAGGGTATAATCTTTTTCTGAACATCAGTCCATTCTGTCTGGCTATCTGTTTCAGCTGAATGTGAACCTATAAAAACAAGTTGTATTCATATGGATATGCAAGCAGAAGTGAAAGTAGTGCTTCAGTAAAGAAGACAATCTAAATGGTAATACTGTAGAAAGCAGATGACTCTCAAAAACAGATCAGATTGATAACAGATGTATACAGCTACTATATACAAACAATTAAATTTAGTACAGATTAGCTATATTTTACCCATGTCTTGCTGAGACCAGTCACTTGGTTTCAGATCACGAAGTTCCGTTCGAGAATGATACCACTGAAATCCTGGTGGCAAAGGAATGTCAGTGAATCTGTCAAATTTAGCAAGTGGGATCCATTCATCTTCAGCAAGTTCCGCAAGGCGGGGAAGAGTGTAAAATATCGTCTGCAATGTAACGCAGTGTTATTAGCAGAGCACCACTAAAGCAAGCAAACACAGGTAATCAATTATTCTCTGGTAGTTTTATTGCACATGTCTTTTATCTAGCCTTCTATGCTTTTAATACTTGTTTTTCTTGGTACTTGATACAGCTTGCTAATATATCTCTCCATATTCATAACTTTACAATATAGTGCTTTCCCAAACTTTCATAAATCTAGTTGCGTTCTCTAACTAGACCTTTTGTAAGGATCTACATTGATTACTGTTCTGAAATTCTAGAATACCAAAGAACTAACACTCTTCTTCTCAGCACAAAGGTCTTGTGAAAATCTTGTATGTGTAACACTAAGGAGTTTTCAAATACTCTCACAAATTTCTAGTAAAGAACGCAGATTGATTTAATGTCAAAAGGAATAAAGTTGAAAGCATTAAAATCTAATGGTAAAATCCAACTCAGCACTATCAATACAGCTAACTACAATTTATCAAGGAGAAACGAACACACACTCTGAGAGGGAAAGACTGAATAAGACAGAGTTTAAAACCCAGACTTTTTGTTTAACCTAATGCACCCTTCAACATGAAGAGGCACCCTGAATATATTTGAGTACTTCACAAATATTAGCCTTACTTCGGGTTTTTTTCCCCCTCTTGTTCAGGACTTTCACTTTTCACTACTTAGCATATTTGTGTTCACAAAAATATTTCACAGAACATCAGTTAAAAAAAGGAAAAACTCCTTCTCTCAAAGATGGCACTGTTTGTGCCAGAACAATATACCCCTGTTCGTATCCACATTGATCTTGTATTTTCAGCTTACTTCTTCTATCTCAATTATCTGCAGCCTTATTTTTGCCTTCCTTCCCCAGTGCTTATTCAGCTGTCATTTATTTAAGCTATAACAAAAAGAATAGCTGCAAAAGATGCTCTAGAAGTTATATATATGTATCCTGTTCACACCAAGCAACAATTTAGTTAGGCAACCTCAAGTTACTCCTAAGAACAGATGTCTCAAAAATCCTAACAAACTACATGCAATTAAGTAGATGCTTTTCAGTTATTAGAATTATCTTTTCCAGTCACAAAAACCCTATTAACTTCCATGGATGGGCACATTCATCACACATACCTCTTAACTGACCTAGGTTTTTATCAGAACAGTAAGAAGAAAATTAAGCTGCAGTCTTAGTCTAAAATCCATCACAATTTAGGCAAAGTAATTTTTCAGAGTTTTAAATGAATAACAGTTGATCATTTCATCCCACATTAGAAAACACCAAGAAAAATAAAAATACAATTGTAAAACACAAATAGTGAGGTCTCAGACTTGCCTCTAGACTGTAATCCTCAAGAGGATGAAATGTTGCAAAGAAGAAGTGATCTTGAATTCGTTGCCAGTTCCTTCTAGCATTCCTGCAATTGCAGAAAGTAGTGCAAGATACAAAAAAAAGGCAACATAGTGGATTTTTTGTTTGTTCGTTTTAAATTGTCAGATGGGAATAAGACAACCTGGTTTATTTACTATATATTGTATGGGAAAGAAAATAATTAAGTAAGGACCCATTAAAAAAGAAACAACAGCACTCAGGAAATAAGTTTTATTTATGTTTTGAAAAAGGTCCATAACACATCTCCAAACTCTATTATCAAAAGAAGCAAGTTTGGCAAGAAAAAGTATCCCATCCAGGTCTCTGAAGGAAACTGGGTATTAGCCTGTGGTTCAGTGTCAGCTTTCAGCTGTCAACAAAAAACCAGATTCCTCCCTCTGCTTTTTTCTGTCCCATGTCTTCCCATGCCAACTTCTTTTTAAAGAGTTAAAAAAACCCCACATAAGACCCCATAGAAATTATCAAGTACCATTTTAGAAAATCAGACTTGCTGCAAATGGTTCAGAAGAAGAAAGTTAAGCCGTAAGTCAGAAGAATGTTACTAACCCTGTGCCATGCATGTTTTCCACTTGCTGAAGGCTGGATTCGATAACTGGTGTCAGAGCTTCAAATTCTTCTACATGCAGCATTCTGCACATACCCCAGATTTTTTTAAGGGCAACTAACGCATAAAGTCGAACACTGAAATTATGGTTGAAACACCACTGTAGAACAACTATGAGAGCTTTCTTCAAAGCCGGCCTCTAAGAAAAAAGATAAAGAAATTTCTCCTATTTATGTTAAGTCTTAACATACTGTTCAGAAGCAGAAAAGCTAAGAGTGGCCAATTAAATGCTCCCTCAAAAAACCTGCCTTTTAGTAACAGTACATATATGTGCAATTACAAGCTTCAAAACACGATCTTAATTTCCTTTGTTTCTTCTCATTAGGACACAGACATACAGCCGTGCTTATTTTTTGAAAATGTATTCAATTTACTTCAAAAATTATTACTCTGCATACAAGGAAGCCTCTATTTACTTCTGAATGAAAGAGCAGCAAGGAAAACCCAGGTGCATCCACATGTTTAGTTGAAACTGGAGTAGCTATTCTAGAACATTTCACAGGTAATCAGGCCCTATATATCCAGAACATCTGCCGTTTAGCTAATTTTCCTAAGTACAATATTTTACAGAGGTAACAGGAAGAGTTAAGTGTTTTGCATATCAAAGGATACCTCAATATGAAGTAGGTATTAAAAAGGTCTTAAAAATAGACTGCAAAAATGGTTTTTATTTCAGAACTCTGTATACTCTGCAAGTGAATAAACAATGAACGCTTTCAGTCAAATTTACCTTCTCTGAGGTATTTTGAAGAATGATGTCAAAGTGAGATAACACTGATAAAAATGTGCAGATGCTTGTTTTAAGCTTTTCTTCATCCTAAAGCCAAAGAGAATGTAACAAGAAATATGCATATATAAGATGTTTTTATACAAGTTTTCACAGCATGTTCCATGCAGGCAATAATATCAATGCTATTAAAAAAAAAAAATCTCTGTTCCCACAGCAAAATTGGCTAAAATACAAAGTTGATATTATCAAGATTTTATTTTTCAAAACATGTTATTTGTTTTTACTAACACACCAAACAGAATGAAGTACACAGTGGTATAAATGAGCTAAAATTCAACCCAAGTTCACTGTATTCCCCCAGGAATGCAAAGAGTTGTCACCAGTTCAGACTCTTGCCTGGGGCTCCTGCTACGCAGAGCTCAACCTGCACTGCAGCTGCACACTGAGCTACCTGCACTAAGTGTATTCCCCAACACAAGGATAGCCTCTGAAAATACAATCTGTACTCCTTCTTCATAGATCTACATGTTTTCTGCTTGCTCTGATTGTTTGAATGGGCGCACTGTGATTTAGTACACTTGTTACCAGCATGACATCACTTTGATCCAACAGATCATCATCTACCAAAATGACAGTAATTCCAACACTGCCTGAGCTCTTGGAAAGAACTTTGAAATAGGAAGAAGTTACATCCCTTACAGCAGTTTAGATAGAATGACAAGGAATCTTTATGCACTTTAAAAAAAGTATAAATCGTAACAGCCCACATCACTAATAAGCAAAGTTGTCTCAGTATTAAAAACCCGTATTAAAAAAAGAGAGCACTATTAAAAACCTGCCTTTTTTGGGCAGAAAATGTACATACATATATAAACACACACATACAGTTTTCCAATATTTTTAATTTAATTGTTGTCCCATTGTCTGGTTTTTAGAAAAACTACAGCAGCAACTAGGCTATTTGATAAGCAAGAAGATATCTACATTTAACTCTTACGAGTTAATGCTTGAGCAGAGGCACCACCACAAGTAACGTCTTCCCACACACTGGAGGAGATACAAGGACATACATTTTCTTCTCAGCCCAAATATACAATGCTGACAAATTCAACGATATCAATACAGACAAGTACTATTTCTGCAGGTCAATTCTTATGGGTAATTACTTAGAGAAGAATCCAAGACACAAAAATGAACTGCTAGTAAGTCAGTTTTCCTCAGTCAACCCTTTTACAGCTTTTAGGTACCATCATTCAAACCCTGCCTCCAGTTTCGGAACCACATTGCAGAATTCCACTGTAAGAGAAGTCCATATTAAAAGCTGCAAATTGAACGTGTGCTATGCAAGTCACACCTCCCACTGACAAAGAGGATGCAGAAGACAAAAATTGGGTGTGGAAACCGCAAGTGACTTTGCAGTACGTTCCCAGACTCAGAATCTAGGGCATCCATGTGTTCCTGACGGCTCTTATATCAACTACTCTGACTCACTATGGCAGCTCTACTCTGCCTAGAATAGTACATTGTAAAAGGAAATCTCTCAACTGGTAGAATTCATGTTTTTTCAGCCACTTACATATCACAAATTTCTAAATGTCTCAGATTATAGCTCAGATCACTTCCAAGTCGATCTCTCATCAACCCACTGCTTCTAAAGGAAGATTGGAATGCACAGAAAATAAGGTGTAGGAAGACAAACTATACCCTCTTTGTGCATATTACTCTTCAAGTGAATGCCAAAGTTCTTACTTACATAGCAAAAGCAATCCCAGAATTTATTAAGGAATTGGGGGTATTTATGTAGACTCAAGATAACAATCCATTCTATGAAGTATTTCACAGATGCCTGATTATTACCGAATCCAGACTGAAAAACTTTGTCAAGGGTTCCACACAAAAAATTCTGAGAAAACAATCAGATTATCACTTAGTATATATTGTTAGTTATTTCCATGAACAAAAAACTTCTAAACAAAAGAACATTCTCAGCTATATAATAATATTAGAGATATCTTTAATACACAAATAAAAACATTTTAGAATCTAATTTCTTTACTATACTTCTCAAATATTTTCTTATAAACCAGCATTTGATGAAAGTAACATTACTCAATTTCTTGACTGTTCATAAGGTAGCAACATTTTTATTAAATTAAAAACTTTCAATCAGATAATCAGTACAAAGTTTTAGCTACCTTGAACAGGAACAATCTAGCCTCCTAAAATTCACAAAACCAAGAACCAGTTTTCAGTATCCTCTAGAAATGTATCAAAAACCCATGACTTCAGACTGAAAGAATAAAACCACACAAAACTTCTACATCAGCTACAGAGATTAAATACCTTTTATACCCTGCTGTAATTTAACATATGCAGTTTGCATAACATCAAATTATTCTTGTAAGTAAGTATTTATTTAATAATTCATAGTGAAGAGCAATACCTGGTTAAGCTTTGGAAGAAGAACTAGGAGTGTCTGCCATACCCGGTTTTTAATTCTATGCTGTAAAGAATTCGCATAATAGCGTGTTCTAGATCTGGATACCAGTTCATCCTAAAAGCAAATTAATAGGTTTATTACCTATTCTTCCTTTAAAATTGAATACATAAAGATACACTTTACTAGGAAAACAGTATCTACTGCACAGCTAGTATCAGCATTAAATATAAAGTTAGGAAAATATATTAATTTAAGTTATTAAGAAAAATTCTGAAGCTTTTCAGAAAATTCTCAGAAGTTCAGAAAGCTGAAAAACATACACAATGCCAATTAGTATTTTTACTTATGAGCACAGAAAATGTTAATATTAAAGCTCTTGAAATATCTGAAAGTTTAAGAATTTACAGCACCTACCGTATAAGAACAATTAAATTAGTACTACATAAAATGGAGCATGAAGACTCAAGCTGTCATTTAGTTATGTAAGAACTAAAGATCCTAAGTGAAGAGATGAGTATATAAATGAAAATACTTCTACTTTAGAGTCTACATTTAATTACTCATGCTATCAATTAGATCAGCTTGTAACTATATAGCTCTAGTTTTGAGACTGAAATTGATATTCTGCAATAACATGTTTTAAGTGGAAGAAAATAGATGAGATGGAGCTTTTATAATATTTAAAATTCATGTTCTCATATAGCTTAGATTCTTTCCCTCCGTGCTCTGTTTTGGCCTTCAAAATACATGACAGCTCAAATTATTTCCTTAACTTTTTAAAAAGAAAATACTATGGTGATTCAAGTTCTAATTAACATTAAAATGCAAATATAGTTATTTGTTCATGTTTAAACTTCATATTTAAGGAAGTAAGGAAATCACTTCTAAAGCTCACTTTTCTTGCTTGATCAATCTCACAATACAAATATTATCCATTTTTCTCCAGTACTTAATTGAGAAGAAGGAGGGACCAACTCATTCCTTGTTCTTCAGACAAAAGCAGAATTCAATAGTACCAGAATGTATGGGTGATGTTCTAATAGCAGCTGCAGTAATTTACCACTGACTTTAAACTACTGTCAATGCATAAGCAACTATGATATAAATGAAAATCAGACCCCAACTTTCTCCATTATTTCTAATTATAAAGGTATTCTAAGGACACAAAGTTCTCTCAATTCAAAAGGTAGTCTGCAATCGTTAAAGTGAAATGCAGTGCTTCAGAATGCAGCCTGAATGAAGATTCTTAATGGAACAATGGTTAGAACTTGGGTAATGTTCCAGGAAGCCAAGAAATCCACTAAAGAGAGAGAAATAAACCTGAAAGGCAATTTTTACTATTTTGGCTTGGCCAAATTAACTACTGTCTCATAACCAAAAAAAGTGTATTACTGGGCAAATCTATAGGCAGGCAAGACAAACAACCATAAATACATCCTGTCAATTGTAAATATTTTGTATTTTAGTAATTGTACTAACATTACATTTATATATAAAGAGAAATTATTTTTTACTTTATCAAGTAGTTTGATGAAAATGTCTTCCATAAACGTCTTATGCAACATATCTGATCCATCCAACAAGCACAGAAATTTAATAGCACAAACCCGAACGTAGTGATCATCTCGATTTGTACTGTAAAATATTAATAAAAAAATAAAAATCAAACTCTACTTGATCAGGCAAAGATAAAAAATTCCTAAATTACAAAAAAGCACCAAACATCATCTTCAACATATAGCCATCAAGTTGTCTGCAGTGAGACAATATGCATATACCCAGAACCAGAATTTTGAAGTCTGTTCATCAGTGCTGATGAAGAAAACTAGTGAGCTCCAGATAATCTGCCCCTGCTTCTATCTTGAGGTCTTTAGTAGCATCTAGGTGTTTAAAACAATTTTTCACAGAAATGGGTGTATCAAAGAGTTTTTGAAGTTTTGTGCCTGTAAACTGCAATCAGTTTGCAAACAACTAATTTACGCTTACAGTTTGGTCAAGGGTTACTTGAGATATTCCATGATTCTATGATAAGAAGCTGAATTCAAAACCAGCATCTTTCCTATCATAGCATCAATCATGATGAAGACACAATTCACACCAAACACTGTAATATATATCCTCAAAGTCGTTACCTTTCCGTAACAATGTTTGCTGCACATTTTTCTCCAAGATTTTCTACGAAGGCATGCACATCCTGAATAAGTCTTCACAGATGAAAGAAGACAAAGCAACAAAATTAACAGAATAGCATACAAAACCTGCTTTTAATACTTATTTCAAAGAAAACAAAGAACACAAAATTATAACAAATATAATCACAAAGATTTTTTTTATACCTTTGATCTCTCCTAAATACAGTTCCAAAGACACAAGCCTCAGTGATAAGTTCACAATAATTTCCAGCATTTAAGAAAGCATTTGTCAAGGCACTTCTCTCATCAACACTAGGAAACATCCAACATTGACAACAATGACTAAGGACTACATTGAAGACTCCAGTCTTTGTAGTGGACAGATCTATGAGCTTGAAAATTATCTGAAAAGAAATAAAAGATTCAAAATCTAGTTTTCAGAAGTGCCAAACTTATTAGAATAATACTGCAGTGATGTCTGTTTTAGGAGGTCTGATGATCTTTTGCATCTTATCTCTGCTCAGGTTAATGCTGTCTTCAATTTCTTTACAATTTGTAAGAGCAGGCAAATGGGCAACAGTTGGCTCAGTACATGCTTATGTTAACAAAAGACAGAACTAATCTTCGCTTTAACAGATATAACACCAGATGCTTTACACAAATCTCCTAAAAAGTGGAACAAATACACCAGGGCTTACTTTATGAGCACAAACCTGGTGTTTTTAATCAATCCTTATCAATTTAGAAAAAAAAAAAAAATTAAACAAAATTTCTTACATAGGTAGCCATATCACTAATTACCTTCTTTAATGAGGACTACATTCGTGCTGAAGTTTGTATTTGAGTTAGAGTGGAAAAATGTCTTTGCACCATTTATTTTTTGTTTTTAAAGGACAGCATATTTAAGATATTTGAAACTGCTATCTAGAACTTCTCCAAAAAGGAGAAAAATAAAACAAAAAAATGGCCTGGCCTCAAAATTTTTCATTCCTACTGACTTCATTAGGCTAAGACCAAGAGTAAACCTCAGTTACAAAGTAAATTTTTTTTCTAAGAAATTGCAAGCATTTCGGAAAGGACAGGGAGATTTAGAATGAACATGTATGCAATTTTATAAATTCCTATTAGATATCAGTGAGCTGTCCATGAAAATGCTTTTCCAAAACATATGACAGCTCTTATAAGACAGAGCTGCTTCGCTTCCCTGCATTGAAATTATACTTTTGATAATGCGACACTTCTTTGATAGGAATGCCAGTTTAGTAGAGAAAGTTGTTCTGAATTGCTAAGGACTAAACCACCAAGAAGTTCATGAAGAGCTTAAAACTGAACTACTGGAGTACACTCTGAAGAAATACTTCCTGGAAAGAAAACTCTATGCTTGAAGCAAATGGGTTTTTTACCAAGAATTCAAACTTCTTTTCTAGTGCAAAGACAGGCATTGTAACTTTCCTAGTAATTCCAAAATATAACTATTGTGTTTCACCTGTAGGGAAGCAGCATGACATTTACCATGCATTTTGCAATCCAGAAATTTTTTTCAACTGCTTCATTAACGTAGTGAGAATTCACTATGTTACATAGTCACATAATGAGAGCACACAAAAAAGGAATTCAAGATATTTAAGTTCTAGCACAGCTAACATTCGAATAACCACAAAATAAAAGGAAGAGCGCAGCAGAAGAAACGAAGCTTAAGAACACAGTGCTCTAGGACCTCTGAGGAAACTCTTCTAGATTTTACTGTAGCACTATTCCATTTTTTTGACTCAGAAATACCCCTTTGTTCCACCCCTTTTAACTATTAAAAAGACAGAGTGCACTGTGGTAGACAAAATTAAAATTATGCTTTTGTGACAAATCAGTATCAGGCAGTTCCATTTTCCATTTCTCTTTAGCTACAACTATACAGCCATTACACATGGGGGTCAATGGCACTAGAGACTGCCGAAGACTGGGATAAGAATATACATAAGTAGGCACTTGCTTGGGAACTTTATCTTCATTTTCTTATGAAGGGGCAGAAGGTGGCTCGACCAGATGCCCTTTGTTGAGTATACGAGACCTTCATTAGCTCCTTGATGCCTGCTGTCATGGTATGTCCCACTGCAGACAATGGGATAGCTGTCACACAGACTCAAGACTCTCAACATTGGCAAAATACACCTTACATAATGCTTGAAATACTAATGCTGAAGTTAAGACAGTAATCCTAAGAATTTAAACAAGTTTTAAGATCAAGGAAAAAACCTAACTCATCAGTTACTAGAATACTGAGCATACAATTAGCTGTATACAGATACTCATTAAAAGAAAAAACTAACAACTTTGTAGAATGGAAGAGATATTTTACCATCTTTGCATATGTATCTTCTTTTGGCTTGGGTCCACATGAAGGCTACAAATGCAAAGTGTTCTCGACCATTTAAAACACTTGACAGTAACATTTAATTGAAGCACGTTTTCAAAAAGAAAAAAAAGAAAATAAATGGCACTATATTTTAAGATAATTAAGGCTAATATAAGGCTATCACAGCAATTTTAAATAGCTAGGAAGTGTCCATTTTTCTGTAAAGTTGAGACATTTGCTGTTACTTACAGTTAAAAGCGTGACACCAGAACAGAGCTACTTACAGTGACTTGAAAACAACACTGCAACCCTTCCTAATGTGATTTTTGTGCTAAGTGCAAAGCAGCGCATGAGACAGCAAGTCTAAGCATACATACATACTGGTAGCTAATTCATAATGTATTACTGTTCTAGTAAAAGTCCTGCGTCATTGTGGACTGTTCTGCACAAACATCTAATTGACACACAGAGGGCTGGGAAAAAAAAAAAAAACAGCCCACTCCCCCACACCAAAAGATTACTTAAAAACAAAATAAACAACTTTCCAGTGTATAAAGCCAAGGCGAACCAGCATCCCAGTACTGAATATAGTTTTAGTGACTTAAAATTAAAAAAGAACACCATGACATACGCAAATACTTTTGGAGTATTGGCAGCTGCAAACATCTTACAAAAGAAGAGTAAAAATTATATTTTTACGCTTCTCAACTATGGAAGTGACTCTACCACGCAGTATTAAATTTGACTCTAAGGTGACTGTGGATTTTATGTTTTCTACACCTGGACCATCACCAAAAAAAAAAGGCTTTAAAGATGTTTTTAAGGAAGTAAAGATGGCTTATTCAATAGCCATCTACAAAAGTTCTGAATTGTTCTAACTTTTCATTTAAGATGGCATTTTCATAAAGGCTAAACTATCAGAAAAAAGCGTAATTTTTCTAAAATATTAGTAGTTTGAGACAGTACAGGTGTCAAATGCTAAACAAAATACTCAAGAGGAAGGGCATTATGTAAAAATAAAAGACCAAAAAACTAATTTTACTGCATGCAGAAGATAGCAAACAGTCTAAAAAGCAAAGAAACTGCTTTTCATTTTCTGTGTTACAAGAACAAAAAATATATTTATCTTCAATCTAATTCGCAGACCTTTCATCTTAATACTCTCAAACTTGTGCCTTTTTGGAAAGGAAAAATTCACAATAGCCGAAGGGAAAATAAAATGTAAACCACATTTTTAGATCCAGACACAATTTAAGTTCCTCTCTCAAAAAAAGAATTCTTAAAACTGACCTCTTTTATTTTGGCATATGCTTGACCCTTTGCACTTGCAGCAACCGCGAGAACCTCAATATCAAAGATGAACTGAACAAAAGCTTTTAGATTGGACCAAAATATTAGCTGTGTATTGCTCAAAGAGGATATAATTTTCCAAGCCAAATCAAATGCTTCTATGCAGAGAGACTCTGATGAGTCCAGAAGCTGAAAATAAAGAGAGCAAAGTGTTACATTTGACAAGAAAACACCCAAAACCTATTAATATTGTGGAGGTTTATCTTTTACCTTGGGAACAAGGACTTTCATGCAGTCGAATACAGGTAAAACTTGGTCTGAAGGAAGAATAGTTAGAGCTTCTAATGCAGACTGTAGAATTTTTTTTGACCTTTCAACTGTAGATAATGACATTTCTGAAGTTTCTTCACACCCTTGAGCCAGCATCGGAAATGAATTTAAAATGAAACGAAGGCAAATCCACTGGTCACGAACATAACGCGCAACAATTTTTCCCCATCCTTGAGATGTTGTTTCTTCACACAAGCTTTAAGAAAAATATTATTCTTAAATATATATTGTATTAGTTTATCCTGCACATTCTTACTGCATCAGGAAGTAGTTAACGATATAAACTCACTATACTACTTTAAGATGCTAAGATTTATATAGATCAAAGGGGAGACTGGACAAGTTCATGGAAAAGAAATCTAAAAATGAGGTGGTTCTAAAAAGAGTAAAATCAGTTCTGGGGTCAATCAGTCATAAACATCTGTGACAGTATTCAGTGGAAACATTAGTATATGTTGGCCATGTTTTTGTTACCCAACTATTTGGGTTTTGGCCCTCTGGCTTGCTCTGGTTTCCCTTCCCCAGTAGTAAATAATTTCTCTTTAAACTTGCTTGTGTACGTGCCATGGCTTTGTGCAGTGTATAAATACTTCAGGGGACCTAAGGGCAGGCAGCATTCAAATCTAGCTCTGGCTTCATTGCACTGGAGGACTGAACAAAAGGACCTTTGGTCTGATCAATTCTGCTTTAATGTTCTGAAATCTGAATGTTAAGACAAAAGAGCAACTGAATTAATAGCTAGTGTACAGAATTATTCATTTTTATCTTGGCAAAAAGTTATCAAAGAAAGAATAGGAAAATCCATAATCTTAACCACTGCTTACATTAATCAAGTTTTTCTGGACAATCGGTCAGTAATTCTGGACAATTACTGAAGCTTTAGCACAGACATACCCACTTTTTTCTTCAATATAAGATGGCTTCTTTAATACTTCATTGAACTGAGAAAAGGAAATAAATTTCTTCAGAGCATCCACAGAAGGCAGAGATTCCAGGTGTGCTTCCAGCTTCCGATCCATTATCTCACATACTGCTGTAAGTGAAGCCATGCTAGCTACTTTTTTAATTTGTTCTTTAACCTTCAGCTCCTAAGTAAAACCAAATCATACATGAACAAATATGCATCCACTTCTTCTAATACGATAGAAATAACATACTGATACATTTGATAATCATCCTATTTGTATCACCTCAGATATCATAAGGCAGCAACTCTGCATCCTTCTACTACTTCCTTATTTTCTTACCTGTGCCTAACACAGCTTGGCTGGGACAGTGCAATAAATCACAAGTTACAAGCACTGACAGAAGTATAAATCTTGCAAATTACTGTCACCTACGCATTAAGAGCAAGCACCTAGCTCAGCTGTGATGGAACACTTCTATCTTGCCAAGTAACACTTCATATATATTGCTGGATAGCAATTAGAAAAAAGATGTGGGTCCAGTTAATCAGAAACCCCATGCAACAAGATAGCTGAAATTAGGAATACCACACACTAGCTGCTCCAAGCAACCAAAAGGACACAACCATACTACGGTTATTTTCTGTGACGAACACATATATTCAAAGAGACATGAAATAAAAAGTCTCAATTAAAAAAAAAAAAAAGGCAATAAGCATGTAATTCCCTAATAGTAAGAAAATGTCAATGTTATTTAAATATCTCCAAATTACTTTCAGCTGTCTAGAGCACAGAAAAGACTTTTCTCATCTGTAGTTACTCAGCATTTTCTTCTTTCTTCTTAAACTGAAGAGGTACTATATGTGCAGCTGAAGAAATCATCGTGACAATGTAATTCCCCTAAATTCAAAATAAGCTGGTAGAGGCGCCCAGTGAACACTAAGTTTGAATCAGAAAATGTCAACTTTGAAACTACTGGACTAAGTACATAATTCACATAAACAAAGGAAAAAATAAAATTAAGTTTTCTTTCCTTAGAAAGAAAACCCAGTTAATAAAATACTTACAATCTTTAATGTGTTATTAACTGTTCTTGAACAAAATAATAATACCAAGTAATAATACCAAAGTTTATACTGCCCAACAATTTAAATCTTCTTTTATAGAAGTTATTAACGTTTCTTTACCTTCTGAAAATATAACTGTTTCAGATATACTAGCCTAGCACATAGAACTATGGGACCATTAACAGAACTACGTGAAAAAGCCAAAGCAATGCTGGGTTCTGGAATTTCTTTTTCTCTATATATTCCAGCTTTAAAATTCAACAGATCATTAATACAAAAGGCATTTTCATTTAAGAGTAACTTAATCAGTAAGATAGGTTCATATTTGAGGAAAAATCTTTCGAGTACACATAGTCCATTATTACAGTTAAAGTTTTACTTCAGCTATACAGACTTCTACATAATGTAATACAATAAAACAAAAGTACTGGAAATCTTAGCTACAGGTATTTTACATTACCATTACACTGCCAACTAAAGACATTTGTGTTAGGGAATATAAATACACAAACATATTCACACACACTTATTTAATTTTACATTATAGATACTTTATAATGCATATTAATATTATCTTCATAATAAAAATCCATACTTGTATATAACTTACACTTATAGTATGACAACATAATTACTAATATATAATCTAAATACTATATTAGCATCACAAAATATTTTAATTACTACTTAGTGGTTTTATATTAAAATCTATTGTTGTCAATAATGTTAAGTTACCTTTTCGGAATTTCTCTCCTGAAGATTACAAATAGACGCATTTGTCAGGGACGAAATGAAATTCTTGATAGACGTCATGTTCTTCCAGCTGACTTCCAAGCACAAATGCACTATCTCTGGAATTAAAGCTAAGTACAGATCACAACGATCTAGGTCGCCAACCTAAAAATGAGGAAACAACAGTAATCTGAATCAGTAAGAGGAGAAAACCTAAATCAGAAAGAAAACTATTACTAACAATGATAGCAGAAGAAAAACAATAGTGGTCACTGTAATCAGAAAACATTTAATTTTGGTTTTTGTTTGTTTGGGGAGAGCTACCATGTTTTAAATCTTTTCAACTCGTAGCTACTTCTACTTTTAGGGCTCTGGAGTGTGCCTTAGAAGACAGTGTGAAATTCTGAAAGAAATCTCCACTTCTTTTATTTGCTAAGTTCACTTCCCTGCCTGGACCCAAAGGAATGGCTGTGTAAAAACACCTGAGCTAGCCTGAGTATCAGGAGTAGTGTTCAAATCCAACTCAGCTTTCCGATCACAACACACCACTGCACCCCGTACATACACAATGGTGCACCTTGCACTTCTCCCCTAAACCACGTTTTATCTCACAGCTGTATCTTGCTTGTTTTATGGCTTTCTATTCCCCTCCTGTACTTGCAACTTTTCTTCATGTACAAAAAAATGCCTCAATATAAAACCATGCATCAAGGAACTGCATAAAGAACTTTTCAAGTCTCCACTGACTTTTAGATACCATTCTCCTGATTCAGCTCTAACTTTTGCTTTGACACTGGACCACTTTCACATCACTCTTCCACTGCACTCATTTTTGGGACTGCCCATTAAAGCAACATGTACCTCCTCTCTCTTTCTCTCTCTCAAAAGCACTGCAGTTCTTTGATACATTCAAGAGGTTATTTTTAAAGAAGTCAAATTCCTCTTCTACCATTAAGTCATTTTGCTTTACAAGTCACAGGTGTCTTTGGGATATAAACTTAAACACTGGCCACAGCAATAAGCAGTGAAAGACAGTTAATGAAGATGATAACCAGGCTGAGTACTAAAAGTTTCCAAACTCCTAACATCTTATGTCCACAGCTATATGAGTAGATACAATGCAGTATATGATACTCATGATTTCTTACTAAATGATTTCTTTAGACTTAAGAAGAAACAAGCAATGCGGACTAGAGATGATACAGATAACTTGTCAAGACACTTTTTTTTTTATTTTTACTGTGCGCACTCAAAAAAAGTGAACAGAACTGTTTCTATGCAAATTGACTTTCTAGGTGCTTCAAGATTTGATATAAAAATGAGGAGCACTGGTAAATCAAATTAACCAGCACAACTACACCAAAGTATGCCCCCTAATAATTACTTACAGTGCTTAGCTCATCTGTAGTAAGACATCGGAGAACAAATTCAAGAATACTCTCCACAGGTGTCACAAGAGATTTCCAGATAAAAAACAATACCCCATCTGTGTAGTGAGAAAAAAAAAATGTATTAGCATACAGAAATACAATTTCCTTAAGAATTTTATTATATCATGCAGATTTAATTATGTTACAAAGTTATACAGCAATAATAGTCAAATACCTAAGAATACCTTAAAACAGCTTTATACTCTTTAGCAGTGTAAGCCATAGGGCTGAAAGAATCAAAGCAGATTACATCCTTTCCAGAGATTTATCATGTATTAATGAACCAAAAACCACACAAGACTAGAAGACCAAATTACAGTTTTCCAACTTTTCATGCATATTTTTGTCCTATTCCCAACTCTCTGCACAAACAGCTTATTAATGAACTGACAAAGAACAAAAGCTTTCACATCCAGCAATTAATTTTATGTAAGAAAAATACGGTTTTCCATTCCGAATACTTATAGATTTTGGGGTTGTTGGCTTGGTTGTTTCTTTTTTCTGCTGCTTAGAAATAATTCATCTTCAGGTATACAGTAATCTTACGAGGTTTCAGTCAAGTAGCTTACAGGCTTAACATTGTAAATGAAAATACAAGATTATAAACGAAATGTGATACTTTCTTTAAGAAAAGGCTAGGCTATAAAGGATACCACATGCACATAGCATTTCACAAACAAAAAGACGTAAGTTTATCTCACAAGGGAGGCAGGTGACCGATAAAACATATTTAACCACAAACACACTTCAATCTGTGCTTCAAGGGTAAGGGCAAGCTGAAAACCAAAGAAACAACATCTCAGTATGAAAACAGATTTTAAATACTCTGCATGATCATCTTGTTCTAAAAGTATCAGTCATTAGCTTCAGTATTTAGGAGTTACCCAGAAGTGAGAGCTACTGGGTTTTTTTCGGGAGTTGGCCCTGAGTTACACTTCATGTAGCAGAACTATTATGAAATGGAAGACCTTCAAAAAGTGAAAATACAAAGGGACGTATTTCCAGAAGTTCCAAATCCATATTGTACTTACTTTCAATATTCTCTATCAAAATGGCTCATTGCATTTCTAAGGCTTAAATTGTTTAGAACAGCTTAATTATGTCAGACTATTACCATATTTCATCGTAAGTCTCAAATCACTAGAACATCTTCTGCAATTTAAATTCAGAAATTCTTCAGATAAAACCTCATTCATTTCGAGTGTAACACTATCAAAAATAATAATTAGCAAAAGCTTACTGTTAAAAATAGTGAAATCTAACAACAGTAAAAGCAGCAAGACCTGTCAAAGAATGCTGATTTCAGCATGCGCTTCAGGCATGTCTGTCCCCATTAAAATATTCTTAAATAAAACACTTCCCACTTGCTGTTACTTTGGTTTTACAAGCTTAATTTCCTTTATTATTCCCTACCATTTTATCATTTTCCATTTGATAAACAGGACTTTTCACCTCCCATCTAATCAACATCAAAACACGACTTCTGTATTTTACAGCATTAAACTTCCCATCCCTCACCACAGTCAATTCTCAGTTGCAGAGAAAAAAGATTTATTACTTGGTTCTCCTGTGCAGAAGGAAGAAGCACAAAATCATTGAAGAAAATAATACAAGAAAAGTAATCCTTGTTTAACTTAAAATTACAAGTGCAATTCAGAAAGCCTCTTGAAAGACTGATGATGGTACTGGAGTATCTGTGGGGACGTTCAAAAGGATGGAAACAATGCAGTGCTCAGCCTTATCACACCTTTAGAAACTTGTTTAGAAACTTAGCAGAACTTAACATCCTATATCAGGTGTCAAAATTGCCAAAGCAGGAACAATGCATCGCAGACACATTAGCAAGCACGTAAAGAAATAAGGCAAACAAGGAAATTAATTCTTCTTGATAGTAAAAATCTAACATACACTTGCATGTGTTTTGTAGGGTTTTGTTTCAGGCTTGTTCTAGCTTTGTGCTGGAGACTGAATGCACAGTGGTAGCTGGGACACGTCTTCCAGTTTAGTTTCATTTCAAGGAACCCTCTTCAACAGTCAGAGACCATCCCTCAATGGGAACTTTTGACAGCCTGCATAATTAATGCTCAGTATTTCAAACAGCTAAAATTCAAGGGCAGTGGGGGGTTGAACGTATAAAGCACTTGTTAAAATGAGGGCAGGCATTTACTTCAGGGCTGCATTTAGAAATCTACATGAAACCCTGATGTAGAACCTGAAATTATTTTTGTTCCATGTAAGAGCCTAGATCTGTAGCTCCCCACTCCAAAATTACTCTTGTACTCCATGTTATAAAAACACTGAAAAAAATCCAGAAATAACCAGGGAAGCAGAAACCAAACACCAAGATCCCTCTTGTTCCTGTTCAGTATCTTAATTAATGAAAATAATACTGCAGTTTTTTATTTGCTTCCAGGAAAAACATACAGGTCTATTCTTGTTACAAACCGACCAAGTTCTCACAAAAGGAGTGCTAAGGACTCCATAGCTTTTGTTCAGACTCTCCTGAAAAGTCTACAGGTTAAAAGTGCTTAATCTGTGGGGGGCCGAAACTCCCAGACTGACAATCACCAGGCTTGTACTTAAGTGAGCATCTCTTAGCCTACCAGTCACCTCAGAAAACAGGACGTCCAGCAGGATCACTTTATGCACTCAGGGAAGACTCTAGCTGAACCTATGACAACTAAGCAGGTTAGGTCAGGTTACTGTCCTGACTTCTTTCAGAAGCGTCTAAATGATTTATGGAATCCACATGTTGACAAAGAACAGGCCTGTAAATATTTGCAATGGATACCAACTGCATTCCCAGAAGGTTTCCACATTCTCAATTTCCAGTCCTTAAGACACCTGTAGGATTGGACCCACAGCTCATTTTTACAACAGACATGCCAGATTGTCAACTTTTACATTTACCACTTCTAGGCTAGTATTAATTCGACAATATAGCCGTAAAACAGTAAATACTTTACTTGTAGTTAATACTATAAGTAATATAAGACACAGTATACGGAAGATATCACTAACCATCTTGCGTATTGGAACATTTTAACGAACGAGTCTGCAATAACTTCAAGAGAAGCTGTAGGCTTTTATCTGTTTTCAGAGTTGGTATGTAAGCATTACTGCCAAGTTTCATCAAGACATCCAGAAGAGGGTTCAAGAAAGCCTCTAGTTCAATCCATTCTATGTTGCTTTTTCCACTACACAAAAACAAAAATTAAAAAGAAAGTCTTCTTCCAAGTATCTGCCTTAAGTGCCAAAGTTATTTATGGAAATAAATAGGACATGTTTCCAAGCCACTCAGGTATCTTTAGAAATGTTACCCAGTATGTTTGCAGCAACAGTTGGACAAGGTCTAAGGAATGGTCAGGCTGACTGAAAGTCTGCAAAGAGAAGTGGACAGCTTCCCAACTTGATCAGGCTTCTACTGGATCCTTCAGGAGTGCGAGATTGAAAAAGAGAGAAATGTAAAATAAGGTATTTCATACTTACCTGTATTTATTCTTCATCTGCTCCACATCAGCAGCCAACAGAATCATGGTTGCAACAAGCTTAGCTTCAAACCAGTCAGGCATAAAGCAATTTTCTCCTGATTAAAGATAATTTAAGGTTTCCACAGTAACTAAAAAACACCTTTGTATTGATTTCTAAAACTTCTGGGTTTGTAACTTACTTTAATAAATTAGTAGTACAAAACCAATTAATGCTAACAAGATTATTACTAATATTTTTTTGCATTATTTAATCTAGATATAAACTTAACTCAAACACAATTGTTTTTCCTCTATGCCTCGAAGAGATTATTCTCATTGGCCTTTATGCTGAAATCAGTTTTAGGCAATGTGTTATGCAGTAGCATATATTATATAGTAGTTCCCAACTAGGATTTCTATTGATTTTAAAAAAACACTAGCATAATATAAATTATATTTACCAAGAACATAATTCCACTACATTTCATCAGAAACATCAGCTGTGATTTTGACCAGCTAGAAGTTACGTGAAGAACTGAAACTATCCCATCAAAAGGAAATTTTTAAAAAAAACCTAACTAAAGTTTCTCTTTTCATCAATCTTTTATGCAGAACTACACCATCATACTTCTAAAATTGTTGCCTAAATAGCAGTACATAACTTGGCTTTAGGTGGTTTTTTTTTTTTACTGGCATATTTTTGGCTCTGGGAATTCAGAAAGCAAAACACTCTCCAGTTCAAACAGCTAGACGGTTGATATTTTTTCCTCCGAAGAGCTGCTTATTAGCTAAGATTCATATAAACTCACAAAATTACAAATATCACTTTTTAGAAGTGAAATGCATGTTTGCTATGGAATTACAGATAATATAGATCAAGGACTAAACAAACATTTCAGGAAGGAGAGAAAATCTGCCAAAATTTCTAGCAAAGCATTTACCTTGGAATACCAACAAACAAAATCTGCTTGCAACTTTTCTAACAATAAGACAATCAAGTGAAGTTTCTTGGCCTGCAGGAAGCTTCTGAAGTTATTTATCATTAGCAAACTCTGACCTACCTTTTTTATCTCCTGTATGTATAAGATTTAAAAAGTGTTCTGTTCTGACTTTTGACGTTCTAAAACTATATAAAGTTCACAATGATTGCAGCGCTTAAGTAGCAAATAACTGAATGCTACACAAAAGTATTTAAAAAAAAAAAAATCAATTTCCCATTCCTTTCAATGTATCTGAAAATAAACACTAAACCGAAGTCGTAACAATTTAAAACGTGTCAGTGAACAAAGAGGTCCCTTTAGAATTTATCTGCATATTCATACATCCTACAAAGAACCTTCCTTGGCTATAATGTGTGGCAGCTCACCTGTTGCAAGCTTTCCAAATTCAAAAGAATGTAACTACGCAGTAAGGTGTGTAATGAGCCTCCAAGCTGCCTAACTATATGGCCTGTTTCTCCATAAAAACACTCAGTCTTTTTACAAAGATCTGCAGAGAAACACAATGAAACCTGCATGTATTCATATTCCCTTGTGCCTTCTTCCACCCCCACGTTCCAGCATTTTCAGACACCACCAAAAAACTAACACATGTGAATATGTATGTATATATATAAGTAACTTTATATATATAAGTACTTATATATATATATATACAAGTGAGTTTAATGAACAAGCATCAGTGCAGCATTTAAACTGAATATTAAGACTTGACCTTCAATTAATACTGCAGGACTTTAATTTATGAAGGAAAACTGAAATTAAAAAATAATGTTCAAACTTGAGATCATGAATACCACAGATTGGGCAGAACTTGAACAGGTTCTTAGCTAATAACATCATAAACAAACAAGTCTTCTAAAAACCAAGGAATTGTAATTTTTTGTTTAAATTATCTTAAAAATACAGTGGGTTATTAATAAACATTTAACTTACTTTCAGATGCTGGTGTCTTAAAGTACTTTTCCACAAGACTGCGTACATATTGACATAATGATGATGTCTCTTGATGTTCAAAATCAGAAGTTACAGACTTTCTGAAGCATGTGTCATTCACTTGCAACCAACTGCAAAGCTAAATTAAAACCAGCATGTTACTACTTAAGCACATCTGCCAGCTGTGTACTGACACCGCTAGCTCAGCAGCGGCACACTAAAGCACTGTTAAACACAAAATGTTACATCAACAAATCTACACTGTGAGAAGCATTCAACACAGCTACTCTGAGGCTTAGCAGACTGCTCCCTTCTAACTCCACACAGAAAAAGGTTTTTCCAGATGGTAATTCAGAGCACCCTCCAAAAAAATCACTGGTACTCACATAAGAAAAAATACAACTCTTAAAAAATAAGCAAGATTGATAAAAATTCCCATATCTCAGAAGGGCTTCTTCCAGTCAAGTGTTATCTAGTGAGACCTGCATTTCTTTTAGTTTTTAATGCCAAAAATCAATGGAGGAAGATGAAATGTACAGTATACATCACAAGAAGACACTATGCAAAAAACTGGTTTATCGTTATATTGCTGTACAACTAACCAAAACTTACGGCTACATAATCAGCTGGCTCCAGTAACTATATATACTATAATTATTTCACCTTTGAATTTTAATTCACAGCATTTTCTATCTTGCATAGACAAAACATATCCCATGAAAATTTACAATCTCACTCCACATGGTATGCACATTTTCCCCTTTGAGATTATCCTGTTATTTCTTCTGGGTTTGATAAACATAAAAGCAGCTTCAGTTCTCACCTCTGTCCATAAGAAAGTATCTCTCCTTAGGGACTCCTCTGGTCTAAGGGACAGAAGAAAGCTTGCAACTTCTGGGAGGGACACTTTCTCCTGAAGAGATTAATCAAAATACAATAGCTGCCAACTTAATATACAACAGATAACAAGACCTACATAACAACTTAAAAAGTTTGCCTTTCTCTGTCAAGTTTCAGAAAAAGAAATTTACTTTTTAATTTTCGTGAGGAAGACTCATTTTTGCCTCTTTGGAACCAACTTATCTTTACCAAGGAACAAAACTTATTTTTCCCAAGTATTAAAAACTACCTGAAAATTAATGAATTACTAGAAGAATACTGCTATTCACTGATGACACCTTTTAAATGAATGCACATAAATGATTAAGAGTCATCGATAAGTACTATTTCTGTATTTCTAAAAGGAAATTCAGACAGTTATAGCTGTAATACACAACATGGAAGACTGTCTATTCATTTAGAAAGCAAGAATATTATAAAGCAAAGAAAGCACGAATACTTTGACTACTGAATAACAAAGATCATGCTAGTTCAGCACTAATGGCAGTTTTATTATTCTGGTACTATGAATACTTTTATCCTCTTGGTACTGCAGGAAAGTCTATTTCGTTTCTATCTGTTAAAACCTGAGTTTATACAGTAGAATAATATCCCATTATGATAACTGCCACAGGAAAACCCTACAATAAAACATCAACTAATCAAGGCTAATAAAAAAATACCTTTTATTAAAACCGAAGTTAACAGAGGCGCATTGTACTTACATAGCACAATTTAAATAGTCACTAAACAAAAAATTGCAAATCCAGCAAAATCAGTAATTCCATGTTGTATCTAGCAATTTTTTGAATACTGATTACCCTGTAAAAGCATTATTACTGTATTTCTATTACATCAGGGGAAAAGAAAAAACAAAAACCAAACCAAAAAAACCTCCAAACTGACCACATCTGTCAAATGCATAGTTGTTTGAAGAAGATAGCACTGAGCAGCTCCACGCAACAAAATCTGATGTGTAATCATAGTACACTGGAGAACATTTCTGGAAACAGGAAAAATACACACTGTATAAAACACACTCTTAAAAATGTAAACATTTTCATATATTTTTCCAATTATTAACCATTTTCAATACAGTAGATTGCATTGAACAAACATATTCTACTAAGTATGACACAAACACTGCCTGATCAGACACCGTACAATCCAGCACCAAGGCTACTGCTACAGGTGCTTTCAAACGCTGATATTAAAACTTGGGTGAGCATACACCTAACAAAACCAAAGCTAAAGGAACAATCCCCATGATGACATCAGTTCAAACTGATAACTTAATATTTGCATTTCTATCTGTAACAAATATAGAAATATGTTTGCCATCAAATTTTCACTTGAGTAGAAAACTGAAAAAAACTTGCAATGATCTTTTATTAGCAAAGGTGTGTCTGACTTTTTAGTACCTTTTCTTTTTCTAAACTGCTTCTATGCAATAATCCTTCAACCATCAGTAAGATTTTTTCTGAAATCTTAAATTTGATTAAACCGGAATGACAACTGATTTTTAGTGGCTCTAGTAAGTGAAAGCAGACACTTAGAAAATATCAATGTGATTAAGATCAATACTGAGGTCAAGAACTTTTATCTAGCCTTTTATTTACAAATCTTTCAGTTTTTGTGAGCTGTCCCCTGATATAGCCTCAACTTCTATTAAACCAGGTTGTAGTGTAATTAGAATAAAAAGAAGTATGATATTTATCAATCAGGAAATATGGAAGACCAGGGAAAAATTATGCTAAAAAAGAAGAAACTACAAAGATCTAAAACACTAATTTTTTAAATCATACAGAGATATAAATACATTACTTTTTGAATTGCTTTGCTCTGCAAACTAGACATAAAGGAGAACCTTCCATTCCCATGCACAACCATCCTTTCAGAAGTAACAAACATGAAATAAATCCTGGCTCTCCAGATTGTCAGCATATTTCTTTAGAAGGAGTCTGTAAGAACACAACAGTGTATATTTTACCTTAAAGCATGAAGTCCTTCAGCGCCAAGTACTTTACATCCAGGGATAGATGCCAGAGCCATAGAAAGAAACAAAATGGGAACGGCACACCAATGCCTATTTGTCATCTTCTGAATAAATTTTAACAGGAAGCTACCTTAAAATAAAAGTAAACAAAACAAACAATCTAGAGTGATTTCTTGTTCTCCAATGCATTTAAATAACATGGACCCCAGCAGAAGACTTATGATAATTTCTGACAATTAAATGAAAGACAACAAAATTACATTCCAAAGAAGTCTGTTATTAAGGTAATATGATAAGGAGAGAACCAGAAATACGCCTAATATTGGCTTTGGTAATCTGCATTAACCACCATATTCAGGAATGGAATTTTAACTCTGATTGTTTTGAGTACTAAACAATGCCTTTTTTAAGCTGCTACTCAGTTTGTGTGATGGCAGACCATAGTACATAGTGATTCAACCTGTTTAATGGATGCTGGCATGGCCAGAGTAAGCCTCAATAAGCATCTGTAGTCAGTGGAAGTAGGCCACCCACTACCAAGATTGCTAATCACAGACCTTCCATTTTGTGATAAAATACATATCTTGGGACAGGGCAGAGAAACAGGGCATCTATGTCATTACAAATATGTGTTTCCTACCAGAATATGGACCCATAGATACATGGTGCTGAACAGAGCTGGTTCTTATTTAACCCAATTAGACCAGATATTAAATTCTGGTCTATCAAAGGATGCTCCTTCTTTTCAGCCTACACTAACACCAAAATCTGGAATAATCTTAGAACTCTTCCTCCATCTAACACAATAAAAGAATCCCTATTCAGCTACTGCTTCAGCACTTGGACTGCCTCTTTTGAATGCCTCACTACACAGGTCATGAGTAAAAAAGTCTAGCAGATAAAGAAAAAAGAATCTGCAAATACTGTTCACCTTCAGAACTTTGAAGCCTGTTTGGGCTTTTTTTTTCTTTTTTCATCAAAAAAAGGCAAGTCTGCTTCAGTGCCACAATCCGTGGGGGCAGGGTGAGGGATCGCAGCACTACACAAAGGGGTTCGACCAAGGTGCAGGTGTGGGTGCAATGCATGATTTATTGAGGGTACAGGAGCTTATATAAGCTTCGAAGGGGAAAGAACTGGAACATGGGGCAGAGCATGAGACAGACAACCAGGGGAATAAATGGGAATAGGAACATGGAGGAGAGGGAGGAACTGGGGAGGAGTTGGGGATGGAAAGGACCAATGGTAGCTCTCTCTCACCTGCATCCCCCTCAGCCAATCAGAGGGAAAAGCAGGGAAGGCAGGGAACAGGCACTACGGGGCATGCCCAGATTTGCAATGTAAACCATACATACATACAATGTAAACCATATAAACACTGCAAACTCCATATAACAAAGCTTTAAATTGCTGTACATCTTGTTCCATTCCTGGAACTGCTTCCTCTCTGAATCTGGTTCCGTCACACTTCAGTTTCCCACTAAAACAATTTCATAACTTAATATAGCAGCATCCCTTAAAGCCTCTGAAGACCTTTCTTTTCTCTGGAAACTCCACTGCCAGGAGAACTACTCCTTTTTCCTCTCAAGTAAATGTTTACATGAGATAAAGAAAGTGGGTCCATAGTTTTTATTTAGTTTCTTTACATAAAAAAAGATAAAGGTGAAACTGAAACATACCTTTTTCTTCTTCTGGAAGAAGCGTGAAATAAGTAGCCAAAAACTTCTGTAGCCTCATTCCCAAAGGAGGACAGGCTCCTATTAACTGACTCGGTGTCCTGTTGGGTTTTAAAACATCAAATTTACAACTGGCATACAACAGCTTTAGGATCAGAGATTTAAGAGATTTAATCTAAAATATAACAGATTTAGAATATTTTGGATTGTCCCTAAACAAAAGCAAAGTGTTATTCAGTGGTTAATTGCAGAATCTGCTATACAGGCCACAGACATGGGCCTGTGCAACTCCTCAAACTTTTCTCTGCTCTTTACATATTAACACCAAGAGAGGTCAATGTCATCTGCCAACCATAAACAGTCTCCTGTAAAAACCCGCTTCCAACAGCTATGAATTGGCAGTAATCAGAGTAGTCCTCCTTTCTGTGTGGCAAGAAAATGAGAATATAAAAAAATACTACACTAAGTTATTAATTTATCATCTCTCACTTCATTTCCAAATTCGTATTTCAAAACAAGCTGCAAAATAGGACCTTAAAGCATCCTGTGTTGCTATTACTAGGATTAATTGAACCTACTTTAACTTACTCACAGCTACTCACCTTTCCTGAAGAACTCTTTACCTGTTTAGCAGCATCATTTTTTTTATGTGTTTTCCTTCAGCTAAGATTTTACCCACATACTCAAACCAGTATTATTAGAACACATGTCCAGCAATCAAGAAATTACATAACCAAATACATAAATCAGTGACTTACCTGCTGTAGAGGGAACTTTCTGAGAGGGCATCCATTAATGGTCCAATAACAAACTGATAAAAGAAAACAAGAACAACAGCTAAATGTACATTTGCAAGGCACTGTTACATAGAGGCTAACTAGACTTATTTCACCAGACTTTAAAAGAACACAGTCAGAAATTAGAGAATACTCTTGCTAGTAGTAAATAGTAGGAGCAAAAAGAGGAGGTAACTAAAGAGAAGGGGGATCGGGAGAGTAAACGAGCAAAGCAATTTTTCCAATAGATACATTTCAGAGAGTATTGTGAAAGGTGTAGGCAAATACGAAATCCTTTTGGGAAACAGAAAGAGAAAAGATATTTAAACATTAAATAAAAGAATGACTAGGATGCAACACAGGCACAACATTTTAGAGTGTATATTAAGGTTGACTTCATTTCAAGTTACTCATTAAGAAGCTGACTTAATTTGACACTTTTTCTAACAAAATGGCACAGGGACCTGTGGCACCAGCTGGTCACCCAGAGCCTCTGCAGAACCCAATAGACAATGAGAAGACCTCAGACCAAAAACCATTGTTGGACCAAGAGGCACGTTCAAGGCACATGAAGAGCAGGTGCACAGACTGTAAGGGTACAAAATCCCAAGGACGCCTCTGTTCAGGGTCCCTCTATGGAGGAATCAACGGGAGCTCTTACCATGTCACTGCACCACGATTAAATTACTTAAAGGAACCAATTATCTGGGGCTCTGCCATAGGAAACCCAGGGAAGAGTTGGTAAGGGAAACCTGTCCGAGTGCAGTGAGTGTAGGGAGTCAAGCAGGGACCCACTGGCTCACTGGAACCACCCGTTGTGAAGGGGCTTCAGTCCCAGCACTTGAAGTCTCAGATGGCGGGAGCGTGACTCCCAGAGTGACATCCGAATGATCAGACAGGAACACTTCCTTAATACAGGGAGCTCTGAAAACCTGAAACATCAATCACTCCTGTGACAATTTCAGTTCTGGCAACAAATCTCAATAAAATGGGAGCCAACTTTAGTTAGAGAGCATTAGTTTGAAATGTGGGAATGAATGACTGCACTCAAAAACATATTCCCTCTAGCCTGGCCATTTTTCAAGTAATTACATATTGACGCTACTTACAAATATTGCTACCAGTTGCACAGCTAAATCAATTACTTTTACAGAATGTGTCTGGTTCCAACACTACTAAAGCAATTAGTGTTAGGATATATTACAAATTAAAACATTTGTTTGTTCAGGCAAGTAACAGTAACGCCCTTACCTCCAAAAAACTAAGCGAATTTGGAAGATGCTTTGTTTCGTAAAGCTCTAGAAAATGAAGAATGCCTTCCTTTGCCAATGTTTTATTCTCACTCTCAAACATTCGTTTATAAATGCACATATGCCATGACGGGTGAAACAGCCAAGAACCTGTTACAAAAGGAAATTCTTCTAAACTGACACAGAAATGACAGTGACACACTGACCCATTAACACACTAACACATAACATACTGACATTTCAGTCAACATTATAGTCTACTCACTAGATGAGTCAAAAAGGACTATAGCTATTAATTTATAAAAACACTCTGCTAAATGTAATACAAAAACAATTAACACAGTTTTCAAAACTTACCCTCTACATTTTATTAGTTACAAATTAAAATTACTATAAAGTTCAAATGCCACATTCTTCTTCCTGTAACTCCACTTATATTGGTATATTTATTTGCAATACTTTTGCATTAATAGTCTTCCCACTTTACAAATCTCTAAAATCTTGCTGCCTAATTACGTGTGCTCCGTTTTGCCCTAGACATGCTGCCTCAACACTCATTTTATTTATTCTCTCTCCATTTCTAACAAGTTGGGGTTTTTTTTCCCTTTTACAGAGTTGTGCAGGTGACTTGGCTACTAAGACCCACTTCAAGAATCTCTAGTTTTATTTTCCCATTAGCTTAAGTAAAGCAAAACACAGTGGAAAATTATCATTAATTTGGGTTTGCTGATAGAAAAATAGTATTGCAAGATAACATAGTAAGCAATAAGCATGTTAGGATTTCTTCTCAGAAAAGGGTGGCCACTGCCTGTGCGTGTTTGCCAAGCAACATGTACATACAGCAGACTAACAAAAACTGGAATAGCCACCCACAAAACACCTAAATTGAGAAAAAAAAATAACAAACAGCTGCTACTAAAACAGCAGAAGAAAACAGAAAAGTGTAACTTAGTCCGCAATATTTAAACATGTACCACAAAAAGTTACATCTTACCTTTGTCCTGTGATATGGCATGGTCATATAAACTGTTTAGTTTTGGTAATACTGGCTTTATGACATGGATCTGAAATGTAAATCATATGTAATGTAAATAGTTTATATCTCAAACCTAGGAGCTGTCAGTTACTCCTGGGCTAGTTGTAGTTTAGCACTAAAGAAAATCCAGGTATTACTTTCTTAGCTCAGTCCACTACTTTAACCAGATTTATTCCACAGATAAGAGTTATGAATTTATTCCCAATGAATGACACGTGCTGTGTTTGAAGTATTTAAAAGCTGAAACAAAAATATTCCTGTTAATGCTTACTTAAGACACCCTCAATCACTAAAACTGGAAACACTTTGCCCAATAAAGACATTTACAGTACATATGCCACAAATGAGGTAGCACGTCCACCTAAGACGGGCGCAGATCCTACAGTGCTCCTACCTGGTTTCCTTCCAAAGTTTCCATTATTAAAATGTAAGTTTCCCAAAACTGTAGGAGTTGCTCGTTCTTCTCAGCAGACCACCAAAACAGACTCGACTCTAGCACAAAGAGAGGAGGACACAGGTTTCTCCCCGCCCCGCAGCCCGGGCCGTGCTCCCCTCCCGCCGCCCGCCGGCCGTACCGTGTCCGCCGTCCGGGGGGCAGCGCAGCTCGGCGCGCTGGCCGCCGCTCAGGTCCAGCGCTCGCTTCAGCAGGTAGCGTGCCCGCTTGCGGCACAGCCCGTCCCGCTCCGTCAGGCCCTCCTGCACCACCCGCCAGAACCGCGGGCACAGCCGCGCGTCCAGCCCCGGCTCCGGCCCGGACGGGCTCCGCGGCAACAGCGCGTCGGCCAAGGCGCTCAGCGCCAGCAGCGCCCGCCCGGCCCGCGGCGTCCCGCCCCCGCCCAGCAGCCCCT
>VZRE01011158.1:544553-557149 GCA_013396775.1 Cephalopterus ornatus | reverse complement strand
TCCATCGTGCGGGGGGAGCCGGGGGAGGAGCGGCGCCTCCGCGGCTGCGCGGGCGGGGGCGGGCGGGGCCCCCGAGGGCCGGCGGGCGGTGAGAAACCGGTATGGTTAAACCGTGGCTTGGCGGTATGTTTGCATTTAGAATATTCTTCTTTGTCAGGTCATAACATTTTTTAAAGCCAGTTTTCACTTAAAACGAAACAAACAAACCCCCAAGCAAACAACGACCAAAAAAAACCAAAACCCCAACGACAACAACAAAACAAACAAACAAAAACCCAAAACAAAAACATCCAGAACCCACAAAACACCAAGCCTTTCGAGAGGACCTAAGGGGGGAACACCAAGTTGAACACAAGCCAGCAATGTGCCATTGGGGCAAAGAAGGCAAATGGTATCCCAGGCAGCAGGTGGAAGCCTGGAATTCTTCCGCTCTGTTCAGTACTGCCAAGGACACCCCTGGAGTGCTGGGTCAAGTTCTGGACTTCTCAATACAAGGGGTACATGCACATACTGGAAAGGTTCCAAGTATAAAGCACACACTGGAATGCAGGAGTCTCTGAACATCACAAAACACTTTTTCTTTGGGGTGATTCAGCACTGGTACAGAATGCCCAGAGGAGTTTCCCTCCTTGGAAGATACTCAAAATCCATCTTGAACATGGTCCTGCGCAACTGTCACTGGAAGATTCTGCTTGAGAAGGAGGGCTGGACCAGACGACATCAGAGCTCCCTTCCAATCTCAGCTGTTCTGTGATTCTGTGCTGCTGTGAAAAGTGAGATGGGCACTGTCTGTGTGGCCCTGTTGTGCAAGCAGCCAAGGGACTAGTTGCAGGGGAAGTCACAGCAGCTGTGTGGCTCTCGCACTAGCACTACGGGGAAAGTGCCTGGAGGGGTCTGGCCCATGGGGCTTTGTGTTGCTGTGCTCCCCCGTGGCACTGCACCAGCCTGCATGAGTGTTCCTGGTCATAGTGACTGCCAGGCACAGCCTGGATCCCTGTGTGCTCTCATGGGCTCAGCATAGGAGGGCCTAATGGAGACCTAATGCAGACCCCTGGTTTGAGGGGATGAAGTTCCTTCATTGTGTGCCATAGAAACTCTCTTTACTCTTCATGCACATTACAAGGCAAGACCAGATAGGAGTAATACACAAAATACCCAGTTTTCCCAGCTGTCATGCTTGTTCTAACCATTTATGCCAAAAGTTATTGAAACCAGTCTGTGTTCTCATCACAGCATACCAGAAGTTTGCCTGAATGCCTTTTGTTTTCCTCAGAAGAAGGTCAGAGGCATTCCTGGACACTGACTGCGTGCTGTCGGCTTGTTAGGAGGGCCTAAGCCACCAGCACTGAGACCAGAGAACAATTCCCATGCAGTTCAATGTACTGGTGCAGCCAAAACCTAACTAAGAAAATCAAACTGATTTCTGGTAAGTGTAAATTCACTATGCAAGATTACAGTTGCTGGGAAAAAAATTTAGAGATTGGCACCTCAGAAATGGTGGCAAACTACTTCTCCAAGGAGAATGCAAACCTGGAACCTTCTGTTCCTGTGAAAGCAATGAACAGCAAATTTCCTGCGCAGCAGCACAGATACAACATAGTTTCTGGTGGGCATGTTCATTACCTTGGCCAAGCCATAGTTGCTTAGAGTCTAATGAAGAAGAAAGACTCACTGCACGTTTTCTGAATGGGCTTCCATTTGACCACTCCTCTGTCACATGAATAGTCTTTCCTTCTCCTGGCTTATGCATTTTCCCCAAATGTTTTTAGAAATTTGTTTTCTTTGAGATTCTACTGATTGCAAAATGGCTGAAGCCTCTTATTAGAAGTGAACCTACAGTGTGATTGCATATTTCCAGAATATGGAATCTATTCTGGAAAAAGACCATAGAAATTAATTATTTTAAACTCAGTAGCTAACGCAGTTTCCACATGCCTTACCACTCTGCATGTGTTACGTTACATATCAATTAAAGAATCTAGGAGAAGCTCAAGAAAACAGTCCAAATGATACATTTTACTCAAATTTAAAGTAAAACTAAGTACTTTGTTTCACACACAGAGAAACATGTTTCATATGAAGAAATGTTACAATGTATCTTAGTAAATAGGATGTTTACAGTTTAAATCTCTTCCATGCCATAATATATTTTGTTTGCTTTTCTATTTGCTCTGATGTCTTCAGTAATTTTTCCATTTTCTACTTATAGCATGCAGTCTGATGAATTGTGAGTGTTTCTTTTATCAGGCTTGAAAAAGTGCTGAACACTTCTTATTACAATCTTATCCTTCCCTTCCAGGCTTTTGTAAGACTTAAATAAACAAAGCGTTAAAGGTCTACATAACAACTAGTAATCAACACAGAATAAAATATACTTTGTGCTGTGCTACTTCTCCATTCCTGTCTGAATTCTGTTTTGCCTTTATTTTTATCATGGTGGGGTGCCAAATCTAACATCTTATTACATCAAGTTAAACAACAGGATTTAAATTTGAACTATTCCACTGAAGATCATATTATCAGACAAAAAAGGAAATCAGGCTTGGGGAGCTTCTGAGTCGAACATTACAACAACAAAATAAAACAAAATAAATAAACAACAAAAACAAAACAAACCAGAAAGATGGATATGGAGTTAAGAGAGAGAAAATGAGCAAAAAGCAGCATTTTGTAATTTTCAGATGGCAAGAGTCACACCATTCACATCCTTACACCATACTTGTTGTGTCTTCATGCTACCACCCTAAATATGTACATTCCAGCTCTACGATTCTAACACATACCCCTGCCCCACCAAAGAGTGTGTCCTGTTCTTTTTTCTATACTTTCCAAGCTCATCTCAAGCCCTTCCTGTCTTCTTTCCAAGTCAACCCTTTTCACAGTCCCCCAGCCTGCCAACTGCAGCCACCTCTAGGATCCCAAAGCCCTTCCAGCATAGGCTTGCTGTGCCAGTCTCAGCACTCAGAACATTCCACACATGCTGATCTCTCATGTACTCTACACTGCTATTTATGAGGTATCCTGTATTCCCTGACCTATCCAGGTCCCTTCCAACCTCAGCATATGGCCTTAGATCAAAGATTGAAATAGCTTGGGGTTTGGTTTTGTTTTTGTTTGTTTGATTGATTTGCTTTTGTTTGTTTGGTGGATTTTTGTTGTTTGTTTGGTTTTTTTTAAAAGAGGACAGCCTGTAGCTGCTTGCTTTATTTCTGCCAGACAAGATATTCTCCCTTGATCAGAGTAATCTATTTTAATAATGTAAGACTAAGAGGAATTACCCGAAGCATCAAAAGCATCCACCATAATTTCAGACAGCCCTGAAATAAATGGCCGGTCTGAACATGTCCTCTTTACAGGCCACTGCTATCTACAGGCCACAAAATACTTCTCAACTCCTTGTAACAGATGTAGGGCTTACTACACACTCCTTTCCCTTAACCAGGGTCATTTCATACTATTAATGAGCCTATGGGAGAACAAACATGAGAAACATGTTATTGTTGATTCTTACCTGAACTTTGTAGCAGCATCTTTGCTGACGGTTTGAGTTTCCAGCACATGATAACAAGTTTACCAATTTGGGGCTTATTTTACAACTCAAATATTTTGCGGTAATAGTCTATTGGTTTTCATCAGGACTTGTAATTCTACACCAATTTAGTAATACAAGAGGATTGAGGTTCCTTCCTCGCAATCCCAGTTAAAGAATCAGTGGACAAATGCATACTTATTCTTATGTAAATGCTTTCCCTTGTGATCATACGAACAGGCAATTCTATACTAGGAACAATTTGTGGATGATCATTCTAGTGGTTGGTTGTCTTAGAAAAGGATCATGGACAAAACTGCAATATAAACTACAGACACTTATAAGACTTGGAAATCCCCATTTGCCACTTTGGAAGGATGTGTTATACTGTTGCCGTAAAGACACTGCTAAGCTGCTGAGGCACCACCTTAGATTATTAGAACCCAGGCCAAGTATATGTCTTTAAAAAGTTTAGTTTTGATGATGGTTTCAGATCACACAAAATACTTTTCATCTCATGAAAGTCCCATACTACCACCTGCATATTTACAGGTAATTCTGCACAATTCCTAAGAAGGAGGGCTCAGCTGACCCTGCAGTGTGACTTTCTTTCCTTACTAGATTGTGACTGCATAGTGTAAGGTGTCTTGATAGACTGGATATGTAACACAGCCTTTTCTCTTCTCTCCCACTGCATGCAGGAGAAGGAAATAGGAGATTTCTGAAAGAGTTATGCAGAAAATTGCCCACCACATTCCTATCCCACAATAAAGAAGTGAAAAGCACAGATATGCTCCGTACAATAAACCTTTCCTGTTAGTTAGGTATATTCACACGCTCTTCTAGATTTCCTCAGTGCTGTTGTGCAAAAAAGCAGTAATGGACATAGCTGGTACACGAACCTCACTCCAAGACAGCTCTTGTGCTGAGCAGCATAGGTGGGAAAAGGGGACCATACTATGGCAAAAGTTCATGCCCAAGTACAGACATATAAGTATCTTCTAGGTTTAGGTGAAGCTTGACAAGGTGGGTGAAAGTAGAAGGATTAAAAAGGGACTATTACTGAGAAACTTCTCCTCTCTTATCCAGGGGATAAGGAAAAAGGGCGTTACAATAGGTGAGAAGGGGAAAGAGGAAAGTCATCTAATTCTTGTCAGTTTGCCTTAAAGTCCTTGAACCCCCTTGCTAAGAGAGATAGAGGCAGAATTGTGCTAACTGAAAGAGGAAATCATTGTTATGCAGCCAGAAAAGCTAGTCACAACATTTCCACTAGGTGGTTGTGCTGTTGTCTCCTGACCCTCTACTACTTGTTCCATTTGCCTTCCTATCCCCATCCCCAAAAGCATTTCTTCTGGCTCTTTCACATCACAATACAAGCATGTCTTAATCTTTACCATTTTAAAATGAGATTCAGCTTGTCCCTCCACCTAGTTTCTCCCTCCTCCCTTTAATTTCTGAACTTATTACCCACATACAGTGAGCATGTCCTCTCCACTATCCCAGTCTGACTTGTGTATCCCAGTCTGACTTTTATATCCCAATCTGACTAGTGTCTGCTGTTATTATGGTATGTCAGCTATCACTGCTCACAAGCTACCTGTTGAGTAACTAGCTCCACGTTTCTCTCCTCAAATACTATTGTGAAAGATGAACAAACCCTGTATCTTGCAAATTCTATCTGCAGAAATTCCCCAAAACAGGCACATTCATATCTATCCACATACTTAAAATTATGGTCTGGTCTGTCAGTGTACCACATCCACATCCCCTGCCCTAGCTTAACAAAAGCAATTTTACCCTAATTAGATCTTGCTGCTGTGAAGATCTGTTTATTAGCCTGCTATTTTGACCTTGCCACCTCTCCCTTTATGTCCCTCTGCTGGCTCCCTCTTCTGTAATACATCAAACACATGCTGTTGCTTTTCCCTTTCCCTTTCCAGACCCATTAGTCCATCCTTCCTCATCCTCTTATCTAATAACCAAGACATTGACTTTCACACTGACCTACCCTGCGACCTACCTGCCAGTCTTAATTGTCCATACATTAGTCTTTCAAGTAAGACTTAATGTTTTTCTCGTACTAACTCCCACCTCATTTTTCTCTATTATAAGCCAAACAACCCTTTGGTGTCACACTGACACAAATTTTAGGCAGCATGTGGTCTATGCCCCTCTGCGGTCTACAGCCTTTTATGTGGACTGATAAGCTGATTACCTGTCCGTGTATATCTTGTCATCTCTTTGGGCTGGGTATTTTAGCTGGTGACAATGAGTACAATACTATCAGTAGAGAGTAAGGATAACACTAATTGTGATAAATAAATAAATAAACAAACAAAACCAGAAACCAGCAATGTGTCAAGCCACAGGGAAGGAAAGCAAAAGTAGCCCAAGTTTTGTAACTGAACATTTGTGAGGAGGAGAATAAAAGGTGTCCCACAGAGATAAGTGCTATGAGAACTGTTTGTAGCCTTTCACACACACGTACTTCCCCACATACAATCAGAATTGTTCCAACATTGAAACTCATGAAGATTTAGTTCAGCTCCAGCTGTAGCTACAGATTTTTCAATCAGATCCACCTCCGAAGGACTCAGACACAAGAGTGTTGAAGCCTTGACAATCTCTGCAGAACAGAAGATGGTGCTGTTGTCACTGACATTCAAGTTTTATGCCTTTCAAAATTTTTTCTGGTGAAAAGAAAGCAAGTGATAGTAAAGAAAAAGAGAAGAGAGAAAGTAAAAGGAAAGGTACAGGAAGAAAGGTAGCTGCCATTTTCTGGATTTTTTTTTCCACTGGAGAAATTTAGAAACTCAAAGAGAAGAATGATAAATGCACAGAAAACCAAAAGGACTATCTAAAAGAGAGACCAGATCTGGAATTTTCAAGAGGTGTAGTACAGAGGGATGTGTAAAAGTAATTTGGAGAAGCAGAGATGAACTCTTCCTCATTTCCCTGGAGATGCTGTAACCTAGGCTTCAGAAGGTGTTGAATACTGTCAGTTCCCCAGTGACTCCACAAGGAATTACTGTTGACCATCATCACCTGGGAAGATCAGGGTAAGTGTGTATCAAGTCAGGTATTTGAAAACAGAGACATCAAAAAACATTGGGAATTTTCAAAAAATAACTTTAAATAATTGAGAGGAAAAGGAGGAAAAGCAGAATCAGGTAGTCAATGAAGAGCTCTGACTCCAGCACGGGCCTTCTTGCACTGAATCACAGACTGCACGCTTTCAGCATTATCAGGGCTGTGCTACATGGTTTCCTTTCTTTATCTGCATGGGAAAAAAAGAGCACAGGAAGGAAACAGTAAGATATCTTTTGGACACTACTGTTAGTATTGTGCTGTGAGATTATTCACACCTGTGTAAGAGATTCCAGCCTGAAATTCTTCTTTGACTGAATACGAGGACAGCTACATTCACCGGAAATACTCCAATATTCTTGGGCTTTTTAGGATGTTTGCTTTAAAAATAAAGCTGGAGTTCTACTGTTGTAACACTGTAAACATTCTGTGTTCAGTAGCAGCATTTAAAGGCAGCTGATGAAAAGCAGTTGGGTCCAATTAAAGATTCCTAATGATGGGAAGTTGCAAATCTGCTATGTGGTTTTTCACTGTGAGCTACAAAGGGGAAGTTAAGCTGGTAAATCTCTAGTTAGACTGAGTGCAGTGGAATGGTCAGGAAAAGATGAATTAGTAAAAAGAATTAGTTATAATCCTTTGCCATCTGTCTTTATTTTGCTAACCTACTTGACAGGACATTACTGAAATCTGCAGTAATTTTTTTATTTGCTTCATGTAGCTGAATAGCATTTGCTGTACAGACTGGAATTAAAATGCTTCCCAGTAACAGCTGGCTTCCCCATTTATTGACCCCGCTTGCTTCTATTTAAAAAAAAAAAAATTCAGGATTTTCCCTTCAGCTGTAGGCTGCACCATTCATTTTTGTCCTCTCCCCCTTGCTTGCATTCAGAGCTAGGTGGTAAAGATTAAATAGATTTTACCATTGGTTCTGCAGGGAAGCAAAAGGGCTGTTGAAATGCTTCTCCAGCTTTCAGCCTGCAAAGCATATGTAGATCTGGAAGAAATGTGACAAACGAGAGAATGTCCATATGGTATCACAGTTTCTCCGTAACAGCTTTTGTCTATAGGTCTTCATCTAGCAAATCATGTAAACACGAGCTTATCTCTAAGCACACGCCTGAGTATTTTGCTGCCTCTGGATTTTAACATACAGGGGATTCTAGTGATAATGAACCAGATAAGAGGATCTACTATAGTGGGGAAAATACTCTGTAGCTTCTATGTGAAAATTTACCAGCTTTGGGAGCTTTTAGTCTTTTTAAAGCCCTGGTGTTATTATTGGGAGTAATAATACAGAAAGGTAGATAAAAAAAAAATAAAAATTATAACCAAAGCAAACCACAAGGACCAGTCTGGTTCTCACTTACTTCCTTGGGAATATAGAAAAAAATGCCACTTTTTGCGGGGGGAAGGGAGGGAGGAAAGAAGAAGGGAATAGAGGGTGGAGACAGGGAGGAAGCTTTTACTTTATTTCCAACTCCTAGATATTTTTCTTTGCAAATGTGAAGGTTTGCAAGTCAATGTCTTTTCAGAATGCACGTTATGAAGAACTTTGTAGCTCATTGGCTTCAGAAAATACAGCATTGGTGAGTAGCTCTTCAGAGCTGAGCTAAAGTTAATCTGCCCCTTCTGGAAGCATAGAGACAGCCAGCTAGGTACAAAAAAGTTGTCTTTGGTTTTCAGATCAGTGTAGGATTTGGACAGCCAGTGGTTGAGACTAGTGTTATTTCCTCAGTGGTAAGTCAGGTTGTGAAAGGCCCACACCACTGCTGCCTTCCATCTCTCACAGTCTTTTACATCAATGGGAAGCAAGCAAAAACAGGTTTAAAATATTTTCCTTCATCTTCCATAGTACTTTAAGTTACGATGGTTTAGCTAACCCCACAAGGAAAAAAGCAGGAATCAGTTGTGCCAAGATGAAATTTCCACATTTTGACTTGTGCATTTGACTTCAAAGAACTACTTCCAAGTTTATTTTGAATTTCCCATACTAAAAATAAAGAGAACAAATCAGTTCAGTTTAGCTGAGAACAGCAGCTTTGGAAGCATTAGGCAAGAAGAAGCTCTAGTGTTTTCAAAACAGCTCCTGATGCTGTTGTCTTTAATGGGGATGGCTAATACTCCCTGTATAATTTCTCACATTCCCAATGATTCTCTCTAAGTGGAAGCCTGCCAGTTATTCTGTAAAACTCCTGACTCATTCCGACATCATTTAGAGCCTTCTTAATTGATTGCAGGATATCTTCAAAGTCAGAGGAGGGTCCTTGTTTGATGCTGTGAAAGGTTTGCCAAGAGGTTATAATCTCTTCAATTTTTGTAGTGTGTTTTAAAGATAGTGGGATCAAAGGAAAAACCTCTAGGTCAGCTAATTTTTAGAAATACCTCACTTTTACAATTTCATTATTAAGACATTGGATATTACTTAAAATATTTTTCAATTATTAATTAATTTAGTTTGGTCTTGCAGGTTTATTTTGGGTTCTCTCACTGCTGCCCACACAGGAATAGTAAAAAAGAGACATTTATCATATTGTCTTAACATTTCTTTTTTGCTTCACCTCTTAAATCTCAATCTCATAAAAAATTATAATAGTAGACATTTACACATTTATGAGGTCTTTCATTAAGGTCCATTCAAAGCATTTTATAGACTATAATGTATGAAACTTCAAAGCACATTGCTGAGGTATTTATTATCACATTTTTACACTCAGGAAAATGTGCCACAATAATCACACTACTTGAAGACCACAATAACTAGTCATCAAGTTTTGGGCAATAGAGACACTTCAGTGGAACCCAGCATTCAGAAGCTGAATCATTTTCTGAAAGTGTGGCTCTCCTCTAGTAGCTGCCCAAAAATGGAGGCATTCAAAATAACTCTCCATCTTTGAGAATCTTGACATTAAGATGTTTTCTTTGACCTTCGCCTCCTGTCACTGCATCTAATTAGTTCTTTTTTTCTAAATCACGTTGCATAATTCTTGAAAATTTCCACAGTACAGCCATAACACTATATTGCAAAAAATTTGCTTTCTTCCAGAAAAAAAGATATGTAATTTTCAAGAAGCATTTGATCTTAGCCTAGACCCCTTCTGGTTTTCCTTGAAATTACTGTATATATGAATGCTGAGCAAAGCTGTTTCTTTGGAGATTTTGCAATCTTTTTAATGGGAAACTGTTTTTATAACACATACTCATATTGGAATTACATTCGTAAGCCCACTCTAGAGATCTTTGACCATCTGCACTTCAAAAAAAGTAGTGATTACAGATCATGCATGGCACAGAGGTTTCCTCAAAAAACATTTGGAAAACAAAACTCAGAGAGAAAACTCCCAACTTTTGGTTAGCCCTGCAAGGAAGTTCGCAGGTGAACTATCATAATGCCTGTTCTAGATTTAGCATCATTACTAGGCCAAAATTCATGTTCCTTCTTTACCTTTCATATGAGATTCTCTCACATACCGAAAAGGTCCTAAACGTCCATGTTGATACATAGTGTTTGACACTAAATGCATACATGCTAGCTAGTTCCATATTCTGGACTGTAAGGCATCCTAAATTGTGCTGCAACTAAGAAAAACAAGTCTAAAAATAACACAGAGGTGCATGCATGCTTGACTTCATCTGTGGAAGGGGAATACAGCATTTCTCATCCTTTGATAATTCTACGTAAATATATTCAGTTTATATTATATAAATACTTTCTCCACCTAAACAGCATCGAGACAGAGTCATCCTGGACTCTAAAGAGAAGAAACATTTTTGCAGCTTCTAATTTGTGAATCACCTTTAATAAATAACTTGTTGCAAGATATACTTACTTAGTCATGGCTTATGATATGAAGTCCAAGCCAAAATCCTGTTCATGCTGGTATGGAGTAATAAGGACTTAAAACAGAGTCAGTTAGACACAGGAAAAAACCTTAATTTTTTCAATAAAATTTTCTTTCACTTTAGAAAGAGAATTAGCCAAAAATTACTTTTCCTGTACTCACAAAACCAAATCAAACCTTTCCTTTATCTTAAAAAATACCCTCATCTGGAAATAAATTGGATAAAATACATTTCAGTAAGAATCAACAGTAATTCTTCATTCAGGGCCTCATAAGTGACAAAATAAACATGAGAGATGAAGGAAAAGGGGGGATATTAAAATAAGTAATCTTGTTCTTAGAAAGGAACCTGATTTTTAAGTCCTGCAATAGCTAAGGAAGCCCAGCAGATGGTGGAAGGAGACCACAGTGGCAAAGGAGTGCGCTTGGCATTTTGCTCGTTATAGACATTAGTCCTTAAAGGAAGTTACTGACGTATTATTCATAATGTCATTGTAAGTGTTTAAAACAAAAATAGGACCAGAATTGTTTTGGCTATGCATTTTGTGTCCAAAAATTTAGGTGGGACCGTGTAAGACTGATTTTGACCAAGAGGGCAACTATATTCTTTTCAACTATGGAGCTGAGGTTTAATTTTAAAGCCAATTGACATCAATGACAGTTAAAAAAAAAAAATCAATTAACTAATAAAAATGCTGGTGGCCCCTTTTATTTTGTGTCTAATTGTTGTTGTGGAGGTATTGCACTGTATTTGTCTTTTTTTTTTTTTTTCCAGGGGGGTTTTTTTGGTTTGCCAGCATTTTGATTTATTGTTCAGCTGGTTGCTAAAGATCATATCTGCATTAGCCAAAGCTGTATCAAGAAGAAAAAGACATTACACTTTTCAGACCACATTTGCTGAATGACAAGACCCTGCAGAGCTCGCTAGCTGCAGCAGCTTTCTGTCATGAGTGCCAGTGAAGACTTGGAATCCAGCAATATGTCTGCTGTAATCCTAAGAAATGTACAATTGGAGTCTGACATCTTGTTTTATCTGGTTCATTCTTTAAATATTCTCTCTCTCTCTGCTATGTCTTATGTCATATCAAGACAGACATTAAACACCTGAGAGATGATCCAGATCAAAGGCACCCCAATTTTTCTCTGTAAAGGATCAACTATTATATAAAAACTATCAGTGTTACTGCAGTTTTGGTGACACTTTCAGTAATTAGAATGGGCTTCAGAAATACAAGGAGAGAAATGTTAGCAACCCCTTTTTGCAGTGTTATGTAGAAGTACTGGATGACAGGCAGTACCTCCGAAGTGACAGTATGACACACCTCTTTCTACTCATCATTTTGACACCTAAATCCCACAAGCTCCCCAAACACTCACTCCTTGGCCTTAGCAGGAGGCCCATAAAAATACATTCCCCTAATAGTTTTGAAACAACTAGGCTTATTTTATTACAGCAGGCTGAAAATAAAACCAATGGGAGTTTAGACACTTTTTTGATTAGTGGGAATTCTATCATTTGCGGGGAAGGGGGGAGGCGAGGGCACACATCTGCTGACTGACTCTAAGTGGGCTTATTTTGATGGGCCTTTTGCAGACTTGGTGGCCATGCCCGGTGGGTGCCCACTACTCAAGTCTGAAAAGCTTGTTCTAAGGACACTGTCTTTTATAGTCTTCAGCATGAACAGCAGTTGCTTATTTCTGCCCTCAGTGCATTTTCCTAAAACGATATATCTATAAGGTGCGCTCCCAGGGCCACCAGAAATGTCACTCCTCCTGCCCTGTGCTGTAGTCAGGGAAGCCTGACCGGCCAGGGCTGTGCTTCCTCAGGGACTGAGTCCCTGCTGCTCCCTGCCACCTTTCTGTCTCCCACCCAGGCTGCAGCAGCCTGCTATCTGCAGCTCAACCTTTCTGTGCTGCAGGTTTATCCCTTCCTCTGTGTTTCTCAGCCAATACTTGCTAAGGTGACATTATCCTCTGCCTGAATATCCAAGTCCCAGTTGGGCGCTTTGGTTTTGTAGCTTTAGTCATGTTTGAGACCACAGCATTAAACATGAACAGCCTAGCCTGTGTGAACCTTTAATGTATATTCTTAACATCTGTTTCATTTTATAGCTAATGTACTGGGGGGGGGGGGGGGGGGG